>CM029020.1:41171682-41532123 GCA_016801055.1 Panax notoginseng
GGCAAAACCATATGGGTCACCTAAGGGGCCTGCGCCAGAGTTGGAAGGATCAAAAGTATCTGCTTCTGAAGGATCTCTGCCCAAGTGCCGATAAAGAAATGTGCCCGGTCCAACTGCCGGGTCAAACTGTCAATTTGTGTCACATGAGTCGGATCTCTGACATAGGATAGCCAATCCGTCATCATCACAGATCCTGGAACCATATCCCCATAAACTGTGTGGCGCGGGTCTGGGCTCCAATGGTACGAGGGAACCACTAATGCTGGAATATCTCCTTAGTGTAGGGACTCTCTGACAGTGTGAACTTGTCAATCCCCAACAATGGGATATTAATGATGGTTGACTACAAAACAGTCCAATAACGCCTGGTAGGAGGCAAGATCGGCATGCGAATCTCTCCTGTAGTGCTCCTGATAGCACACTCTCCTAAACAGAGCTCCCATCCTCCATCTATGAAGAGAGGAATCTTATGGGTGGAAATCATGTGCTCAACACCAGTCGGGTACCAATCCTCAAATCCAATGCTCAAATGCTTCTCAGAGTAGGGAACGCACGTGATGACATACGCTGTCAATAACTCCAGCTGTAGGCGGCAGTATGTAAAAAACCCTCTGCAACAGGGACCTCCGCCAATATGGAATGATGTCATCTCTGTCCTCGTGGATAGGTGTCTAAACCTAACATGCTTACATGACATAAACATGGAAGCCTCTCATAGGCCCAAAACTGCCAACACAAAGGCAAACATCTGCTGTCAGTCAACGCTCTTAACCTATACATGGGAAAAGATAAGAGAAATACTCACCAGCAGAAACGGGTAGAATCCTAACCAAGCGTCGGTTAAACCCTACGATCGTATGCGCATTCCCTTGAGAAAGTAGGAAAAGGTGTAGGAACCCCAATCATAATCTCCTATACAGTCCACATGTCGAGTGGCGCTGATCAAAGTGAAGCACACCGTAGAAGAGTTATCTGCTATGAAGCAGCCCCTAATGATCATCAGGAACAATCGTCGAAGAATGTGATTCCTGACGCTCATATCATCGAGTATGGGCTCACTCAACCGCCCGCTTATAGCATCGATGCTCAAAGGACCTGTACGTACAGTCCTGCCCTTGAGCGCTCTGTTTGGAACTCCTAGCAAGGATTTGACGGTAGTAGTGGTAATATCCACCGTACAAGGCACTGGATCCCCTCAAAACTCTATACATGTGATTAATCGCCAATCCATCGGCGTCATCATCACCTCACAGTCCAATAAATAGAGTGACTGAGTCTGGTGAAACCAGCGCTCAAACAATGCCCTGAGGTAACCCCAGGGACAACGACGGGGAAGAATGGAAAAGAACGTCCTGAATCCCCAGCCATGTACAATCGCTCTATAGTCATTGTGCAAAGCCTGATACATAGAGTGGATGTTGAACCAATTCCCTCGAGGCTGTGTAAAATCGGGAACCTACATCAAATACAGATCAACATCAGAACCCTTTACTCCTCATCAGTAGGAAACAAGGATGTTTAAGATCTAACTTTATACCTCGTTTGTGTACATGTAGACTGAAGGATGTCGACTCAAGTCACCCAGAAACTCTGGATTTCCCACTTGAATACCTGGCAAATCCCTATGGGGAACACGTGCAACAGGAGCAGGAACCTCAACCGGTACATCCTCATCCTTGTCCTCTACGTCCGGGCACTTCAACCTGGATAGGACGTATCACTGCCTCCACCAAATGACGAGGCTGTCTGACAGAACGGGGTCAAGGCATTTCAGAAGCCCTCCTCCATACACCAGAAGTGGTATTATGGGAACTACTCGGCTTATCCGGATCCATAATATCTGGACAACAAGTCTCTAAATCACCTCAGAAAGGGTGTGGTAATGTTTAACCTGGAGCTTTTTAAAATGTATTTTTATGACTACATGCATACATGAATACATGCATTATTTTAACATACATCTACAGTAGAGTTAAAAATGCATGATTATTCAATACCTACGTTTTGGAAAAATTTTGCCATAAGCCCTCTTTGTAAATGGGACTATCCACATGCACATAGGCATGACTAGGTGGCCATTCAGTAGCACACCTACCCACATTCAAATACATCCTACATGCATTAATACATCACAGTAAAAAATCCATAAATGTAGTCTAATTACCAGGATTATTTTTCTTTTCTACCTTTACTCATTTGTCCTCAACTAGGATAAGAAATGACCGTAAAAGGTGTCAATTTGACTGTTTCAAAAGTCAAATTTTTTTATATCATTATGTTCAACATAGTTTAAAACTTACATTTACTATGTTGAATATTTTTTATAAAGTCATATCAGCATGTATATTCACTACTATGTGTCTAAATGCATTTCATATGATAAGTCATTTTTTAAGGGATAAAAACTGGAAAAGAATACATGCATATGTTACCAGGACAGTGAAGAACACTTGTACGGTGGCAAAATTTACAGAAAGTCGCCCGAACTCAGTAGGTCTGAAGAAGAGCTCTCGGATTTCTTTCGCGGTGCAACTTCAAAGTGACTTATGAAAGCAACCTTCAACCATTTCATACTCATGGTTGGCCACAGGTCCACCTGCGGCTGCCAAAAGTGTACCTATGGCTCCCCTACATGGGGCCCACACCTTTGACTCGGTCCAGTTCGAGTTGCAAAGGAGGTCTCACAAGCTGAAAAGGCCAAATCAAGAATAAAAATGCTACGCGATTAAGCAGAATAGCTTGGAATCCTGGTTTTTACGGGCCGAACTTTGGCTCCGTATATCACTCATTGGTATTTGCCTGAATACAAGGTACACTATACCGATGAGCTAAGCTTTTGCAAATCATGCCCGTCAATACCTCACCCAGGTCCGATGCTGCCAAACGCTGGGTGGTAACCCTAAAACAACCTTCCCCGGCAGGGGTTACAATGCTGATTTCAATCATTGATAAAGTATCCCCGGCGGGGGTCACAAAGCAGATTTTTAATCATCCACGTATCCCCGACGGGGGTTACAACGCATTGTCATCCATTGACATGACCCCGGCGGGGGTTATAACGCATTATTCGTCCATGAACGAATCCCCGGAAGGGGTTACAACGTGTTCTTAACCATTGATACACACATCAATGAAGGTCAAGCTACCTTGACGTTATCTCAGCTGATGACAAGTAAACCCATCGAAGCATCAGAGGCCATTGGATGATCTTATCCATCAGTGCACTTATCCATAACCTTCCCTGGCGGGGGTTACAATGGATTATCAACCATTGATACACACATCAATGAAGGTCAAGCAGCCTTGACATACCCCCCGACGGGGGTCACAACGCTGAAGTCAAATATTGATAAAGTATCCCCGGGTGGGTCACAACGTGATTCAACCATTGATATACGTGTCAATGAAGGTCAAGCAGCCTTGACATACTCCTCAGCAAGGGTCACAATGCAATCATTGATACACACATCAATGAACGTCAAGCAGTCTTGACAGTTTACCCAATAGGGACCTATCCGGTGATACACACATCAGCGTAGGTCAAGCAGCCCTGACAATACATACTGTTGACAGTAACTCTAACAAGATCATGGTATATGCTGGTGACACAAACTAGAGAACCATCATCATCGGAGAGGACTGATGGTGGAATATGTTATACTTATCCTCAAACAGACAAAGTTTTATCCCCACAGATCTCTTGTACACGAGAGGCACCTCTATGGAGTAAAGGTCTGTATCAAGGATCCAGGACTTTGGTGATAGCCCCAATGTCAACATCCTTGAAGACTTGGATCGCATGTCCAAGACGTTAGTGATTGTTATCCCCTGTAGGATTAACAGGGAACTGACAATCATTCATTCATGCATCATATATTTGCATCATGTTGCTACACATAGCATCATGTTTATCTTGTTGCATTTCAAGTGTCTAGGATTCTTTATCATATCCACGCCTTGCATTGCATGAATATGATAAAGAGGGGCATCTGTAGACACTCGAAATTTTCTACACACCTGTTACTAACATTGCAGGAGGGAAGATTTGTCTTTCGGAGATAACCCTGGAAGACAGCTCACATCCATTTCGGATACTACCAGAAGTTCAGTCTCAAACCCGGAACACACATCGGGAGTATTAATTTCAACCTTGGAGATAACCTCGAGTTTCGTCCTTGGAGATAACCCCAAGGAATGCTTTTGTAGTTTCGACGATAACCCCGAAAATGTTTGTTTCAAATGCATGCAATCAGCTTCAATCTCAGACCTCCCATTGAGGCACTCATAACAAAGACCCAGAGCTAACACCGGGAAGACATGCACACTTACAGATGACCTTGCAGAATTCAAACACTTGCAGCTGTCCAATCTCAGATGTAACCCTGAGCAATGTCTGCTATCAGCCCAAATCGAATATAACCCCGGTGAGGGGTCAAATTGTCATCTTGCCACCTCAACCCCAACGCGCTGTCCCACAAGAGCCAAGGAGGTCCAATCCCGAGTGACTATTACGCATGGCAGCACATCGGATAGAACTTAAAGCTTGAAGACTATGGGCATGGTCCCCTCTTCCTGACTTCATCCCACCTCTAATCCTATGTCATTGCGTAACTCTTGACAAAAGCGGTCTGAAGAAGGTCTTGTACATTTCGTTCGGATGCTCGGATTGAAGTTCTGTAAGTTCGAGATCACATCACAGTGCACGAGTGCACGTACTTTGAGACGGAGACCCGAGCAGCCCGAGGCACCCTTGGCAGTCGCAGATGCATCTGTTACTACCGTAGGTACACCTGCAGCTCCCCCATCTATAAATAGAGGGCTTGGGGTGGCCATATTAAGAAAGAAAAAGGCGAGGAAGCTCTGTCCAATTTCCTTTGTATACACCCCATATTGAGTGCTTTCTCATTTTAAACACCTGTTAACCCACATATAGCTATATTTTACCGGCGAGAGCTGAGTGTTTATCCATCTAGAGTTATAGAAGCCTGCCTTGGTAGCCCACTGTAATCCTTCTCACACTCTATAAAGCCTTTCTCTTCATCTTTGCACACACTATTCTTCACATTGAGAGTCGTATTGTGTGTGTATGCCCGAACTTCGGTCCGTGGTTTTCATTTCTGTTTGTATATATATACTTATATATGTATATATTTATATATGGACTAACATTATCGAGTTATGCCTCAATTGAGCTATACTTATGTCTGGAGCGTTTACTTGCATATATATATATATATATATATATATATATATATATATATATATATATATATATATATATATATTTCTGTCAGCCCTGGAGTTTACTTCGAGGCCTTTTACTACTTTATTTACATTTACTCCCGCCTGGAGTTTACTTTATGGTGGTTGATCGTATTTACAGCTTTTTTTATATTTAGTCCCGCCTAGAGTTTACTTCGTGGCGGTTGATCGTCTTTTACAACTTTATTTACTTTTTTGATCCTCCATGGAGGTGCTTCGTGGTGGTTGAACATATCCGTATATATATATATATATATATATATATATATATATATCACTTTTATATATTTACATTTTTGATCCCCCATGGAGGTGCTTCGTGGTGGTTGAACATGTCTATATCTATAAATTTACAGCTTTTATATATAACTGCTTACTTCTTTTATATAAATTGCGGCATCATGTGAGCCTAAGAATCATGTGATCAAAGATTCAATTTACTGAATCTAGATTCGGTTCCAATGATGGACATTTTCAGCTGTAAACAGCTTGTACATTATTTACAGTGTTTGAATTTCCTTAGATGGATGCCCATGAAGAGTTCGGCACTGCTATATATTATTTTCTCGAAGATGCCTCGCATCTCGAAAATAAAAGCAAACAAGCCGAACATTTAATAATAAAACGGAAGTATGAAAAGGTCTCAATTACTATTGAGCACAGGGTTTGAAAAACCTCTTTTACAAAACTTCATTGATATATCATGTTTAAAAATGAATTTTTCATAAATTCAAACCCTTTGTATATAGGTGTGAACGAGGCCTCACACTACTTTCAAATAAATTGCACATTGATCCATACAAACACACACATTCAGATAATAGTTTCTTAAAAAGTGGCGGTCATCGTGGCAACACGGATGTCGGGGGTGCCTAACACCTTCCCTCTGCATAATCAAGCCCCCGAACCTAAATGAATCTCAATTTCATAGACCCGTTTAGCAGTGTCACATCACTAGGTTAATGTGCAAACCTTTTCCTGTTGTGTTGGTGCAACAAGTTAAAAACACCAACTGGCGACTCTTACAATCAAATCGTTGACATTACACATGTCGAACCTTTTTCACTTGTTTTTTCAAACAAATCTCACATAACATGAGAACACCAAAGAACAAGTAACGAAAAGGGACAAATAAAAATCTCGACGTCGACAGGTGGCGACTCTGCTGGGGACACCAGTAAGAGGGTTTAAGCCGCTATTACAAGCTTTTCAAAACTGTTATATGCTTGTGTATGAATATTGCATTTATATTTATGATGAATGTGTACGAATGCATTTTACTTACTGCACTGCAATAAATATATCTGTGATATTAGTGCTTCGCGCATGTCATCATTTTCATAAACGGTGAGACACGTTGTATGTGAATGTATGTTATGTGGTTCCTCCATTAGGAGGCTATCCTGTAGGTGTTTGATTACTGGACTCGTAGGAAGACTAATTCCAACGAGGCTCAGGAAAGGCACCACCCAGATTCGTTCTAGTTGAAAAACCGGATTAGCTTCCCGTCAAGTAAATTGCGATGATCTGGGAACCTTCATGCCAAAAAGCCGCGAAAGTATCCCTAAGATAGGTTAACCTCTGATAAACCAAACGCGGAGGAAAGTCGCTTCATGCTTTCCATTTTTTATTACTTGTAAAATCATTTACTTGTAATTTTATTCCATGCTCATCTCTATGTAATGGAAAATATGAAGAATATTTGTCCATACATGACATGTTATCAAATAATGCCCGTTTTTGCAGGATGATATTCCTAAAATTGACACATAATGATAGCATTTACATTATCCCTAAGATTAAACTACATAAGTCTTTTGTAGGGAAACAATTGGGCCTGTTACCCGCTCAAAATCCAAAAAGGCCACGAGCCTATAACCAATAATGTTTTCTTCTAACCAGTTTAATGTCGTTTCTCGAGAAGAATTTGATGGATTGAATAAACAAATTATAGATTTGGTTGTCCTGCTTAAAGAATTGCATCAATCTACTCAGGGTATAAAGATGCCTACACATACAGAATCCTGTACACAAGGAGGGACACAAGGTTTGGATAAAACAAATACAGAACCTCAGTTGGATACGACTAACAAAAACTTTGAAAACACCCATCTCAAAGGAGATCCAGACACCGGTGATATCAGGAAGAAGGTCCTTCAAATGGAAGAAACTATCTGTTCTCTCAAAGGGATTGGAACACACAAAAGCATTTCATAAGCTGATCTTTGCATATTCCCTGGTGTTCATTATCCAGAGAAATTTAAAACCCCTGACTTTGAAAAGTATGATGGATTAGGGGATCCTTACAAACATTTGAAGGTGTTCATTGGAGAACTTGGATCTTATGCGAAAAACGAGAAGCTTTGAATGTAGCAGTTCCAGAAGAGTCTCACTGGAGAAGCCCGTTCATGGTATACTAGATTAGACAACTCAAAGATTCATAGTTGGGAAGAGCTAGCTCTTGCCTTCCTTATTCAATACAGTTTTCAGTCTTAGATGGCTCCTGATTGGTACCAGATTACCAAGGTCAAGAAACGGTCTAATGAGTCTTTCAGAGAGTACGCTCAAAGGTGGAGGCGCCTTGCTGCTCAAGTTATTCCTTGCATGATTGAATCAGAAATGGTCATGACTTTCATAGACATACAGGAAGCTCCTTTCTATGAATGAGTCTTAGCTGGTGTAGACACTCAAAATTTTCTGTACTCCTGTCACTAACATTGCTTGAGGACATATTCGTCTTTCAGGAGGGAATCCTGGAAGACAGTTCATATCCGTTCCGGAAACTACCGGAAGTTCAGCATCAACCCCGGAACACACACTGGGAGTAACAATTTCAACCTCGAATATAACCCCGAGGCGTGCAGATCCAATACTGGAACACACACCGAAGTAGACCGATTAATCTCAGAGATAACTCCGAGGTATCCAATCTCAGTCCTAATCATGGGAATAGCCACCAACCTTGGTGATCACCCCAAGGAATGCAGTCTCGGCGCTCACAATGAGATACTCAGTACCAACCCAGAGATAACACTGGGAGGACAGACACACCTCAGAGATGACACTGAGGACCTTCAATAATTACAGCAATCCAATCTCAGCGAAGCCCTGAGCAACGTATGCTTTATCAGCCCAATCCGGCGATAACACTGGTGAAGGGCAACATCGTCATCTCGCCAATACGATGCCACATCATGTCGTCTCAACATTTCATACACATCTCTACACAATGATATCCCACAAGAATCAAGGAAAACCAATCCCGAGTGACTATTGTGCGGGGTAACGGATGGAATTTGAAGCTTGAAGACCGGAGGGCATCGTCCCATCTTCAATGACTTCGTACAAACTCTAATCCCATGTTATTGTACAACTCTCGACAAAGGCGATCCAAAATAGGTCCAGTATACCTCAATCAGATGCCCGGATTGCACTTCTGAAAGGTCAAGCAGACATTACAATGCCCGAGTGCACGTACTACGAGACGACCCGACCCGAAAAACCCAGGGCAACCCAAGAAGCCTCTGGTACACCTGTGCCTCAGCCGTAGGTACACATGCAACTCCATCCTCTATAAATAGAGGCTTGAGGTGGCCATTTTGCAAGAGAAAACGGCGAGGATGCCATGCCCAATTTTCTGTGTACTCACCCCATACTGAGTGCTTTCTCATTTTAAACACATGTGAGCTCATATATAGCTACTTTTGTACCTACAAAAGCCAGTGTTTAGCCACTTTAAAGATATAGAAGTCTTCTTTGGTAGCCCACTGTAAGCCTTCTCACACACTTTAAAGCCTTTCTCTTCATCTTTGCACACACCCTTCTTCACGTTGAGAGTCGTGTTGCGTGTATTTACCCGGACTTCGGTCCGTGGTTTTATTTCAGTTTGTATATACATATATATATATATATATATATATATATATATTATATATATATATGGACTAACATTATCGAGTTATGCCTCGAATGAGCCTAGTCTTCGGTCTGGAGTGTTTATTTGCTTATATATATATATGAACTATGTGTCGAACTTTGTTCGATGAGCCTAGACTTCGGTCTGGTGCGTTTACTTCTTTAATATATATATATATTTCTATATATTAACTGTGTGTCAGACTCTGTTCGATGAGCCTGGATTTTACATTGGGTGCGTCTACTTGCTTTTATATATATATACTTATATATATGAACTGTTGTCGGACTTTGTTCGATAAGCCTGGATTTGACATCCGATGGGTTTATTTGCTTATATATATATATATATATATATATATATATATATATATATATATATACATACATATATACTTATATATATATAAACTGTTGCCGAACTCTGTTCGATGAGCTTGGATTTTACATCCGGTGCGTTTATTGCTTATATATATATATATTTCGTCCCACCTGGAGTTCACTTTATGGTGGTTGATCGCTTTTACAGCTTTCTTTACGTTTCGTCCTGCTTGGAGTTCACTTCATGGCAGTTGATTGCTTTGTATAGCTTTATTTATGTTTCGTCCCGCCTGGAGTTACCTCCGTGGCGGTTGATAGCTTTTACAACTTTATTTACATTTCTGATCCCCATGGAGGTGCTTCGTGGTTGGTGATCATGTCTGTATATATATATTTATAGCTTTTATATATATACCTGCTTACTACTTTCATATAAATTGCGGTATCATGTGCGCCTAGGAATCATGTGATCACAGATTCAGCCTCTTGGATCTAAATTCGATTCACGTGATGGACATTTTCAGCTGTAAGCAGCTTGTAAATTATTCTTCGGTGTCTGAATTTTCTCAGATAGTTTCCCTACCCACGAGGAAGTCGGCATTATTTTGTACATTATTTTCGTACGGATGCCTCGCATCTGTAAAATAAAATCAATCCAGCCGAACACTTAATAAAATGGAAGTGTAAAAGATCTCAATTACTATTGAGCATCAGGGTTTGAAAAGCCTTTTTATAAAACATCATTGCTATATCTTGCTAAAAACTGAATTTTTACATAAATTCAAACCCTGTGTATATAGGTACGAATGAGGCCTCGCACTACTTCCAAATAACAGCACATTGACCCACACACACACACACACACACACATTCAGATAATAGTTTCTTGAAAAGAGGCGGTCACAGTGGTAACACAGATGTCGTGGGGTGCCTAACACATTCCCTCCGCATAACCAAGTCCCCGGACCCTAATGAATCTCAGTTTCACCGACCCGTTTAGCAGTGTCACATCACTGGGTCAATGTGCAAACCTTTTCTCGGTTATATTGGTACAACCATTTAAAAAACCAACTGGCGACTCTTAACAGTCCATCGTCGACATTATACATGTCGGACCTTTTTCACTTGTTTTTTCAAACAAATCTCACCTAAAATGAGAACATCAAAGAACAAGTAATGGAAAGGGACAATTAAAAAATCCCGACGTCGACAGGTGGCGACTCTGCTGGGGACTCCAGTAAGAGGACTTAAACTGCTATTACAATCTTTTCAAAACTGATATCTGCTTGTGTGTGGATGTTGCATTTACATTTATAATGAACGTCTACGAATGCATTTTTCTTATTGCACTTAGTGCCTCGCACCATAACTGCTTGTGATATTAGTGCTTCACGGATGTCATCATTTTCATACGGCGAGACGCGATGTATGTGAATGTATATTGTTTGGTCCCTCCACCAGGAGGCTATCCCGTCGGTGTTTGATTATTGGACTCGTGGGAAGACTGATTCCCCGAGACTCAGGAAAGGCACCACCCAAATTCGCTCCAGTTGGAAGACCGAATTAATTTCCCGTTGATTAAATTGCGATGATTTGGGAACCTTCATGCCAAAAAGCGGTGAGAGTAACCTAAGATAGGTCAACCTCTGATAAACCCAAAATGGAGGAAAGTCTCTTCATGCTCTCTCATTTCAAATTACTTGTAAACACAATTACTAGTAATTACATTCTATATATATCTCCATGTAATGAGAAATATGAAGAAATTTGTACACATACATATTTTAATTAACATGCTACAAACAGCTAACATCCGTTTTTGCAGGATAAATTTCCTAAAATGGGCACATCATATAGCATGTTATTATACACATTCCCTAAAGACTAAACTATGCAAGTTTTTTGCAGGGAACCAATTGGACTTACTACCCGGTCAAAATCCAAAAAGGCTACAAGCCTACAGTCGATCATGTCGTCATCCGACCAGACTGAACATAATTCAGTTTCTCGTAAAGAATTCGACGGATTAAGCAAACAAATTACAGATTTAGCTGTTCTACTCAAAGAACTATATCAGTCTACTCAGGGTCCAAAAATACCCGTGCATGCTCAATCCTCCACACAAGGGGGAACCCAGGTCATTACAATACCTAAATTGCAGTTGGATACGACCAACAAAACTCATGATGCTGCCCATCCCACTGGAGATCCAGACAGCGGTGACATCAAAAAACAAGTCCTCCAAATGGAAGAAACCCTTCGTGCTATCAAAGGAATTGGAACACATGGGAGTGTTTCACATGCTGATCTTTGCATTTTCCCCGATTTTCATTATCCAAAAAAGTTTAAAACTCCTGACTTCGAAAAATATGACGGGTTAGGAGTTCCTTACACACATTTAAAGGTGTTTATTGGAGAACTTGGATCTTATGTAGAGGACGAAAAGCTCAAAATGCAATTGTTCCAGAAAAGTCTAACTGGAGAAGCCAGTTCGTGGTACATAAGATTAGACAACTCAAAGATCCATAGCTGGGAAGAGCTAGCACATGCTTTCCTCACTCAATACAACTTTTAATCTCAGATGGCTCCTGATCGGTATCAAATTACCAAGATAAAGAAACAGTCTACGAGTCGTTCAGAGAGTATGCTCAAAGGTGGAGACGCCTGGCAGCCCAAGTTATTCCTTCCATGACAGAATCAGAAATGGTCATGACTTTTATAGACATACAAGAAGCTCCTTTCTATGAAAGAGTTTTAGCCGGCATCGACAAACCGTTTTCTGAAATGGTCAAACATGGGGAGATGGATGAGATGGGATTGAAGTCCAAAAAAATTCAAGACCTAGCTTCCCTCAAAGCTGTTGCTGATCACATCCAATTAAGAAATTATGGAAACAACCCCCAGAGGGTCCATAAAAAGAAAGAGGAAGATGTTTCCCTAATACTACAAGGTCAAAAAGGCAGTCAGAACATGCCTATTCAAAGGAGAAACTACACTCCCTTTCAAGCACAGTATGCGAACCCTTCAATACCAAAAGGTATAGAAGTCAAACGTCCTCGAGTGTTCACACCCATAGGGGACACCGTCGGGAACATTCTCAATCTTCTGACAATACAGAAAAAAATTACGCATCTTCTTCCACCAGCCAGCCCTAATGGATGGGGTTTCAATGCTGCTCGAAAATGTGCTTATCATGCCGGGGCGCCTAGACATGATACTCAGGATTGTTGGGCCTTGAAGCACAAAATCCAAGACCTGATAGACAACGGTGAGATCGTGGTCACCAAACCAGATCAACCTCATGTTCAAGACAACCCTCTTCCTCAACACAAAGAAGAAGAGGTCAACATGATCAATTAGAGCAACGGACAGAATTCTAATTTTCACTATGAATCCTCCCAGACCCTCAAAGATGGTGTTGACAAACGGGATTATGCCAAGTTTCAGTTCACAATGGAACGAAAGATGAAAGTTTTAGGCAAGCAAATTGAAAAATTGGCAGAATTGGTGACTTATCAGCATCAAGTGACGCGTCAATTAATCAGCCAGGAGCATGCCAGTCTCCTACCTCCTGTCATGAATATTCCCTCGTCACTTTCAGAAAATGAAATATTGGAAGACAAGGTGACAAAGAGAGCAAATGCCAAAGCCCGTCGGAATTTTGCCAACAAAAGGGAATTCACCTATTTAGGCTAACCTATGGAGGAAATCCTTCAAATGTTAATCAATGAAGGAAGGATCAGTTCCCTTCTACCTCCAATCAACCCCCGTTCAGGAAAGTACAATTCTGATGGAGTATGTCAATATCACTCCCATTCTCACGGTCACAGCACAGAAGAATGATGGGCACTCCGCCACCTCATCCAAAATCTAATTGACAGTGGTGTCCTGTACCTAGCGGACGATGATACTATGTTATGTGCAAGTGAGAATACATGTCCTACTAAGTGGAAGAGTTTGGTAGCAGTCATATCCACTGAAACAGGGGGACTAACAAATCACTCACAATGCCAACAATTCAACTCAAGGGAAGCAACAATCCTTTGAAAGTGGCCGCTCCCGAGCCAATCAACTTGCCGTACAGAGCACAATATCCTATTGTTAGCTTGCGTAAGGTTCCATGGAATTATGGAGAAGGTGAAGGATCCACCTCACATACCACTGCTACAGTGTCGAAGGAAAATCCACTGTATCTTCCCCAACGGGTGATGAAGTCTACCATCAAATCAAATGGGAAAATACCCATGGAGAAGATTGAAAAATTCCTCCGCACTATGGGTCATCACGAAGCTAAGGTGGTTTTAAGCTTAAGAGAAGCTCCACATCAAATGTCAATTTTGGACTTGGTCCTAACTTCCGAGGATCACCAAAAGATCTTGTTGAAAGTTTTGGAAGAAGCCTATCTACCAGCATCAGTTGATACGAAAAAATTTCAACATCTGGTTGACCACATTATCAGCAATAATGTGATATCCTTCACTGATGATGACATACCGCCCGAAGGGACCAGTCATTACAAACCGTTGCACATTGCGGTCTTGTCCTCCGGATACATACTAGCTGGAGTCTTTATAGATGGAGGTTCATCTCTAAATATCTGTCCATACGCTACCTTGGTGAAGATGAATATCAATCTCAACCGACTCTGGAGTAGCCATACCGTCATCAAAGCTTTTGACGGAGCCCGCCAGAATTCGGTCGGAGTAATTGAACTGCCAATCGAAATTGGTCCCCATACATTATGCGTATCTTTCCACGTACTCAAGATAGATTCAGGATACAACCTGCTCTTGGGATGACCATGGATTCATATGGCAGGGGCAGTCCCCTCAACCCTTCATCAGCAACTGAAATACATTATCAATAATAGCCTGGTCACGGTCAACGCTGAACCAGAGTGTCCTCAACACGGGGACATGCCATTCATTAACGCTAATGCAGATGTTGAACCGGTCAGTTTTCATGCCTTGGAAGTAAGCAATACCTAATACCATGCAATTGGAACGCCACTTCCCGAACCTAAGATTTCCGCCGAAGTAATGTCGGCTACTCAAGAAATGATGTCATTGGGTCATAAGTTGGGACAAAGGCTGGGTAAAGATCGCCAGGGTATCAAGTACCCAATTCAATTAACCAGGCAAACTGGAACAGCTGGACTAGGCTATTCTGCCAGTTCTAGTCATAGGAATCCTCATAAGCATCAGCAGATTCCTTCAGCTTCAAGCGAGTGGTGTTTATCTTCGCCTTTAAACTCTGAGTTCGCACCACCTCCTGTAAAGGTGCTAGCCAATGTAATGGCTATGTTATTTCCCAAGCCGGTACCGGTGAGGGAAAAAGAAGTCTTTGTTCCAAATCCCGTAGTGGAAGAGGAGGAATGAAGAATAAAGCAAGACGTCATCTGAATGATTTCAGGCATACGTATCATCGTTCTTGATGAACATACCAAAAGATACACCCCACATGATGATTGCCCAGATGTAATGGCCATCATTCATGATAGGGAGGATGATGACAATCCCTCTATCACTGCGGTCCTCCCGGACTTTGACCTTGCCAATTGGAGCAACACTCCTTGCATTGGTCGACAAGGGTAAAACGGGCAGAAACTCTTTTTGCCCTGTAGATATAATAACTGCTTACTTTTCTGTACATTATTAGCAGTTTATTTTATCAGTACATGCTAACACTGTGTATGATCAAAACGTTTCATATATACTAAGTGAAGGCATATTTTGTTTCAGGACCCTGAATTTAGATGTGCATGTACTTGCTGATACGGTGCCTCTTCTCCACAAGGATTGTACCTTTCATGTAGAGATGAATTCAGCCTTGATGTATATACATGAGGACATTGAGGTGCCTCCAGAAATTCAAGAATGGGCCAAAGACAAACCTAAACCCAACCTTGATCAAACCACTTCTTTCAATCTCGGAACCTTATAAAGCCCTAAGTTAATCCAGATTAGTTCAGACCTTACCCCAAACCAAAAGAATGACATGGTTACGCTACTAACCCAATTCCAGGATGTGTCTACATGGTCTCATGAAGACATGGTGGGTTTGTCCACTAACATTATCCTTCATCGCCTTCCCATTAAAGAGGGATTTAAGCCAGTCAAACAAAAGCTCGGGTGATTGAAACCTGAGTGGAGTTTAAAGGTGAAAGAAGAAATTGTGAAACAATTTCAAGCTGGCATCATCATGGTGTCCACATATCCTGAGTGGATATCCAACATTGTTCCCGTGCCTAAACCCGGATGGAAGGTGCGAGTTTGCGTGGATTATCGGGACTTGAACAAAGCTTACTTAAAAGATAGCTTTCCCGTGCCATTTATCCACATTCTTATTAACAATACTGCGCAATACGACATGTATTCCTTTGCTGATTACTTTGTGGGGTACCATCAGATCATGGTTGCTGAGGAAGATATTGAGAAAACTGCTTTCATCACGCATTTGGGAACCTTTTGTTATAGACGGTTGTCATTCGGCCTCATCAATGCCGGAGCCACCTATCAGCGAGCTATGATGGCTCTCTTCCATGACTTAATGCACAAAGAGATCGAGATCTATGTCGATGACATCATTGTCAAATCCCAGAAGGAGGAAGACCACTTAGACCATCTCAGAAACCTATTCAACAGGTTGCGTAAGTACAACTTGAAGTTGAATCCAGCTAAATGCGCCTTTAGCGTTAAATCAGGCAAGTTGCCAGGATTTCTAGTCAGCCACAAAGGGATTGAGCTGGATCCTGCCAAAATCTAGGCCATCACGAAAATGCACATTCCTCAGACAGAAAAGGAAATACAGGGATTTTTGGGAAGAATCGACTTCATTAGCAGGTTTATCTCTCAACTCACATCAACCTGTGAGCCAATCTTCAAGCTATTAAGGAAGAACTCCTCCATGAAATGGAATGATGAGTGTCAAAATGCCTTCCTCGTAATCAAGAAACAGCTAGTCAAAGCTCTCTTGTTGGTACCACCCAGGGATGATGTTCTCATGTTCATGTATCTGGCCATAAGTGACAATGCCATGGGCTGTATACTGGGACAGAAAGACGATAGAGGCCAAGAACAAGCTATTTATTATCTCAGCAAAAGATTCAGTAGCAGTGAACACAAGTGCGCTCTGATCAAAAAAACGTGTTGTGCTTAAGCATGGGCTTCCATGAGGTTACAGCTGTAATAACCGTGAATTTTAAGTCACTATATATGTATATACATTATTAATATTTAAAAACTTTGTGTTATACAGTGATTTAATATGTGACAACATATGTGAAATGGTGCATGGGTCAATTAACATGTATGTTATAGTTATGGATATATACATTTATAGGTTTCATTAAAAATGAAAGCCTCGTAACCTAATTATAAATTAGGTGAGACAATTAAATAATCTAAGGGTTATGGTAATAAGGAGATGTTAGTATTCAAAATGTATACTAACTTAAGTGGATAATCTTATTATTTCAAGTGACTAATAATTTTAAACCTAATTCTTGTGAACCTAATTAGGTTATGAGCTAAAGTCACATGTATAGGTAATTAAATTTCATAAGATTAGGAATGGAAACCCTAAATAATTAAATTGGGTAACATATATTAAAATTGTTAGACTATGTTTATTACATAGCCCAAAACAATTAAAGGAGAAGCCCAAAAGAAATAAAATGCAAGCCCAAACTTAGCCCACTTGATTAAGGGTATTTTAGACATTTGATTTATCTAATTTATGCATTAAAATAAAAGCTAAATGAAGGAGTTAGTGGGCATAAATATGGCTGGCCACATTAGCCTTTTAAGGCAACTAATTAAGCTAAGCAAGGTCCATTTGTAGTAACTCTTACACAAAAGGACATGGTTGTCAAGCTCCCATTGGTTGCCACTTTATTAAGCATCCTTAATCATGATTAGACTAATTAAAGTGATAAGGCAAAGCTTCTATCCATTGGTTAAAGAAGGTATGGGGGATAATAGCTAGATACACTAAGTGTATCTATATTTTTTGTAAGTATCCTTTTACTTCATCTTTTCATTTCATTTCATTTCTTCTCTCATTCTTCCTCTTATAATTTCTCCCAAGCTAGCCACTTCTAGAGAGAGAAAGGAGAGAGAGGTTTGGCCATATATATATATAGAGAGAGAGGAGTGCTAGTTTGTTAATGCATCCAAAGTTCATCACTTACTTTGGTAAATCAAGGAAGGTTGCTATTAAATCAAGGTATAACCTAACCTTCATTTTCTTCTTCTACTTTGTTTTTTTTTCTTTAGCTTGAGTTTTGTTGGGGTTATGAACAAATACTCAAGATACCCTAGTCCTACATATGATCATGTATAGAACTAAGTATTTTGAGTTTTAGATCAAAGGCTTAGAGGAAGAATATGAGCATATGTTCTCCAATGGTGAAAACTCTTGTTTTCTTCCACTAAATCTTGTGTAACTCAAGTTTTCTAACTTAAATTTGTGATCCGTCGAAGGGGGGTGCTAGATACATGAGTTATCTAGTAAACCCAAGTGATAGAACACAAATCTAACAAGTTTTGAATCCTTTGGAGCTGATTTCCCCAAAACAGCGCACTTAGAATGTTAAGGGTTCAAAAACCCTAAAATAGTTTCTGTCCTATTTTTCTTGGGTCTGTTTCGGACAGTTTCATGTCCCTTAAAAATCTGGGAAAATTCACAGAGGTACCTTGAGAAGTTTTCTACGTGTAGGAAAAAGAACGGACACGTTTCGAGTTATAGATTGTGCGTAAGACTATTTCCGTAAAGGACTCCTAAAACTTTACCGTCAAATATCTCACTGTATATACACTGGAAAATTCTAAAATTTTTACAGTAGGTTCATATATGTTAGAAGAACATACCCTGAAAATTTCAGATTTTTCTGAGGAAAACTCAATTTATTAAAAATAAAGCAAGATCTGAGTGTTTTGGGAACTTTAAAAATAGTAGATCATTTTCTAAAATTCCAGAAAAATTTGGGGATCCTTGTAGGTTCATATTGTGTCAAAGTACAGAAGCTGAGAATTTTTGGAGTAAGTTTACTATTTTTCCTAAAAATGGTTAAGTTATGAATAAAAGTAAATAAATAGTTAAATGATGTCTTTAATAAGAAAAAGGTGATTTTTATGCTTGAATACTCATAATATATCATATCATGACTATCTTAGAGCATTTTGGTAATTTATGATAATAAATATTATTTATGACATTTTATGGATATTAAATAAGAGGTTTAATAAATGATGAACAATTAGAATAAATTAATTATTAATCCAATAAATTATTAGAATATTATTATGATATTAATAATATTAGAATATGATATTGATAAGTAAATAAAAATATTAAGAATAAAATTTCTTTAAAATATTATTAAATTGTTAATAATATTTGATTTAAGCATTGATAAATGATTAAAGTATTATTAAATAATTAATAATATTAGTAATAGAATAAGATATTATTAAATGATTAATAATATTAGTAAATGAATAAAATATTATTAAATGATTAATAATATTAAATGATTAATGATACTAAAGCATAAGTAAGATATTATTAAAGTAATAATATTAATTAAAATATTATTAAGAGGATTAATAATATTAGTAAGGTATTAAAATATTATTAAGATGTTAATAATATTAATAAGCAAATAAAAATATTATTAGGGAACTAATAATACTAAGAGGTGAATTAAATATTATCAAGATCAATAATATTATGTGGTTATAGTAACATTATCAAGACATGATAATGTTTATAAGAACTAAATATAATGCATAATATTTATGTGATTACATAATCTAATGGTATACTATGACTAATTGAAAGATTAACTATAGATCTCTCAAAGGAAGATAATTTAACTGCATAGTGGATATAAATTAATTACGTAGCCGTAATCTACAGACGAGGCAAGTGTCCTAACTCAAACTCGAGTTATTATTTTCAAAGCATGTTAGTGAATAATTATTGATGATTATTCACATCTATATTGATTATTGAAATTCGTACTTTGTTCAATTGAATTCCTGTTCTATTATTATTGAACTGTGAATTAAATTAAAGTTCTTTCATTTACGAACTGTTTATAAGATAGATCTATGCTAATTGTATCAGCTAGATCAAGCATGTTTAAATTTGTTAAATCAAATGTATTTTAAAAAGCTGTTCTTATTAAATTGATATGATAAGAACTCTTGACTGAGAAAAGGACGAATTTGATTAAGGCATGATATCGATGCCGGAATATTAAGTGTTTATGCATAAATCACGGGGTATGAAAGGCTGATCCCCTTGAATACTAAAACTTATTAAGAGGTCCAGTTTAAATTACTGAGAACCTTGGCAAATGTTCATGGTTATCTCAAAACCACTCAGTTCATATTATTCAATTATTCGAATATTCAATTGTTGATTATTAATTCATGTTCCTTCACAACCTTATATTATTGTTGAACATTGAAAGCAAAACTTCTTTCTAGTCATGATATATCTCCCTTGTATATAAACTTGCTAAGCAAATTAGTTGCTTACCCTTGCTATATCATGACATTTATTTCAGCTAAGCCTAAAGGATCCAATACGAAGGACAAAGGCAAGGGCAAGATCCAGGAATAGTTTGGAATGAATATTAATTATTATTATCTAATGGAAGTTCTTATGTAAACCTTTTGTAATATGAATGGTGTGTTTAAGTTAAGGTTAAGAAGACCTTGGGACCATGCTATGGAAACTTTATTATAATGAACAATGTATGTTTATTATTTCGTAATAGTTATAGAATGCTTATGATGATGATAGATCGTGAGCACCGAATCTGAGGTTAGAGAACCTGGATTTGGGGGCGTCACAGGTTGGTATCAAAGCTGTAGGTTATAAACAATAGGAATGCGAAACCTAGGTTATAACCTTAGTAGAAAACTCTTATAGAGTATGTTAGGAGATGGATTGTGGAAATTTATCGAGTTTGTGTTGTACTTAATAAAATATTATTTCATTTTATCAATGAATATATTTTATTGTGGTACTGATGTTGGTTTTATTTATGGTGATTGTAGGATGTCTGACGAGCGTCAGGACAGTCACTCAGTAGATCAGGAGGTCATTGAGCGTGAGGTTACGGAAGAAGCCCCTCAGGGTCCTCTTATAGGGGATTTGTTGAGGAGAATCAATCAATTTGAAGGCAGGGTGGGAGAACTGGAGGTTGAAAACCACACACTTCAGTTCACAGAAGGTCAATACAAGGAGGCGGCTTATCAAGCCCATATGGAGGTAGTCGAGCAGAAGGGAAAGTTGGATGAGTCCCAGTTGCAAGTTGAGATGCTGAGGGTACAGCTAGAGCATGAAAAGGCAAAGTTCGGAGAGCTGAGCATAGAGCATCTGGCGATGCGGGGCGAGTTTGACATGGAGATTGCAGACAAGATTCGCGTGGAGGAGGCATTTTATGAGTCAGCCCAGCGGGTGGACCAATTGGAGTTAGAACTGCAGGCCATGAAGGTCAGGGCCGAGACTTTAGGACTGGCGCTAGACACAGCGTATGAGGGCCAGCGCAGTGGGACTAGGAGGGCGCAGTTCGAGATAGGAGAGTCAAGTCGATCCGTTCGACGTAGAGCTATGGAGGGGTGGTTTCCCCCGGAGCCTGTTTAGGTGACCCAGTAGGGCCACCAGTGATGATTATGCTGTGGACTAGTTGTAGATAGAGGCATTAGTACCCCTTTTGTGTAATAGGGTTTTATGTTGATGTAAACCTCAGCAGGTGTGAGGTAGTAGGTAGTTAGGTAGTATCCCTATTTGTGTTTGTAGGGAAGTATCATTTTGAGTTAATCCCATCTTTTGTGTTTAAAATGGGATAGTAGTATTTATAAGAATATACCTGTATTAATCATGTGAGACACTAAAGATTGGTATATGAATATAAATGCATTATTATTATGATATGTGTTGAAAAATTTTAAATAGTAAATTGTCTATTTAATGTTATGTGAGTCTAGTAGACTGATTTGGAAAATTTTCTTTAAAAACAAACTTAACCCACTAATTAGGGAGAAAGACTTCCAAAATCTTGGTAATTTAAAACTCTCCCATAATGATCATATGATTGTTGAATGCAGTAGCGTGTTACATGCTAAGTACTTATATGATAATAAAACCCGAGTAACGTGTTAGAATTTTGTTCCACTAGATAATGCCGCCCAGACGTGTACTAAGGAACCAAGAGATCGAAGAGTCAGTTAATAATGCAGCGGGAGCTCAACCAAACCCAATGCAAGACTTTATCAACATGATGACTGAAGCTATGAGGAATCAAGCTCAACCTGCAGGAAATCAGGCGGGAAACCAATTAGCCAACTTTAAGGACTTCAAGGCCGTAGGACCACCGGAGTTTAGAGGAGCAGCAGACCCGTTAGAGGCCCAGACATGGATGAAGGAGATTGAGAAGGCCTTCATTATTGCTAGAGTAGCAGAAGAACAGAAAACAATTTTTGCTACCTACTTAATGAAGGGTGAGGCTAACTATTGGTGGGAGGCCAACCAGAACAAAGCCGGGACTGGAATCGTGACTTGGGAAGCGTTCAAGAAGTTGTTCTTTGAGAACTACTTCCCTGAGAGTACACAAGCGAGAATGGAGATCAAATTTTTGGAATTGAAGCAGGAAAATATGTCAGTGTCAGAGTACGCTGTAAAGTTTAATGAATTGGCCAGATTCGCTCCACATCAGGTAGACACGGAGGTGAGGAAAGCAAGAAGGTTCGAAAATGGACTAAAGCCATGGATTTATAGTAAGGTAGCGGTTCTACAAATCACGTCATTCTCAACTCTGTTGGAGAAAACTCTCATAGCAGAAGGTGGAAGCGAAGCAGTCTCAAAGTACAATCGGGAGAAGAATAAGAAGAAAGTAGAAGGTGGGAATCAGAATGTTAGCGGTGGCGGTAGCAACAACAAGAAGCGGAAATGGAGCAGTGGGGGTAGTAATTTGGAGATTCAGCAAGGAAGTGTCCAACAAAAGAAGTCAGTGTGTGGAAACTGTGGAAAGGGTCACTCGGGAGAGTGCTTGAAAGGAAAAACGGTATGTTATACCTGTGGACAAGAAGGGCATACCTCACCCAATTGTTCTAAGGTGAAGAAGGGAGGTTGTTTTAACTGTGGTGAATTGGGACATCGGATCAAGGATTGCCCAAAGAAGAAAAGCACAGATGGCGGAAACGGCAATAGGGGCAATAACACTAAGACAACCAGTGGAGGACCAACCCAGCCAAACAAGCCTACAGCGAGGACATTCAATATGACAGTGCAAGATGCCGTGGCATCCAGGGAGGTGGTGTCAGGTATAATTCCGATCAACGATATAAATGCCCATGTGTTATTCGATTCGGGAGCTTCATGTTCTTTTGTATCTGATGAATTTGCTCAAAGATTAAGTTTACCTCGTGAACTATTAGAACACCCAATGAATGTAGAAGTAGCAAACAAAGAAATTATTCCTGTAGACTACATACATAGGAACTGTTGTGCTGCTGTACGAGGGTTTAAGCTTAACGTGGATTTGATACCGATTCGTCTTGGAGAGTTTGATGTAATCCTCGGGATGGATTAGTTATCAAGTCACAGAGCGATCATTGACTGTAAGAAAAAGTGCGTACACCTAAAGACTCCGAATAAGTCAAAGGTGGTATTTTATGGCAGTAAATCGCCAAGACAATCTTGTTGTCTGACGATGATGCAAGCAAAGAAGTTGCTTAGGAAAGGTTGTATAGGTTATTTAGCTCACATTGTGGATACCCGCAGAGTCGAGGGTGAACTGGGTCAGATACCTATTGTAAGGGAATTCGTTGACGTCTTCCCAGATGAGATTCCGGGATTGCCACCAGATAGAGAGATAGAGTTTGTTATCGATTTGGCACCAGGGACATCACCGGTATACAAAGCGCCGTATCGTATGGCTCCGGTAGAAATGAAGGAACTGATGATTCAACTACAAGAATTGTTAGACGAGGGATACATTCGACCGAGCGTATCACCGTGGGGAGCACCTGTCTTATTCGTAAAGAAGAAGGATGGGTCATTAAGGCTTTGTATCGACTACCGGGAGTTGAACAAGGTCACCATTAAGAACAAGTACCCGTTGCCCAGGATCGACGATTTGTTTGATCAGTTGAAGGGGGCGAAATATTTTTCAAAAATCGACTTGAGGACCGGTTATCACCAACTGAAGGTGAGGCAGGAGGATGTTCCAAAGACGGCATTCAGAACTCGGTATGGACACTTTGAGTTTCTGGTAATGTCTTTTGGGTTGACGAATGCGCCAGCAGCATTCATGGACTTGATGAATAGAGTGTTTAAACTGTATTTGGATAAGTTTGTTGTCGTGTTCATCGATGACATTCTGGTATATTCAGAGACAGAGGAAGAGCACGCTGAACATCTAAGGATAGTGTTGGAGACGTTAAGGAGGGAGAAGTTGTATGCAAAGTTCTCTAAGTGTGAGTTTTGGTTGCGGAGAGTGCAGTTTTTGGGTCACGTTATCGACATGGATGGTGTTTCGGTGGATCCAGTAAAGGTAGAAGCGGTTATCAACTGGGAACAGCCAAAGACGCCGACATAAATTAGGAGTTTCTTGGGATTAGCAGGATACTATCGGAGATTCATCCAAGATTTTTCAAAGATAGCATCACCGTTGACCAACCTTACCAGAAAGACAGTGAAGTTTATTTGGACGGAGAAATGTGAAGAGAGTTTCATGAAATTGAAGAAGAGGCTCAGTCAGGCACCTGTGTTGACTTTACCAGACAACACGGGAGGATTTGTAGTGTATAGTGATACGTCACACAAGGGTCTTGGTTGTGTACTGATGCAGCATGGCAAGGTCATTGCGTACGCTTCACGTCAGCTGAAGGACTATGAGAAGGGTTATCCGACTCATGACCTGGAATTAGCAGCAGTAGTTTTTGCCTTGAAGATTTGGAGGCACTATTTGTATGGCGAGAAGTGTGAGATATATACAGATCACAAGAGTCTGAAGTATATCTTCACGCAGAAAGAGCTAAATATGAGGCAGCGCCGATGGCTAGAATTGATCAAGGATTATGATTGTGAGATTTTGTACCATCCAGGAAAAGCAAATGTAGTGGCAGATGCCCTGAGCAGAAAAGGCAGAGAGAAGTTACTGAAGTTGACCATTCAAGAGGAATTGGTGAAAGATTTCGAACGACTTGACTTAGAAGTTAAGTATTCGATGGAGACCAACGAGAAATTATTTACAGTAGCAGCGAGCCCGACTTTATTAGATAAGGTTAAAGAGGCTCAAGAGAAGGACGAAGATTGCGACAACGTCAAGAAGAGGTTAGCTGAAGGGGATGAATTAAAATACAAGATTGATGGCACCGGACTGCTGAGATTCGAAGGGCGAATTTGGGTACCGCTAGTACCAGAACTAAGAGAAGAGATTTTGCGAGAAGTGCATAGTACGAGGTACTCGATACACCCAGGAAGCACAAAAATGTATCAAGACTTGCGTCAACACTTTTGGTGGCCAAACATGAAGAGAGAGGTTGCAGAATGCGTCAGCAGATGTCTAACTTGTCAGAGAGTCAAGGCAGCGCATCAACGACCGAGTGGATTACTACAGCCTTTAGAGATTCCAGAGTGGAAGTGAGAGCACATCACGATGGATTTTATGGTGGGACTTCCAGCAACGCAAAAAGGACACGATGCCATATGGGTGATTATAGATCGTCTTACGAAGTCAGCTCACTTTTTGCCGATCAAGATCAGGTATAATTTGGACCAGCTAGCCAAATTGTATATCAAAGAAATTATCTCGAGGTATAGCGTACCGGTATCTATTGTGTCGGATAGAGATCCGCGATTCACGTCAAACTTCTGGAAGAGCCTTCAGGAAAGAATGAGGACGCAACTACGGATGAGCACCGCGTATCATCCGCAGACCGATGGGCAAAGCGAGAGAACAATTCAAACACTTGAAGACATGCTCAGAGCTTGTGTGATGGACTTCAAGGGTAGCTGGGAGGATCATCTTCCATTAGTAGAGTTCGCATACAACAATAGTTATCACGCCAGCATCGGAATGCCGCCGTACGAAGCACTGTATGGAAGGAAATGTAGAATGCCCTTATGCTGGGATGAAGTGGGTGAACGTCGATTGTTGGGACCAGAACTGGTACAGCAAACTATAGAGATCATCAAGGTGATAAGAGCCCGATTGGTAGCAGCTCAAGATCGCCAGAAGAAGTATGCAGACTTACATCGCCAGAAGAGAGATTTTGAGGTGGGAAGCCATGCATTTTTGAAAGTATCTCCCTGGAAAGGGAAGATAAGGTTTGGAAAGAAAGGTAAACTGAGTCCGAGATTTATTGGACCTTTTGAGATCTTAAGAAAGATAGGCGAAGTGGCGTACGAGGTAGCTCTACCTCCTGAACTGGAACATATTCATAATGTGTTTCATGTGTCAGTGCTACGACCGTACAAGCCTGATTACAAGCACGTGATATCGTACGAGCCAATTCAGGTCGAAAAGGATTTGTCGTACGAGGAAATTCCAGTTGAAATTTTAGATAGAAAAGAACAGAAATTACGAAATAAGGTTATACATTCTGTAAAGGTTCTTTGGAGGAACCACAATGCTGAAGAAGCTACGTGGGAACTCGAAGAAACGATGAGGGAAAGTTATCCACATATTTTTGAGTAAACCTATAAGTAATTCCGGGGACGGAATTCTTATAAGGGGGGGAGGATGTAATAACCGTGAATTTTAAGTCACTATATATGTATATACATTATTAATATTTAAAAACTTTGTGTTATACAGTGATTTAATATGTGACAACATATGTGAAATGGTGCATGGGTCAATTAACATGTATGTTATAGTTATGGATATATACATTTATAGGTTTCATTAAAAATGAAAGCCTCGTAACCTAATTATAAATTAGGTGAGACAATTAAATAATCTAAGGGTTATGGTAATAAGGAGATGTTAGTATTCAAAATGTATACTAACTTAAGTGGATAATCTTATTATTTCAAGTGACTAATAATTTTAAACCTAATTCTTGTGAACCTAATTAGGTTATGAGCTAAAGTCACATGTATAGGTAATTAAATTTCATAAGATTAGGAATGGAAACCCTAAATAATTAAATTGGGTAACATATATTAAAATTGTTAGACTATGTTTATTACATAGCCCAAAACAATTAAAGGAGAAGCCCAAAAGAAATAAAATGCAAGCCCAAACTTAGCCCACTTGATTAAGGGTATTTTAGACATTTGATTTATCTAATTTATGCATTAAAATAAAAGCTAAATGAAGGAGTTAGTGGGCATAAATATGGCTGGCCACATTAGCCTTTTAAGGCAACTAATTAAGCTAAGCAAGGTCCATTTGTAGTAACTCTTACACAAAAGGACATGGTTGTCAAGCTCCCATTGGTTGCCACTTTATTAAGCATCCTTAATCATGATTAGACTAATTAAAGTGATAAGGCAAAGCTTCTATCCATTGGTTAAAGAAAGTATGGGGGATAATAGCTAGATACACTAAGTGTATCTATATTTTTTGTAAGTATCCTTTTACTTCATCTTTTCATTTCATTTCATTTCTTCTCTCATTCTTCCTCTTATAATTTCTCCCAAGCTAGCCACTTCTAGAGAGAGAAAGGAGAGAGAGGTTTGGCCATATATATATAGAGAGAGAGAGGAGTGCTAGTTTGTTAATGCATCCAAAGTTCATCACTTACTTTGGTAAATCAAGGAAGGTTGCTATTAAATCAAGGTATAACCTAACCTTCATTTTCTTCTTCTACTTTGTTTTTTTTTTCTTTAGCTTGAGTTTTGTTGGGGTTATGAACAAATACTCAAGATACCCTAGTCCTACATATGATCATGTATAGAACTAAGTATTTTGAGTGTTAGATCAAAGGCTTAGAGGAAGAATATGAGCATATGTTCTCCAATGGTGAAAACTCTTGTTTTCTTCCACTAAATCTTGTGTAACTCAAGTTTTCTAACTTAAATTTGTGATCCGTCGAAGGGGGGTGCTAGATACATGAGTTATCTAGTAAACCCAAGTGATAGAACACAAATCTAACAAGTTTTGAATCCTTTGGAGCTGATTTCCCCAAAACAGCGCACTTAGAATGTTAAGGGTTCAAAAACCCTAAAATAGTTTCTGTCCTATTTTTCTTGGGTCTATTTCGGACAGTTTCATGTCCCTTAAAAATCTGGGAAAATTCACAGAGGTACCTTGAGAAGTTTTCTACGTGTAGGAAAAAGAACGGAACGTTTCGAGTTATAGATTGTGCGTAATGACTATTTCCGTAAAGGACTCCTAAAACTTTACCGTCGAATATCTCACTGTGTATACACTGGAAAATTCTGAAATTTTTACAGTAGGTTCATATATGTTAGAAGAACATACCTTGAAAATTTCAGATTTTTCTGAGGAAAACTCAATTTATTAAAAATAAAGCAAGATCTGAGTGTTTTGGGAACTTTAAAAATAGTAGATCATTTTCTAAAATTCCAAAAAAATTTGGGGATCCTTGTAGGTTCATATTGTGTCAAAGTACAGAAGCTGAGAATTTTTGGAGTAAGTTTACTATTTTTCTTAAAAATGGTTAAGTTATGAATAAAAGGAAATAAATAGTTAAATGATGTCTTTAATAAGAAAAATGTGGTTTTTATGCTTGAATACTCATAATATATCATATCATGACTATCTTAGAGCATTTTGGTAATTTATGATAATCAATATTATTTATGACCTTTTATGGATATTAAATAAGAGGTTTAATAAATGATGAACAATTAGAATAAATTATTTATTAATCCAATAAATTATTAGAATATTATTATGATATTAATAATATTAGAATATGATATTGATAAGTAAATAAAAATATTAAGAATAAAATTTCTTTAAAATATTATTAAATGGTTAATAATATTTGATTTAAGCATTGATAAATGATTAAAGTATTATTAAATAATTAATAATATTAGTAATAGAATAAGATATTATTAAATGATTAATAATATTAGTAAATGAATAAAATATTATTAAATGATTAATAATATTAAATGATTAATGATACTAAAGCATAAGTAAGATATTATTAAAGTAATAATATTAATTAAAATATTATTAAGAGGATTAATAATATTAGTAAGGTATTAAAATATTATTAAGATGTTAATAATATTAATAAGCAAATAAAAATATTATTAGGGAACTAATAATACTAAGAGGTGAATTAAATATTATCAAGATCAATAATATTATGTGGTTATAGTAACATTATCAAGACATGATAATGTTTATAAGAACTAAATATAATGCATAATATTTATGTGATTACATAATCTAATGGTATACTATGACTAATTGAAAGATTAACTATAGGTCTCTCAAAGGAAGATAATTTAACTGTATAGTGGATATAAATTAATTACGTAGCCGTAATCTACAGACGTGGCAAGTGTCCTAACTCAAACTCGAGTTATTATTTTCAAAGCATGTTAGTGAATAATTATTGATGATTATTCACATCTATATTGATTATTGTAATTCGTACTTTGTTCAATTGAATTCCTGTTCTATTATTATTGAACTGTGAATTAAATTAAAGTTCTTTCATTTACGAACTGTTTATAAGATAGATCTATGCTAATTGTATCAGCTAGATCAAGCATGTTTAAATTTGTTAAATCAAATGTATTTTAAAAAGCTGTTCTTATTAAATTGATATGATAAGAACTCTTGACTGAGAAAAGGACGAATTTGATTAAGGCATGATATCGATGCCGGAATATTAAGTGTTTATGCATAAATCACGGGGTATGAAAGGCTGATCCCCTTGAATACTAAAACTTATTAAGAGGTCCAGTTTAAATTACTGAGAACCTTGGCAAATGTTCATGGTTATCTCAAAACCACTCAGTTCATATTATTCAATTATTCGAATATTCAATTGTTGATTATTAATTCATGTTCCTTCACAACCTTATATTATTGTTGAACATTGAAAGCAAAACTTCTTTCTAGTCATGATATATCTCCCTTGTATATAAACTTGCTAAGCAAATTAGTTGCTTACCCTTGCTATATCATGACATTTATTTCAGCTAAGCCTAAAGGATCCAATACGAAGGACAAAGGCAAGGGCAAGATCCAGGAATAGTTTGGAATGAATATTAATTATTATTATCTAATGGAAGTTCTTATGTAAACCTTTTGTAATATGAATGGTGTGTTTAAGTTAAGGTTAAGAAGACCTTGGGACCACGCTATGGAAACTTTATTATAATGAACAATGTATGTTTATTATTTCGTAATAGTTATAGAATGCTTATGATGATGATAGATCGTGAGCACCGAATCTGAGGTTAGAGAACCTGGATTTGGGGGCGTCACAACAGCATTACCTCCATGGTCACACAACTCATCTCATATCCTGTGTGGATCCTCTCAAATACGTGTTCAACAAACCCATGTTAAATTGTCGGCTGTCCAAATGACAGTTGATCCAACAACAATTTGACATCGTATATATGACTCAAAAGTCCATCAAAGGTCAAGGAATTACGGTTCAACTGGCCGCCTCACCTTCAGGGGATTTTAAACCTTTGGAGACATACTTCCCTGATGAGGGAATAATGACAGTTCAGCAACACCATCAGTACGATACGCGCCAATCATGGAAGATGTATTTTGATGGGGCTGTTAATATGGAAGGTTATGAAGCTGGAGCAGTTCTAGTATCTGGTACGGGGGAGCAGTATCCCATCGCCGTCAAATTGTAGTTTGTCAACACCAACAATACATCTGAGTATGAAGGCTGTCTCATGGAGCTAAAACTTGCCCGTTCAATAGGCATCAAGCGGTTAACTGTCTTTGGAGATTTAGAGTTGGTAATCAGACAATCCACCGGAATCTATCAAACCAAGGAACTACATTTGCTGCCCTACCATCGGCAAGTTTTACAGATGGTTGTGGAGTTCGAAGAAATCTCCTTTTTACATGTTCCTCATAATAGGAATGACTTTGCAGACGCATTAGCAACTTTGGCCTCCTTAATTCACATATCAGACAAGGAACATTTGCCAAGCGTCGCAATTGCCCTACACAAGGCACCAGCCTATGGGAACTATGTTGGAGAAGTATCTGATGAGCTACCTCCCATCCAGCATCCTTGGTATCAGCATATCAAGGAATATCTACGAGATGGATCTACACCCGCGGAAGCGAGCCTGACTGAGAAAAGGCGGATCCATCGACTTGCTATGAAATTCTACCTGAGTGGAGATGCGCTCTACAAAAGAGATGCATGACTAGGTCTCCTCAGATGTTTAGACAAAGATCAAGCCCAAAGGCTTATGGATGAAATCCATGGCGGAGTTTGTGGCCCCCTCCTTGTCAAGAAGGTCCTCAGGACAGGACATTACTGGCTATCTCTCAAAGCTGATTGCAATGACCACGTCAGGAGATGCTATCAGTGCCAAATTCATGGGAATGCTATACACGCTTCTCCACGAGAACTCCAAATTATGAGTTCACCTTGGCCCTTCTCAATGTGGGGAATGGACGTTATCGGGCCCATTGAGCTTAAAGCCAGTAATGGACATCGATTTATCTTTACCATGATCGACTACTTCACCAAGTGGGTAGTGGCAGCCTCCTTCCCCAAGGTTACCAAAGAAGTTATCATTGCTTTCATCAGAAATAATGTCATTTGTCGATACGGGCAACCAGAGGTGATTGTGTTAGATAATGCTAAGAACCTCAACAACAAAATGATGAAGGAATTATGTAGTAAATTCCACATCAAACATCTTAACTCTATCATCTATCGTCCGAAGATGAATGGTGCTATTGAAGCGGCTAACAAAAACATCAAGAAGATTATGCAAAAGATGTCTGCCAACCACAAAGATTGGACTAACCTATTTCCTCTTACTCTATTAGCCTATAGAAACTCAATGTGTACTTCCACTGGGGCAACTGTTGGGTAAAATCTAATTACACACAACATGCAAGTATATGTGGTCAACAACTATTATTTTATTATTTTCGCCATTTTATTTAAGAAAGTGAATGCAAAAACTAAATGTAACTATATGAACTACAATGTAACTAACTATATGCAATACGACACTAAAATGCCACCAAACTTAAAACAGACATTGTCCTCAATGGCTAAGATAGGAAAAATTAAAAGAGAGGACTTCCCTGAAAATACAGCATTTTCCTCCTTGTCTGCTAAGTCTGAAGAATAGGCCAGACACATTGGAATAAATCAAGAACCACGCTTGAGTTGGACTTGACTAACATTGCAATTCAACCACTTTTAATGCTTGGGATTTTTGTGCAGCGCGGCCCGCGCTGTGGATAAGCTGGGGGTAGTGCGCCCTGCCCTAGGGGTTCAGGAGGTGCTGGCGTACTAGCCCGCCCCGCGCTGTGTATATGCATTGAGTAGCACGGTCCGCTCTAGGGGTCAGGAGCAAGTTAAACAGTAGCTCACATCGCGCTGGGTAGGGCGCGCCCCGCGCTATGAGATCGGCGAATTGATGCGGCCCACGCTGGTCTGGTAGGAGGGGACTAGGGTCGTAGCGCGCCCCGCGTTGCGTCTGTGCATTAGAGAGCACAGCCCGCGCAAGTGGGTCAGTGGCATGATGGCTTTCTTTTTCTTGCCTTACCTGTGAGCATACCATTATAGAGTCATTATTCTTTGAAAACTAAATATTTGAGCTAGACTATAAACTAAAATATAAAGAATAAATAAGGAAGAAAAGGTTTTGAGCTTGGGTTGCCTCCCAAGTAGCGCTTGATTTATAGTCCTTCAGCCAGACTTTGTCTACTCAACGCTATCCAATTCCTCTTCAAAAGTTGAGGAATCCTCCATCCATCAGTATCAAATAATCCTTTGGGAGGTTCCCATAAGCGATGGCCATAGCATCAAAGTCACCTAGCATGCTCTGACTTGGTATAATCTCCATGAAGAAGGGCAAATGACTTGGTGCTATCTCCATTGTGTTTGTGAGCATATTTGGGCATGGAAGTGTGTCAAACATAATGGGCTCTTCGTCTATCTTATCTTTCTCTTCCAACCACAACTTCATTGTTGCACTCGCTCTGATGTCATAAAGAGCTTTGCCGGCGACATGGCTACCAAGTGGGCATGATTTTGCAAATCTAACTGGACCCTTGATCTTTGACGGAGAAGGAACTTGGGGCAATAATAACATCGGCTCATCCTCGTTGGTACTCACAGTTAGTTCTTCACCGACCTTGTTAGTACTTATAGTTAGTTCTTCACCGACCTTGTTGTCATTATCCCCATTTGTCTCCACACTTTCGATATCTTGTGGCTCATCCAGCTGTAGATTTGGCTCGGGCACTTCATCAATCTCGAAATTCTCATCATAACACCAATTGTTTCGAGGAAGGTTGCTTACGGCTTTGGTCAATTGATCCATCTGGTTCTGCAGATTTTGAATTGATATCTCTTGATTCTGAATTGACCGCTCCTGATTAATCCTCCACTCCTCGTTTTATGCTATGAACTTGGACAATAATTCCCCCAGCCTTGAATTTTTTATTTTAGTCTCGGAAGCCATATATTGAGGACCAATGTTTGAAGTAATGTTGAGTTGTTCCATCTGGTTCTGAAAATTGAAGCTCAATATTTCTTAACTCATCATCCTCTCCTCTTGGTCTGCTATGCCCTTCAATATTACATCCATCGGATTTGGCTTTTCTTCTGGTGGCAATGGAGGTGGACATAAAAATTTCGGTGTGTATGATTAATTTGGAGCGTAGTATTGGTCTTCATAATTGTAGCTCCATGACGAATCCGGGTGATACCCCCAAACTTGATGATAATTGGCATATGCATAATCGTTGAGGTATTCACCACCGTGTTGTCCCAGCCCAAAACTAACGGTGCGTTTATGACTCGGATGATTACCAACATAATATTTGCAATTAACTGCTATCCTTCGATTCTGGTGGGCTGCAACAACGTCCAACCTCCTCGAAAGTGTCTCAAGTTGCGCTGATACTGCAGAAAATACATTGAGACCATCAATCCCTGATCCCTTTGACTGAGTCATTCTCGTATACAACCATTGATTATTAAATTCCGCCATGGTACCTGAAAAGAAAGAAAAATAGGAAGAGAATTAAATTAAAAAGGAAAAAAAATGTTTAAATTAAGACTAATTTGATTGAAGCTAATATTGGCAAAAATATATTAACTAAATCCCCGGCAACGGCGCCAAAAACTTGTTGGGTAAAATCTAATTACGCACAACACGCAAGTATACGTGGTCAACAAGTAATAAAGTGAAAGTAGAGTATCGTTCCCATAGAGAATTATTTAACAAAAATCACCAAGTATTAACCCGTAACCAACTCAATCTTATTTAAACGAATGAATTTCAAATTATATAAATTAAACTAATATTAAATTCCACTAGTTAAATTAAGATAACGGAGATTTAAGATCACAACTTCACTTATTGCTTCATTTAAGTTAACACACTTCTCATCAATTATTCTCTATCCTGAATTGTTAATCAAGAACACTGAAGCAGATAAAACCACCTCTCGATGCATAATACCCATATTAACGTCAATCCACAATTAAGATATAAATCCGTTAAACACCTTAATCAACTAACCCACTATATCTCTATGTGAATTACAATTGAAGAAGGTTTAATAATAAGTTCTCTATCCGATTACATGCGGTGTTAAGCATATCTCTACCTTAACACTCATCAAGTTTAAGCTACTAACAAAATCCTGAACACATGCTATCATGATAAGATCTATATCAATACTTCATCTCTCGAGTTCATATAGATTATCATAGTAATTAATGGCCAATCAATTAAACAATTAAGTCCAAATCACAATAGACAATCCTCACAATAGAACATAATAATTGATAACGAAGCATATTAAAATAAACTACACAATAAGATCCATTGTAATCTCAAACAAAGAATTAGTTCATAATTACTGAATTAAAACTAAGAATCCATAATTGAATAGTCATTAAAAGATAAAAATAAGAGTAGAGTAAAGAATAAATCTGTTGTCAGCAAATCTCCATCTTCCTCAAGCTCCCACTCTTGATCTTCAATGGTCTTCAAGTTGCTTCAATCTCCCAATCCCATAAGAACTAGTGTTTTGATCTAATTTACTCTAATCTAATCTAATGGAATCCTCCAAAACTAGCCTATATCTCTCTAATTCCTACTTCACGTAATTTAATTAACGATATGATCTGCATCATCTCCAAGTCTATTTAGATCAGCCTTTATCTCCTCCTTATGTCATGACTCCTAATCCGTCTCTAAGTTCTACCTAAGAGAGACTCCTTCAATCCGCAACGACTTGCCTCACTTTAGTTCGCGCACCATCGCGGTCCGCGCCCGCTTCAATACCTCCGCAGCGCGCTCCGTGCTAACCTGCCAGCAACTCCTCCACAACCCAGGGCGGTCCGCGCTTGACAGCCTCTTGACACAGCGCGCTCCGCGCTAGGTAGTCAGCAGCCTTTCCCTCCTCAGCGCGCTCAGCGCTCAGCAGCTACTCACTTTAGCGCAGTCCGCGCTAGGCCACCATAATTCACATGTTACTCCAAAATGTCCTCTAATACTCCCAATTGCTATATGAGTCGGAGTTACCTATAACAAACGTAAACCCTATCAGAAATAACATGAAAGTACCCAAAAACTAACAAGATAACAAGCCATATAAACATAATTCATGGGTTAAAAACCCACTCATCAGCAACCCCCTACGCATTAACCTATGGGATGGAAGCAGTACTCCCCATAGAATTTGAAATGGAATCCCTCAGAGTGTTGATAGACGCTCAGCTGGATGAAGACCAATGGGTACAAGACATGTATCACCAATTGTCTCTAATAGACGAAAGGCGAACCGCAACTATCTTCCATGGTCAGTTATACCAACAAAGGATCGCTAGATCCTACAACAAAAAAGTCTGGCTACGGTAGTTTAAACAGTATGACTTGGTTTTGAAGAAGATCCTTGACAACCAAGATCAATCTAAAGGAAAATTTGCTCCTAACTGGGAAGGCCCTTTTGTTGTGAAAGAAGTATTGACAGGAGGTGCTCTCAGATTACAAGAAATGGACGGCGATGAATTTCCACAACTCGTCAACTCGGACACCATAAAACTGTACTATGTCTGAAGTTACCATCAAGCAAACATCCTGGTGTTGGATCATCAAATCACCAGTCATTCCGGTTCTCTAACCCCTTTACCACATACAACTTTCTTCCACGCTTTGCCCCTCAGGGAAACATACTTTTTCAAGCCAGCAGCCTGGCTTCTCTGCATTCCTATGACTTAGGTCATCCCACTACGGATTGAACCTCTCGCGTTTGCAGTTTGGCTACCCACACATGGGATCAAGCTTTTCACCTGTAGTTTATCCTCAACCTAGGATTAAACTTTCTCCTCCCCGCACTCTGACCTGCACATGGGATTACGCTTTTCCACTCGCCCTGAGGGGCAAACTACGTCGACTTGATCTCCTCTTCAATAGGAGTACGTAGGCAACCATTTCATATGGCCCGATCGCAATAAAATAAAAACCACAAAAACATTTCTACCCTCTTCTCCTTACAAAAATAAAAACAAATTCGTACACCATTTCTGCCACATACAGCGTTGAACCTCTTACACCAGGTTCGAACTACGCAGACCTGATCTCTTCTTCAATAGGAGTACGTAGGTAGCCATTCATGGTGCGGTCTCACCACCTACCAAAACATAAACCCTTGTCAATTGGTACTGGGATCATCCTTCAATCCACTACATTTCATTCAACTTCAGACCAAAGGGATGGAATTACCTGAACCCCTCTCAAATAGGAGATTCGGCGACCATCTAAGCTGCGGTCACACCTTGAAGAGAAACACCAATCCATAAGAGATGGAATTAACTAGGCTTCTCCTAAATAGAAGTACTGGCGACCATCTGTGGTGCGGTCAATCTCAGAGAGGAAAGCCACACTCCTCTCCATATTTTTATTCAGAAACCAGTCCCAAGACACCAAAGATGGTAGGGATACATACAGATCGATGATCCATTCTAAAATATATAGAGACAACTCAATGTCCATCCACCTAGGAGGAATTTAGAATATATTAGGATCACAAGCCCTGAATTAGCAGGCAAAATATCAAGCAAGTAGCAAAGCATATCTTAAAGGGAAGTGATCAAAAATATATTTCCCAGCTATATATATAATGCTGTTTGATATATACAATGTAAAATGTACATGACAAAATGGCTAAGCTAGTCTGTGAAGGAAAATACAAGCTCATCTACAAGTTAGGGTATATGCGAGCTAACAAGCCCAACATGGCATCCCTCTCAGAAGAAGGAGGCGAATTTGTGGTCTCCTGTACGAGAATATCCACACGACCCAACAGATCTGCAGCCATCTGCATGGTGACCATATGCTCATCAATGTAAGCACTCATCTCTGCGATCATGCCAGTAGTAAGGGACCTCACTGCAGTGCTATCTGTGATGGCTACATCCCGGGCAGATATGGCACTATCCCGCTCAACTATCACTGTATCTCTGGCTGATCTAACCTCATCCCGCTCAACAACAGCGGCATCTCTGCAAGCTAATACCTCGTCTCTCTCTAATAGAGTTGCATCTCCCCCATCAAGGGCACTCAACATCATAGATCGAGCCTGATCTCTCTCAAAGGTCATCAGATGAAGACTCTGCTCAAAGTACTGTGCTGAATGCTGAATCACAACAGTACTGGTACTGGGAGAATCTAAAAGAGATGCTGGCAACTCAGTACCTGGCTCCTCCTCGATGTGGGAATCAATGTCCTCCATGGGTTCTCCCTCATCTGACTCACTATCCGGTACTGTGGATACTATCGCAACTGATAAAATCTCTGTCTCTATCCATGTGGAATACTCTGTAGAACAACCTGGATTACTAATAGAAAAATCATCTATCTCACGCTGATCCCAACATGCATACACACGGGATCGGTCCTCTGCTAAAAGATAGTGAGAAGCTGAACGCTGACCTATCGCCCCCTCGAAAGGATGAAAGTCCTGAAACTGGTCAAACTGCCAGTGGGTGATAAGTAGTCACACCCCTCAAACCAGCCAGAGGGAGGTAGTCCATGCCCGGAGCATGAGTAATAAAGCTGTATGGCGAGCTAAGCCCCGAGCACGACAATATGACAAATAGATCTCTGATATCTGCCAAAAATGTGGACCATGACATAGCATCCATACACTCTGATGATTGAAAGGAGTATGACATGGCTATACCATGGGTGAACCAATACCCATGCCGTTTAAGAGTGCCAATCGGTCTCAAGTGGGACATAAACCACACATATAGCATGACCGAGCTACCCGTGAATACTCTTGTCAGATAAGTGCAGCAGTAAGATGCTGACTGCAGGGTCTCTGTTATGATCATCGGTATAATGGTACGACCCTCCCTAAGAGCTCTCATCGCCATGATGACACCAATATCTATCTCATCCATGTATCGTGGCATATAGACATATGACAGTACGCATAAAAGCAGTACATCAACCCTGGCAAAAAGCCAATGATCCTCCGGTGTGGTGAATTCCCTGGAATGTCGTTAATAACTATCCTTAGAGCCAAATCTATCAAACAGAAAATGTTGGGGTGTAACATGGCTCGATGTAAGCTCATCCTGCACCACTCTGCACCGCAATCCAATGAGAGTCCTGAACCGTCGACTCATGTCTCCCAAAGCCATATGCACGCAAGGTCTGTCCAACGGTAACATTGTCAATCGTGCATATTCCTCTAGAGTAGGAGTCAACTCATGGGTCCCGAATCGGAAAATCTGTCTATCCGATACCCAATGCTCTAGCATGCCATCCACAAAACCTGCGGGAACTTGAAACATCAATAAGGTCATGGTATGCTGCAGCAAATGATCTACGGTCACCCTGTCTGATGGTGACATGCTATCATACCACGATCGTATACCCGATGCCACCAATGATGGTGGGGTATGATCCATACGGCTAATTATCGAAGAAGACATCTGTACGAGCCGTGTTATAAGACCATCCAGGGGTCAATGCTGAATATCTCTGGACATACATACATATGCATAACATGATACATGCATTGCAGATAATAGATGGTAATATGATATAGGGAATGAAAAACTGTGCATACATTCCTAAGTATATCAATATCTAATACATCATCTCTGTACAGCTATAAATACAGGGAAATGGTGCACAGACGCCCTACTACTAACAGAGGCCTATCAAAAGATATAGCGAGAATGGGGCACAGCCACCCAATATCTAACAGAGGCCTATCAAAAGATATAACGAGAATACACATCAGAAGAAGACAATGGTCTCAATATCTACATCATCAATCCTGTCCACCTGATGTAACTCCTCTTGAGTCACTGGATCTTTATCAACAGGGATGTCAGGCCTATATAGAGGAGGATCTACACCGGCAAAATTGAATGGGTCATCTGAGGGGCCAGCGTCTGAGCTGGAAGGATCAAACGAAGCTGCCTCTGCCGGATCTCTACCCAAATGCCGGATAAATAAGTGGGCCTGGTCCAACTGCCGGGTTAAACTATCAATCTGTGCCATATGAGTCGGATCTCAGACACAAGCTATCCAATTCATCATCATCACAGATCCGGGAACCATATCCCCCATAAACTGTGTGGCGCGGGACTAGGTTCTGATAGTACGAGGGAACCACCAGAGCTGGAACGTCTCCTGAGTGCAAGGACCCTCTGATAATGTAAAGCCGTCGAACCCCAACAATGGGATATCAGGGACGGGTGACTACGATACAGGCCAATGACACCTGACAGAAGGCAAGATCGGCATACAAATCTCCCATGTGGTGCTCCTAATAGCACGCTCTCCTAAATAGAGCTCCCAGCCTCCATCTGTGAAGAGAGGAACTCTCCTGGTGGAAATCACGTACTCGACTCCAGTCGGGTATCCATTCTCCAAACCGATGGTCAAGTGTTCCCCTGAATAGGGAATCCATGTGATGATATCAGCTGTCAGTAACTCCAGCTGCATACGGTAATGAGTGAAACCCTCAGCTACAGGTGATAAGTAGGTTTTATACCTACTTGTCCGGTATCTATTACTTGAATTATTTGCTTAATCTCATGTTTTGTATTACTTTTCATATATTTTATGTTATTTTGTAGGTGATGACACGACATTGGCATGAAGAAGCAAGGGAAAGCAATTTGGACATCTTTCGAACTAAAATGCGCAAATAAATACAAGAAGGGAATATTGAAGGACTTTTAACACCAAGTTGGATGCATGTTCTTGGCTTAGAATTTGGATTTTATTTTTGAGCTTCCTCTTAGCTTTCCGGAACATCTTGAATCGTCTCAATCGGAGTTTGGATGCGAGAGTTATGGCCTTTTATCAACGAAGATCAAAGTTAAGAGTTGCCATGCTTGCCATTTACATAACATCTACTTCAAGCCCAATTTTTGCCATGATCTAATCTGAATCTGTCAATTCTCAAAGCATTAAAGTTGTAGATCTCGTCGCTATCTTCGATTTGATAGGTAGTAGGACCCGTAACTCCAACCGGATCAAAGGTTATGTGTATTTTACCAAAGGACGTCGCAGCAGAAAATAGAGTAGCGTGGACCGCGCTAGGGGCACGTTAGGCCACCAGAAACACTGCTACAGTAGCGTGAGGCGCACTCGAAAACACTTAGGGATAGCGCGGGACGCGTTAGGCGGCGGGAAAAGAGTTAAATTGGGTTATTTATTGTCCAATTTGAGCTAGAATAGGATTCTTAGTTGCCTAACTTGCTAGGGTGTCCATTAGAACTCTAAATACTTGAGTTTAACTTGGATTGGGAGGCTAGTTCTAAGACTCCATTAAATCCCTCTTGGGATAGATTTCTATTAACTTATTCTTTACTTTTTTTCTTAGATTAGGAACCCTAGATTAGATTAGAATTGAAGATTGAAGCTATTGATTATCATTGAATAATCAAATTGGAAGCGAGAGAATACAGATTTGTTTATCTCAGTTCTAATTTCTTTTCTTATCTATTTGTATCTTATTAAGGCTTAATCAATTGTGGATGATGGATTCTAGTTTAAGTATGAATTAAACTCTATTTTGAATTTACTATGGATCTTAATGTATAGTTTACTTTGATATATTTCTTTGTTAGTCTTATTAGCTATATTTGGATTGTCTATTATGATTTGTTTTTAACTGCTTAATTGCGTAGCTAACAATTACCATGATAATCTATATGAACTCGAGAGATGAAGTATAGATTTAGATCTGATCATGATAGCATGTGTTTGTGATGTCTGCATAGATGGAATTCATGATTCGTGTTTAGGATAGAGATATACCTTTACGCCATATGTAGTCTAATAAGAACTTGAACTTAAACCCTTTTTAATTGTAATTCACATAGAGATATAGTGGGTTAGTTAATTAGGGTATTCAAATTGATTCTATCATCTGTGGATTTGATTTGATATGAGTATGGTGCATTGAGAGATGGTCATATGTTACTTTCGTGTTCTTGATTAACAATCCAGTATAAATAATTTGACTTAACAGGAAGTGTGTTGATTTAAATGAAACAATAAGTGAAGTTGTTATCTCAAGTCTTCAATATCTTGTTTCATTCTAGGGATAGTTAGTAATAGTTTATTTAATTATTTTAAATTAAATTATTAAATCATTTGTTTAAATAAGATTAAATTGGTCATAGGTTAGTAATTAGTGATTTTTATTAAACAATTCCTCATGGGAACGATACTCTACTTTCACTTTATTACTTATTGACCATATATACTTGCGTGTTGTACGTAACTAGATTTTACCCAACAAGTTTTTGGTGCCGTTGCCGGGGAATTAGTTTAATATATTTTTGCCAATATTAGCTTCAATCAAATTAGTCTTAATTTAAACATTTTTTTCTTTTTACTTAATTCTCTTCCTATTTTTCTTTCTTTTCAGGTACCATGGCTGGATTCAATTATCAAAGGCCATATTCGAGTATGACTCAACCAAGGGGATCAAGGATGGATGGACTCAATGTATTTTCTGCATTATCAGCACAACTCGAGACACTTTCGAGAAGGTTGGACGTTGTTGTAGCCCAACATAATTGAAGGATAGCAATTACTTGCAATTATTGTGTTGGCAATCACCCGAGTAATCAATGCACCATCAGTCTAAGGCCGGTACAGTATGATGGTAACTACCTCAACAACTATTCTTATCCCAGTTACCATCAAGTTTGGGGGTATCATCCGGAATCTTCATGGAGCTATAATTATCAAGATCAATACTCTACTCCAAATCCAACATACATGTCGGAACTGTCATATCAACCTCCATTAAAAGAAGAAAAGTCAAAGTTGGAGGAATTACTGTCAAAGGTCATATCAAACCAAGAGGAGAGGATGATGAGTCAAGAAATATCGAGCCACAATTTTTAGCACCAGATGGAACAACTCATCACCACTTCAACTCATGGTCCTCAATACATGGATTCCAAAACTGAGACAGATAATTCTAGGTTGGAGGAATTATTGTCCAAGCTCATAGCAAACCAAGAGGAGAGGAGGATTAATCAAGAGCGATCAATTCAGAATCAAGAGATATCAATTCAAAATATGCAGAACCATATGGATCAAATGCTCAAAGCCCTGAACAACTGTCCTCAAAACAATTAGTGTTATGACGAGGATTCCAAGATTGATGAAGTGCCCGAGCCAAATCTACAACTGGATGAGACACGAGATTTTGAAAAAAGAGGAGACAAGTGGGGGTAATGAAAACAAGGTCAGCGAAGAACTAACTGTGGGTACCAATGATGATGAGCCTATGTTATTTATACCCCAAGTGCCTTCTTCACCAAAGTTCAAGGATCCGGTTAGATTTGCAAAATCATGCCCACTTGGTATCCATGTCGTCGGCGAGGCTCTTTATGACATGAGAGCTAGTGCAACAATGAAGCCATGGTGGGACGAGAAAAAGAAGATAGACGAAGAGCCCATTGTGTTTGCCACACTTCCATGCCCAGATATGATCACAAATACAATGGAGATAACGCCTAGTTATTTTCCCTTCTGCATGGAGATTATACCGAGTCAGAGCATGCTAGATAACTTTGATGCTATGGCCATCGCTTGTGGGAACCTTCCAAAGGATTATTTGCTACTGATGGATGGAGGATTCCTCAATTTCCGAAGAGGAATTGGATAGTGTTGACCAGACAAAGTCTAGCTAAAAGACTATAAATCAAGCGCTTATTGGGAGGCAACCCAAGTTTAATTTTTATTTTTTATTTTTTTTTTAGGTTTCATATTAGTTGATAGAATTTTTTCATTTTTTTAGGATTTAATAAGCTTGCTTCTATCATATTCACAGGTTAGTCAAGTCCAACTCAAGTGTGGTGCCCGATTCATTCCAATGTGCTTAATCTATTCTTCAAACTTCGCAGACAAGGAGATAAATTGCTATATGTCAGGGAAGTCCTCTCTTTTAATTTTTCCTATCTTAGACATTGAGGACAATGTATGTTTTATGTTTGGGGGTATTTATCATGTTTAGTATTTACTTGGGTAATGTTTTGATGGAATTTGATTTTGGGCGATGATAATTAGGTGGTTGATATTGTTAACTCTTGGAGAATTGATGAGCATGCTTAGTCTATATTTTAACTCATTAGTTGGTTTTCACATTACTCATTTTAACTCCTGGAGAATTGATGATCGTATACGCATGCCGCAGAGGAAATAGGCAAAGGTGTAGGAACCCAAATCATACTCTCCAATATGGTCCACATGACGCGTGGCGCTGATCAAAACGAACGACACTGTAGACGAGTTATCTGCTATGAAGCAGCCTCTAATGATCATCAGGAACAATCGCCGAAGAATGCGATCCCTGACTCTGACATCATCAGGCATGGGCTCACTCAAAAGCCCGCTCATAGCATCTAAGCTCAAAGGACCTAAACGGATAGTACTGCCCTTGAGCGCCTCCACCGGAACTCCCAACAAGGATCTGACGGCAGTAGGGGTAATATTTGCCATATAAGGCACTGGCTCCCTTCCAAACTCCATACCTGTGATAAATCGCCAATCCATCGGCGTCATCATCACCTCGCAATCCAGCAGATGGAGTGACTGAGTCTGATGAAACCATCGCTTAGACAATGCCCTGAGGTAACCCCAGGGATAACGACGGGGAAGGATGGAGAAGAATGCCCCGAATCCCCAATCCTTCACTACCGCTCTATAATTAGGATGAAGAGCCTGATACATGGAGTGTATACTAAACCAATTCCCTCGAGGCTGTGTGAAGCCAGGAACCTGCATGAAATGCATATCAACATCAAAGCCCTTTAATCCTCATCAATAGGGAAGAAGGAAAATCAAGATCTAACGTCATACCTCGTAAGCATGCAAGTACATCGAGGGATGCCTGCTCAAATCACCCAGAAGCTCTGGGTTTGTCACCTGAATACAAGGGAGCTCCCTACGGGGAACATGTGCAGCAAGAGCGGGATCCTCAATCAGAATATCCTCATCCTCATCCTCAACATTTAGAACATCAGCCCGGACTGGACGAATCACGGCCTCCACCAATTGACGAGGTTGTCTGACAGAACGGGGTCGAGGTACTTCAGAAGCCCTCCTCCGTATACCAGAAGTGGTCCTACGGGAACTACTCGGCTGATCCGTATCCATAATATCTGGACAATAGGTCTCCAAATCACCACAGAAAGGGTGTGTTATTTCCTTACCTGGAGCATTCTAGAATGCATTTTATGACTATATGCATGCATGCATTTACTTTAACATATAATAGAGTTAAAATGCATGACTACCCGATGCCTATATTTTGAAATTTTTTTGCCATAGTCCCCTTTGAAAATAGGACTATCCACATGCACATAGGCATGTCTAGTTGGCTATTCAGTAGCACACCTACCCCCAAAGTCATATACAATATATGCATTAAAAATCAGAATCATCCATGCATAAGGTTAACCTTAATGTCAGGAGTTCTTTGCCTTTCTACCTTTTGCTCATTGGACCTCAAATAGGACAAAAAATAGCAGACAAAGGTGCCAATTTAACTTTCTCAAAAGTCAAATTTTTTCACATCATTATGTTCAGCATGGTTTAATACTAACATTCACTATGTTGAATATTTTTTATCAAGTCATTTGTGCGTACAGAATCACTACTATGTGTTTAGATGCATTTCATGCGATAACTCAAATTCCAACAGATAAAAACCGGAAAAAATACATGCATACGTTACCAGGATAGTGCAGAATACTTGTACGGTGACAGAATTTGCAGAAAGTAGTCCGAACTCAGCAGATCTGAAGGAGGCTCTCGGATTTTCCTTGGCAAAACAAGTTGAAAGTGACTTGTGTTACCAACCTGCTGGATTATATCATCCACGGTTGGTCGTAGGCTCATTTGCGGCTGAAGTAGGTGCACCTGCGGCACCCCTATATGGGCCCCACCCCTCCGGCTCGATCCAGTTCGAGTTGCAAAGGAGTTCTTGTGGACTAGAAAGGTCAAATCGGGAACAAAAATGCCATGCAATTGAGCAAAACAACATACAATCCTGGTCTTCTCAGATGAAACTTTGAGTCTGTACATCACTCATTGGTAGTCACCCGAACACAAGGTATACGCTGCCAATGATCTCATTTATTACAAATGACATCCGGCAATACCTTGTACAGGTCCAATGCCGCCAATTCTGGGTCATTACCCTAAAAGAACCACGTAGATCCCTGACGGGGGTTACAACATGAAGCCCCAGTAGGGGATTAAAACGTACATTCAGCTGTTGACACACATATCAATGAAGGACAAGCATCCTTGACGTTATCTCAGCCGATGGTAATTAAACCTATCAGAGCTCTAGAGCTATTCGAGGAATTCATGCTCGATTAATCATATTCCTCAGCGGATCCCTGGCTGGGGTCACAACGTAATGCTCCGTTGATTCACACATCAGCGAAGGTCAAGCAACCTTGGTAGTCTATCCCACAGGGGTTTCAGCCGTTGATTCACATGTCAGTGAAGTACACATCAACGAAGGTCAGGTATCCTTGACAACATTTGTTGTTGGCAGTAAATTCAACAGAATCTTGACATGTCTTGGCGATAACAACCGGGATAAATCAATGTTATCAAGGAGGATCGATGATAGAATATGTTATACACATCCTCAAACAGACCAAGATTTATCCCGACAGATCTCTTACACATAAGAGGTACATCAGGATCAAGTCGTTACCAAAGACCTAGGAATTTGGTGATAACCCCAACATCAACATCCTAATAGATTATTATTACACATCAAATTTGGTCATCATTGCCAATCCCCAATTGAAGTAACAGGGTGCCAACAATCATCCCCAGCATGTTAGGCTACAACCCCATACACATGAATCATACATTTGCATCATGTTGCTATATATAGTACCATATTTGTCTTGTCATATTTCAAGTGTCTTGGATTCTTTATCGTACCCATGCATCACCATGCATGAGTATGATAAAGAGGGGCATCTGTAGACACTCAAAATTTTTTGTACGCCTGTCACTAACATTGCAGGAGGACAGATTTGTCTTTCAAGAGGGAACCCTGGTAGACAGTTCATATCCTTTCCGGATACTACCAAAAGTTCAGCATCAACCCCGGAACACACACTGGGAGTAACAATTCCAACCTCGGATATAACCCCGAGGCTTGCAGATCCAATACCGGAACACACACCGGAGTAGACCGATTAATCTCGGAGATAACCTCGAGGTATCCAGTCTCAGTCCCAATCATGGGAATAGCCACCAACCTTGGTGATCACCCCCAAGGAATGCAGTTTCGGCGATAACCTCGGAAATGCTTGTTTCAAATGCAACCAGCTTCAATCTCGGCACTCACAATGAGATACTCAGTACCAACCCAGAGATAACACCGGGAGGACAGGAACACCTCAGAGATGACACTGAGGACCTTCAACAATTGCAGCAGTCCAATCTCAGCGAAGCCCTGAGCAACGTCTGCTTTATCAGCCCAATCCGGCGATAACACCGGTGAAGGGCAACATCGTCATCTCGCCAACACGATGCCACGTCACGTCATCTCAACATTTCATACATATCTCTACACAACGATGTCCCACAAGAATCAAGGAAAACCAATCCCGAGTGACTATTGTGCAGGGTAACGGATGGAATTTGAAGCTTGAAGATCGGAGGGCATCGTCCTATCTTCAATGACTTCGTACAAACTCTAATCCCATGCCATTGTACAACTCTCGACAAAGGCGGTCTGAAATAGGTCCTGTATACCTCAATCGGATGCCCGGATTGCACTTTTGAAAGTTCGAACGAACATTACAGTGCCCGAGTGCACGTACTACGAGATGACCCGACCCGACCTGACCTAAAAACCCGGGGTAACCCGGGTAGCGTCTGGTACACCTGCGGCTTAGCCGCAGGTACACCTGCGGCTCCACCCTCTATAAATAGAGGGCTTGGGGTGGCCATTTTGTAAGAGAAAACGGCGAGGAAGCCCTGCCCAATTTACTCTATGCTCACCCCATACTGAGTGCTTTCTCATTTTAAACACATGTGAGCTCATATATAGCTACTTTTGTACCTACAAAAGCCAATGTTTACCCACTTTAAAGATATAGAAGTCTTCTTTGGCAGCCCACTGTAAGCCTTCTCACACACTTTAAAGCCTTTCTCTTCATCTTTGCACACACCCTTGTTCACGTTGAGATTCGTGTTGCGTGTGTTTACCCGGACTTCGGTCCGTAGTTTTATTTCAGTTTGTGCATACATATGCATTTATATATATATATATATATATATATATATATATATATATATATATATATATATATATTAACTGTGTGTCGGATTCTGTTCGATGAGCCTGTATTTTATATCCGGTGCGTTTACTTGCTTTTATATATATATATATATATATATATATATATATATATATATATATGAACTGTTGTCGGACTTTGTTCGATGAGCCTGAATTTTACATCTGGTGCGTTTATTCGCTTTTATATATATACTTATATATATATGAACTGTTGTCGAACTCTGTTCGATGAGCCTGGATTTTACATCCGGTGCGTTTGTTGCTTATATATATATATATATATATATATATATATATATATATATATATATATATATATTTCGTCCCACCTGGAGTTCACTTCGTGGTGGTTGATCACTTTTACAACTTTCTTTACGTTTCGTCCTGCCTAGAGTTCACTTCGTGGCAGTTGATTACTTTGTACAGCTTTATTTACGTTTCGTGCCGCCTGGAGTTTCTCCGTGGCGTTTGATAGCTTTTACAGCTTTATTTACATTTCTGATCCCCATGGAGGTGCTTCGTGGTTGGTGATCATGTCTGTGTGTGTATATATATATATATATATATATATATATATATATATATATATATATATATATATATACAGCTTTTATATATACCTACTTACTACTTTCATATAAATTACGGTATCATGTGCACCTAGGAATCATGTGATCACAGATTCAGCCTATTGGATCTAGATTCGGTTCCCGTGATGGACATTTTCAGCTGTAAACAGCTTGTAAATTATTTTGCGGTGTCTGAATTTCCTCAGATGGTTTCCATACCCACGAGGAAGTCGGCATTATTTTGTAAATTACTTTCGTATGGATGCCTCGCATATGTAAAATAAAAGCAATCCAACCGAACACTTAATAAAATGGAAGTGTAAAAGGTCTCAATTACTATTGAGCATCAGGGTTTGAAAAACCTTTTTATAAAACATCATTGCTATTTCTTGCTAAAAATTGAATTTTTACATAAATTCAAACCCTATGTATATAGGTACGAACGAGGTCTCGCACTACTTCCAAATAACAACACATTGACCCACACACACACATATTCAGATAATAGTTTTTTGAAAAGAGGCAGTCACCGTGGTAACACGGATGTCGGGGGTGCCTACCACCTTCCCTCCGTATAACCAAGTCCCCAGACCCTAATGAATCTCGGTTTCACCGACCCGTTTAGCAGTGTCACATCACTGGGTCAATGTGCAAACCTTTTCTCAGTTATGTTGGTACAACCATTTAAAAAACCTACTGGCGACTCTTAACAGTCCATCGTCGACATTATACATGTCGGATTTTTTTCACTTGTTTTTTCAAACAAATCTCACCTAAAATGAGAACACCAAAGAATAAGTAACGGAAAGGGACAATTAAAAAATCCCAATGTCAACAGCTGGTATCGGTAAACCATTTTCTGAAATGATCAAGCACGGAGAGATGGCTGAGATGGGATTGAAGTCAGGAAAGATTCAAAACCTAGCCGTTCTTAAAGTAGTTGTTGAGCACATCCAATCCGAATTTTATGGAAACAACCCCCGGAGGTTCCATAAAAAGAAAGAGGATGATGTTTCCTTAATACTACAAGGTCAGAAAGGCATTTAGAACATGCCTATACAAAGGAGAAACTACTCCCATTTCCAAGCACAGTTTTCAAACCCTCCATTGCCTAAGAGTGGAGAAGTCAAGCGCCCTCGAACGTTCACACCCTTTAGGGATTCGCTCTAGAATATTCTTGTTCTTCTGACTACTCAGAAGAAAATCACACATCTTCTTCCACCAGTCGACCCTAATGGAAGGATTGTCGTTAGGCTCTTGGCTCTGATACCATAATAGAATATAGAGAGAGATAAAACTAATCTTGTATTATGTTTTCTTATCTATGTTTATAGCAGAGATGTCCTCTTTATATATACATATCTGATAATAACTAAAGCTAAAATCAAGGAGTCAAATATTCTAAGATGGCATGAATCAAGGAGTCAAATATTATAAGGAGATGATTGTGGAAATTCAAAAATAATATCTAATCTAATTGTTAATTATTAGCTTGTGCTGATATAGAGCTCCAACTAAAACATGTAGATTTCAACATGGGATCAAGTTATGACTTACACAATGTAATAAGGGAAAAAGACATGAATGACATACACAACTGATGAAGCTAATGTAATAGCTATATAATCTTTTAAAAAAATCCATTTTGATACATATAATCCACTTTAATATCGATACGTTTAGTTGTAAAGGGGTCATGTTCATCATGCTTTCGTAGTCAAAATAAGAAGAAAGTACTTTGTTGGCCCTGTCTTTTCCTTTATTCCCTTTCTCATTATCGTCGTCTTTATTATATTAATTTGCTATTAATAAGCAACAATAAAAAAAATATTTATAATAAAAAAAATAAAAACATAACAAATTGATGTGTTTGTACCTAGTTTTGGATAAGTAGTCTTATAATGGTTGGCTTCTCCACACTTTCCACAATAACGGGTTTGTTTACCCATTAAATTTAATTCTTCACACGAGAGAAAGCATACACTCTTAATAATCAAAATCTACTAACGCAAAGGTTTACCATTTCAGCAAATACAAACTTCCTATTGGGGTCACGCCGCAAAGACATAATAACTGAGTCAAGTGTATTCTCAACACAAGCACCCTGGACCAAAAACAATCAAAAAAAATTCAAAATAGGTATCTCTAAATTTAAAATTACCATAAAAATTCAAGCCAAAACATTCTAAAATACTAGTATAAATTAGCTTGAATGATCTGAATACTGGTATTTGATCCAACAAAGTACTGATTAACTATCTTCAGCCAACCCACATCATCATGTGAATGGGGAACCAAATGAACATTCAATTTTCCTTTCACAATCCCACCACCAGTGTTGTAATTGACAAATCCATTCACAAAATAAAGAACAGATAAAATGCCAAGGAAAATTGAAATTGATACAGTTGATAATTCCATTTTCAATCTAAAACCCAAGTTCTTCTTTAGTTCAGGCCAATGCCCACCTTGTTTTCGAGCTGAAGTGACGGAATAAGATTTGGGAGAAGAGAAGCCCTCATCCGTGTTTTTTTAACAAATCTCCAAAACAACACCATTTTGGCAACTGTTTACGGAAAAAAATTGTAAGACTGTGTATAGCCATTTTCCCCATATAATAAATTAATTTTATAACAAAACACATGATTTGCACGAGATATTGAGCTACATAGTATCAATGAATTTTACCCTTTTTCGTCTGAGTGACTGTAACCATAATAAATTAAGAATTTACTAATGTTGAAAATTTAAATAAATATACTCAATTATTAATTTAATAATAGTCAAATTAAGCATAAACGTCAAATTTTAACAATTAAAAAAATGGTGCAGAAAGGGTGGTTGAAGAAGTTGGTTCATCTTTTTTGTTATTGGAATCTCAAATTTTGAAACCTTGCGATCATGGGAGTTCCTCTGATGAGGTTGAGTCGGGAAACAGGTTTGAAGCTCTAGCTTTCCAGCCTAGTAGTTTGGTTTCACAAAAGGTGGGTTCTATATATAATTCTTTCGACTTTAAGGAGGTTTGGTTTGACAAATGATCTTCATTTAAAGATGGTGAAACCACTATCATATTTAGTTCATCCAAATTCTACAATAGAAGCAGTTTTTGCAGATATTCAGCCACAAGCGGATTATAAGGCCCTCAATTGGAAATTGTCTAACTCATGCACAGAAGATGCTTTATGATTCTTAGCTCCTCTCTAAAGTATATATCTTTCAAATTGTGGTAGAGGGATTAAGAATTTCTCATAATAATGCGGATCGACTCCCTATTAAAAAGATTAGGAGCCCCGGTTTAATTCAAGTAGAGTTTTCAAATCTTCCAATTTAAGGCACATGCTCTAAAAAGCCAGACTAAGAAGTTCAAATATGTTGTGGCTATATTTGATGCCAGTGGCTTCTCTGGTTGGAACACTCGTGTTCCTTCAATGGTAAAGAATATAGTTGAACAATTGCTTAGTGATTGCAAAAATGGAGAAAACACCCTTTAATGACAAAAGGCGATTATTAATGGATAAGCCGGTAGTGGCAATTAGAGTTAGAGCAACTGCAGTGTTAGGAGTGTCATCCCTCCCAAAAGTTGTTCTTGCATCAACCTTCATGAAGCTTGTTCCGGCTTCGCTAAAAATTATTATTAGTGTTGAGAAATCAAGCACACAAAATACTAATACAAACACACGCACACTTTCTGTATGAGATAAAGTAATGACACAAGAATTTTTACGTGAAAATCCCAACTGAAAAAAAAATCACGGGGAGAGATTTCAGAAATTCACTATGAAAATAATATATAGAATACAAAACTCTCAACTAAAAAATATACTCACTTTTTATTTTCTCTCTACTCCCTCACTCTTTCTATTTTCTCTAACTAAGCTTTTCTAATCATTGTTATGGTTTTGTGATGTGTTTCATCTTCTAAAATCCATCCCTTTTATAGGCAAGAGCTTCCGACAATAAGGCCCGTGAAGGAGAATTTTTTTTGAAATCAGCCAAAATAATCTTGCAAACAACTTTTCCAATAATCATAATTCGGCTACATAGTTGTGATATAGAATAGATGAGGGTGGTTATATTAATGGCTTTGTAAGGAAAAAATTTGATTTATGTAAGGGAACATTTAATTCATATGGGACCTATGAAGCAAAATAGGTCAACTTGCAACAATCTCCACATTGGCTTATATTCTCCTATACTGTGAACTGTGAACTTCTTCATGACCATGGATATTTCCGTCTCCTTTGATATTCCACCACGAATTCAACATTTGACGAAATGAATTAAGTCCAAGAAATGCTTGAATTTTGTTGTTGTAGCTGACTTTGTGAGCATATCTGCGACATTCTCTTTTGTACGAGCTTTGGAAACTATAATATCACTATTATTTAGCCACTCACGTATCTTGTGATACCGAACATTTATTTGTTTGGTCCTGGCGTGGAACACTTGGTTCTTTGTTAAATGAAAATCACTTTGACTATCACATTGTATTTGGATACCGCCTTGCTTGAACCCTAGTTATTCAACTAGTCCCTTCAGCAACAAAGCCTCTTTGCATGCCACTGTCAATGCTATATATTCGGCCTCTATTGTTGATAATGTTATCGTGGACTACAAAATTGATCTCTAACATATGCATCATTCTCAAAAGATGTATATAAACCCTGCTTTAGATCTCCTCAAGTTTAGGTCTCCAGCATAATTCGAATAAATCAACCATGTAACCTCAATACTTACGGTATCACGATCAAACATAAGAATGTAATTGATTGTACTTGCTAGATAATGAAAAATACATTCGACAACAATTCAATGATCTTTCCTTGGATTTGCCATATATCTGCTAACCCCACTAACTGCAAGTGAGATATCTCGCATTTTACATATCATGGCAAATATGAGATAACCCACCGCATTTACATAAGGTACTTTGGACATAAATTTCACCTTATCCTCTATATGTAGGCCCAACTGTGAAGATAAGTGCTAATTGGTTTAGCATTGTGCATGTTAAACCTTTCCAAGACCTTCTGTAAATATCCTTTTTGAGTTAGCCACTGTTTTCCTTCCTGGCGATCCCTTTGAATTTCCATACCTAGGATCTTCTTGGTTGATCCAAGATCCTAATGTCAAATTCTTTGATCAACAAATTCTTTAATTGAAGAAGGTCTGACTTTCTCTTTGATTTTATTAACATATCAAGACATATAACGTCAACAATACTAGAGAACCTTCACCAAACGATCTGAAATATACTCATGGATCATACTAAGAACAAGAGTAACCATGAGCCACCATAAAGCTGTTAAACCGCATGTGCCACTGTCTCAGGGACTGCTTCAAACTATAAAGAGAATTTTTTAAACTACAAACTAAGCTCTCTTTCCTTAGTTTAATAAACCCCTCTGGTTGTTTCATGTAGATCTTTTCTTCTAAATCACCATGGAGAAAAGTTATGTTATTTCCCAAAGGCACTTAGAGATCTAGAAGGGGGGGTTAAAAAGATCCTTTCAAACTTTCTTTTTAAGGGAGTATTACAAGATTATAAATTAAATAAATTTAATTATGCACAGTGGAATATTAGTTTGAAAACCCTTTCAAAGGTATAAAGAAAATCTTAGCTATGAATTTAGTTCGCTTGTGGAATTAAGTCACAAATAAATATAACATATAAGTGCATAATAGTAAAAGATATAAGAAATTTGTAAGTGATTTGAAGTACACTTAACTTCTAGTCGACTCTTCTACTCCACGAGTAGGAAATCCACTATGGATGCAGGGTGATCACTACGATATATTACAATGATGAATCACTAAGATTTCATCAAGGCATGACTTGACAGATGCCACTAAGATAGAATGGCCACTAAGACCAGTTCACTCAGAACTCTTCAAGTCAATTACACTTGGAATAACAGATCACTACGACTAATGAGTCATAAGAGATGAGGTGATTTTTTGAGGTGTTATTAACTGGCATTAAGCTAGGCTTCTGAAAGACTTAATAGTAGAACAAGTTGTTCTTTTTTCATAGAGTAGAGTTTTTGAGAGTTGAGCAAGGGCTCATCTTGTAATTCGTGATTCATACGGTTAGATTGAATCCTCATACCTTTTTATAGAAGAACTAGAGATGTTCCTGTTGGAAAGTTTTCGTTGGTTCATTAAATGCTCCTATCCTAGAAGATCTCTAATGTTGACTTTCAGGGTGAATGTGTCAGCTTAATTTTGACTCTGATACATCACATCAGACTGTTATAACAACAGCTATGTGGGTGTTATCGACGTCGGAATTTTTATTTGTCCCTTTTCCATTCTTGTTCTTTGGTGTTCTCATGTTATGTGAGATTTGTTTGGAAAAACAAGTAAAAAAGGTCTGACATGTATATGTCGACGATTTGACTGTAAGAGTCGCCAGTTGGTGTTTTTAACTGGTTGTGTAATAACCCGGTATTTTCTATATAAATAAATGAAAAAAATTGCATATTAATTTTTTTTTATTTTAATGATGGGAATATGTGCCAGGTAATGTGTATGTATATATGTGATAAATAAAATTTATTTATTACATGAATAATTTCAAATAATTTTATTTTAGAATTATTGATCATTATAAAGTATATTCTTATAATAATTAATTTTATAGTAGAAATATTTTTATTATTTATTTTTCATGAAAATATGATTTTGTATTTTTGAAATAATATATGAAATGATTATAGAATTATTATAATAATTATATTATTTTATTATATGAATTTTAGTTCAGATTATTTAAGTTAATTATTTTTTAACTTAATTAATAATATTATATATGAAAGATAAATCAGACATGGAATTCAAACCCTAATTTTAGATTTTGAGTAATGAATGAGAATAATAATATTATATTAAATATAATATTATTTTTCAGTATTATAAATATATACTGTATATGTGTAGACTGTTAACGGTTAGTCAATTATGGTTTATCACGACAAACCCTAGTATTACTATCATAAACCATAATTGGAAACTCAAAACTGGAGTTTAAGATCGGTTAGAAATTGTGTTATATGAATTATGTTGCATATTATAGAATTTCTGTTAATTAAGAAAACCCTAATTAATATTTGAAAATCCTAATTAATATTTAAAAACACTAATTAAAATTAGAAACCCTAATTTGCTATTTAGGAACCCTAATTACGAAAATTAGAAACCCTAATATTATTTTAGTAAATTGAATTATTAATTTGGGAACCCTAATTATTTAAAACCCTAATTTCTATTTAAAAACCCTAATTTTAATTAGCAAGTCTAATTAAAATTTTATTAGACTTTAAATTTAATTTTTCAAACCCTAGAAATTAATTGGGAAACTTTAAGGTTTAAAATCTAGTGATTAAACCCTAGATTAAAGTATCATGGACAAGAATACCATTAAAATTGCTAACCAAATGACCATTATACCCTTTTTGTCCCATTCTTGAATTATTGCTAGCAAAATCTAGCAAAAATCTTGACAAGCCACCCTAGTCTAGCTATGAGCTATATCATTCCAGCAAATTAGATTCAATTCACCAGCCATGTGCCTTGTACCACTATTTATATAGATCAAGAGAAAGAAGAAGTCACATTTATGCTAATTTGTTCACAACTCTCATCCTAGAACTTCTCTCTCTACAACCTCCGAATTTCATTGCTAATATCAGTCACAAACAAAGCCCCACTAATACATATATATAACCAAATTAGAAGTCAGAATCAAGACTTTCTTAGAAAGGTATAAAACCTAACCCTAGAAGTTGATATTTAATCTTATGTTAGTTTTTGTGTTAATTTTAGTGTTAAATCATATAGTATACAGTGTTAATAGATGATCTGGGTTAATAGATGTTAGATCTATAACATCTATAGGCTCGGATTTAATGATTTACAAAATCTAGAAAATTTTAAAACTGTGGTCTGACAACAAATGTCAGAGCCCCTAGATCTTTCTTTGTTAAGTGTTATGTGTATTTTATGTTATGGATATGTTCTTTGTTATGTGGACTATGATCTGGAAATGGAAACAGGGTCAGATCGTGTCTAAAACTCAAGATATTCGTGGTCAAACCACGTTGACCGGCATTGACCGTATGAAATCTGGGCAGCCATGAACTTGCCCAGAAAGCTCTGACAGCAAGTTCATGGGCCTAGATCTTTCTGTTGTTAGTTAATTTTTTCTTGTTGATGCAATAAGGTTGTAATCTGGTATATGGACTGTTGATTCAAGGTTTTATATCATCTAAACATCATGCATGTTGGATTTTATGGACGGTCAAACCACGCAGGAAGAACACGAAATACATTTTCTGGGCAACCCAGAAAACGTATAATCATGTATTCTGACAAGGTTTGACCGATCCGGATCTATATATTTTGTTGTTGTTTTGTTGACTATTTGTAATAGATCTCTTAAGTTACATGTTGGCTATGCACTGAAATAATTAGATCATGAAAATATTACAAGACTAGCATGTAATGGAAGCTCAAAGTAAGACCCACGATCTGTTCTTCATTTCTGGGCAAACCCAGAAATAAAGAACAGCTCTGACAGCCTTTTTAATGCCTTAGATCTTGCAGATTGTTGATGTTTAGGCTTGAACAATGATCAAACTAGATACCATGTTAGTTAGTCTACAAGGCCCGATGTCTAACACAACTATAACATGAACCGATTGACTAAAATAAGGTCAACAAAAGCATTGACTGGCCATGACTGAAAATTCTGGGCAGCCCAGAAATATGATGAACACGTTCTGACAGCTAGTTCAAAGCTTAATAACTTTCGATTGTGATGATGTATGACCTGATTATTGGTTGTTATATGTTGTGTTACACTAGTTCTACAAGATTCAATCATTAGCTAGCCCAAAAAACACACTGCACACTGATTTATTGATGGTCAAACCTACCCACTCGAAACTGTCTATGAAGGTTCTGGATTTCTCAAGAACACCTAAGGCGACACTTACTATCGCCAAAGGGCTCTAGCGACAGACTTATAAAAATTAATTAATTTAATTTCTAGAAAATCAATTAAAAATAGTAAATAAATTTTGAAAATTACAAAAATAATGTTAAAAATTATTTTAAGTTATAAAAATTAACTTTTAATAATTTGACATATTTTTCATAAATATTAATATTTATTTGGATATTATTGGAATTTAATTTATTTAATAGATATATTAAATAAATTAATTAAAAATAATTTTATTGTATTAAAAATTATTTTAAATGATAAGAAGGTGTTTAATAATATTTTAAGTTATAAAACATAACTTTTAATGTTTTAAGATAAGTTTCATTAATTATTTAATATTAATGATATTAAATTTATTTAGTAATTATATTAAATAAATTAATTAAAAATGATTTTAATATTATAAAAATTATTTTAAATGAAAATAAATAATTTAAAAATATTTTAAGTTATAAAATATAACTTTTGATATTTAAAGATAAATTTTATTAATAATTTTATGTTAATGATATTTGATTTATTTAATAATTATATTGAATAAATAAAATTAAATAATTTTATTGATTTAAAAATGATATAAATGAATTTAAAAATATTTTAAGTTATAATAAATGACTTTTTTATATTTTGATGAATAATACATTAATATTTAAATATTAATGGTAATTATTTAAAAATAATTTTTAAATATTTTAAAAATTATTTAAGGGTAATATTAATACTTTAAAAATATTTTATTATAAATAACTTTAATATTTTGGCAATGGTTTCATTAATAGTTTAATATTAATTAGATATTAATGATAATAGAATTATTTAATATTTCAATCATTTTATAATGATTTCAGTGTTTAAAAAATTCATGGTAAATTATAATAATTATTTAAAAATTATTATAATGCTATGAAAGATAATATGACTGATATTTAAATTATCTAATCGAATATTGAACTACATAATAGAGTTTTAGACTCGATAATTACCTGATAAAGTTATCGGTACACCGAAATATTTTAAAAATTGATCTAGACTTATATAATTGGACTAGATAATTGTTTGTTCGTGAACCAATGACTGCTAAACATATGTGACAATGTGATTAGTGTAACATTCCAGAATTTTTTTAAATTATTATATTAAATATTTATTGAATTATGTAAGTATTTAATGGATGTGTTTAGTGTTGAATAAATATTGTTCAAATTTGATTCGATTTGGTTAATTATTTGTTAAGTAAATAATTAAGGAAATTAATTAGTATATTCTAATTTAATTTAATTATTAAGTTAGAGAGTTTTGATTAAATAAATTATTATATTTTAATTTGAATTTGTAATTAAAAGGATGTGTTAGTGGATTAAATAAAGTTATAATTATAAAGAAAATTATAATTTTGTGGTATTGATTTATGTGTTAAAGTGATTTAATAAATTGTTATTAGAATTAATTTAATTGATTATTGAAAAATTTAGTTAAATAAAAGTGTGACAAATAACCTTTTATAAAGGAGTTATCAAAATAAATTAAAGGAGTTTAATTTAGTTTTGTCAAACAAGACCTAATGTCTATTAAGTCTTTAATCTAATTGTGTTTTACCAAACAAGGCATAAGGATTAAATGATTATATTTTAAGTGGGTAACCAAACAAGCCTTATGGCTTTTGATTTTCAAAAATATGATAACTGATATCAGTTATACTTATATTTATATTATATAATTAATATATATTATATCTTATACGTTATAACTCTAGTACGTAAGATTAGAATAGAGAGGAAAGACTCAGTTGAAGAAAAGAAGAAAACTTACAGAGAGAAAATAAGAGAGAATTATGAGAAGGCTAGAGAATTGAGAAAGGAATTGGGGGAAAAGAAGATTGATAATCAAAGGATAGCCACTATCTTCTAACTCTAAGGTATCATCTAAACTCTGTTATATTTTTTCAAAAAGTTATAGTTGTATCCTCTCCTAATTTTCTCTATAAAATATTTGTAGAAATTGAATCATTTGTTATAGATAGTTTTATATGATAAACTAACGTTGTGAAACTATTTTCATAAGTTTATGTACGAATATAGTCAATGAATTTATGATATGTATGTAATTTATGAAGAAAACAATATTACAGTGAGTTTATATGAATATATATGAATATAGTTTAGTTTAAGGTAAAATTAAGGTTTAATTAGTTGTTAAATTGATAAATTAACTATTGAATTTGAAAGAGTATGTATAATCATAAACAATGTATTTTAAATTAACTGTTTTGGTTAAAAAACAAAATCAGTGTTGATTTTCATTGAAAACATCAAAAAGTGAGTTTTAATCAAAAACAGTGAAATTGGATGTTTTAAATTCGATGTTTGTGTTGTTTTATGAGTATAATCATGTTAAGAGTCTTTGAAATATGTTTATATGAAGTCTTTATATGAATTACATGTTAATTAGACTGTTAGAAAGGAGCTTGTAGGCCAAAATTAGCTTTTGTTCATGCTGTTGCCAAAGCTGGTCGCCGAAGTCTGCAGTTCGGCACCGCAGCGCGGCCTAACAGTATATTTGTCGTGCCGCAGCGCCACTTAGTGGCCTGTGTTTCGCGTCGCAGCGCCATCACCGCGCCGCAGCGCGAGTTAGCAGAATGGTCAGACAGTGTAATTTTTGTACACAAAGCCTGAAGAAGTTGTTATGTGTTAATAGTAGGACTGTTAAATTATAATTTATGTATTTCTATACCAAAAATTAGCATGTTATTAACAATTAACTAGTTTTGTAACTTGATTATGTGATTAAAAATCAAATCTTAATGATGAATGTACTTAGTAAGTATGTAATATGGTGATAACTAACTATGTCATGATATATATATATATATATATATATATATATATATATATATATATATATATATGGTATTGTGATTCGAATTGTTCGATTTAACCTACGAGCAAGGAAAGTTCTCTAAATCTAATATCTTGTTGAGACAATTATTGTTTCCAATTCGATTACAATATAATGATGCAAGATTTCTAAACTTTATTTTGATATTGAGCAAGTTATTCTTGTATTTAACTTGTTGCTATTTATGCTTAGTATTCAATTATAAATAACCTTGGCTTAATATTGTTCAAGCAAGGTGTGTTATAGTTATTCAATATGTATGCTATTACATTATTCCTAAAGTATGATGTTCTTAATTTTATTCAACTAATCCTTAGTTGATGTTCGTTGCATTCCAAATTACCTTGAAATGTATCCAAACCAAACTCACTTTGGGGCAGACTTGTACTCTAAATACTAAGATGAACAACCCTAATATTAGGGGTAATTTACGCTTAGCGTTAAAATGGTTGTGCACAATATATTGTACGAAGGGCTAATCGCCCTAAGTACGAGGAGTCCCTATAGTCTTATGACTGTTAAAGTTTAAGTTGAAAAATTAGTTATAACTATGGACATAGTTCGTGGTCTTAGGACCCTCAGTTATATACTTCTGAATGTTGATAAATCATATTATTTAACTCTATCGAGCCTATTATTTGACAATTGCTGTAAAGATTGTCATTCATTGTTGTTTCAAGTGAGCTTTATTTGCTCACTCTTGCTTATATAACTATTACAGTTAAGGATGAGAAGGTTGATGTACCTAGCACCAGTAAGGAAAAGGAAAGATGAACAAGTATTGAAGACTTGTAATATGTTGATATTTATTATCAAATTTTAATTGAATGGTTGTAATGAAGTTTATTTATTTTTCGCATTTGAATGATTGTATTTAAAGGTTAGACAACCTGGGAGATTTTTTTTATTATGTAACCCTTTAATGGGGAAGGTTTTATTTATTCAATTTTATTATGATTGGGTAGTTAGATATGAATGTTTGATTAAGTGAACACCAAATCCTATGGGAATGAAGTACCTGGATTTGGGGTGTCACAAGTTGGTATCAAAGCTTTAGGTTATGAACCTTAGGTGGGGGAAAAGCCTTAGGAACTAACCTTTGAAAAGATAGTAATGATGAACTCTTATCGAGTTTCAAGGAGAAAGTAATTAAACACTTATGTGCTTACGTGATTACAACTTATGTGATCGTGAGTGTCGAGTAATGATGATTTATAACTAAAACTTAAAAATCTTGTTGTCAGGATGGCTAATGTCAGAGAATCCAGTCAGGCTAGGGATGAAGGACCTCAGATGCCTAGAGAGGAGGAATATCATGACATTCAAGTGGTTTGGGAACAACTACTTCCACAGGAGTCAGCCCCGTTGCTCACAGTGGTTGAAGATGAGGATGATGATGTAGAAACAGATGAGGAAGACCCCGTTAAGTTACCGCAGGCGAATGAGGATGACGAGGACGAGGAGGAAGAGATTCCACTGACCTCGATAGCTGCTCGTATGTACGATGAAGTCTACGACCACAACGTGGAACTTCAAGATACTATCGAGGAATTGCAAGAGATAGTAGCTGAGCAACAGACCTCAATGGCATAGAAGGACAATGAAATCTAGGACCGAGAGGAATGTCTGAACAATGTTGAAGAAAAGCTGGTTCACACTGAATGAGAGAACGAGCAAATGACATCAGAGATTGCAGAATTGAAGAACAAGTTGAGAGAAGAATCTACTAAGAGGGCAAGAGCCGAAGATGCGTACGAGGAAGCTGATCAACGAGCCGAAATAGCAGAGGGAGACACACAAACAAAGAGAATGAAGATGGAGGAAATGAATAATGTGTTCAACACCGTGATTAATTGAGCTCAGGATCGAGTCATGGGTTATCCGATTCAGTTTGAGACGCTGCCACCGTACATATTAAATCGTCGAACCATGTTCCGAATTATGGATGAAGAGCGTCGTAAGGATATGCAGTATCTTAATAGGACATCCTGGGGAATGTACTTGATATAAGATTTATGATATGATAAATAATATGTAAATCCCAAGTGTAATGCAACCTATGGGATATGGTGATGATGTCCTGAAACTTTAGTAGTTTAGAAAAATAATGTAAATACCAGTGATGCTATTGTTATGATGTTTTCAAAGAAATTATGAATGAATAAAAGTTCTTTATCGTATTTTATCCAAAGTGTTATGTGTTAGGTGATTATTACTTCTATGGGGGCAAGTTAAGTAGAAATTACTTAAAAGAGTTGAGTAATAATCTAATGAGTGTGTTTTTAACAGAAAATGCCTCCAAGACGTCAACCACCCCGACAGAGAACCACTGAAGGAACCAACAACAATAATGCTAAAGTTAACCCCATTCAACAACTGGTGACGTTACTGACAGGTGCACTGTAGAATCAATCGCAGAATCGACCACAAAATCAAGCTACAACGTTTAAGGACTTCAAGGCGGTTGGACCACCAGAATTCCGTGGGTCCATGAACCCGATTGAGGCACGGACTTGGGTCATGGAGATAGAGAAAGTGTTTGATGTTGCGTGAGTAGGGGAAGATTAGAAGACTGCTTTTGCAACATTCATGTTGAAAGCAGAGTCTAGTTATTGGTGGCAGACCAATAAAACTCGAGGAGGACCAGGGGTTATGCCTTGGTATAGGTTTAAGGAGATGTTCTTTGAGACCTATTTCCCGGAGAGTTCGAAGAGTCAGTTAGAAATGCAGTTTTTAGAACTGAAGCAAGGAACGATGACGGTGTCGAAATATACTACAAAATTTAACGAGTTGGCGAGGTTTGCGCCATACCAAGTCAGCATAGATGAAAGCAAGACGAAGATGTTTGAACAGGGACTGAAGCCCTAATTATATAGTAGGGTTTTCTTGTTCCAGTTGAAGACATTTGCAGCCGTAATGGAAAAGACAATTCTCGTTGAAGGTGGATGCGAGGTTGTAACTAAGTTCAATCAAGAACAAAAGAACAAGAATAATGAAGTGGAGATTAAAAATGGAGGTGGTGGTAGTGGAAATGGTAACAATAATCTGAAAGGAAAGTGGAATGGAAATATGAGTACTGGAAATCAGCAAGGTAACTAGCAGAATAAGAAGTTTGAAGCATGTGCTACATGTGGGAAGTTTCACAAAGGTGTATGCCTGATGGGGGAAACGAGTATGCTTTAACTGTGGCCAGGAGGGTCACATCACCCCAAATTACAATTAACCCAAGAAGAACGTTTGCTTCACTTGCGGGTCCAAGGATCACTTTTCTCGTGAGTACCCTAAGAAGAAAGCTGGTGAGACAATGGGAAGCAAGGGAGGTAACAGTGGAGGTACTTGGGCCATTATTGGACCAACGACATCAAATAAACCCATAGCCAGAACCTTCAACATGACTGTGTAAGATGTTGTGCAATCAAAGGATGTGGTGTCAGGTATTATCCCAATCAATGATATTGATGCTTAGGTATTATTTGATTCGGGTGCTACTTGCTCCTTTATATCTGATGAATTTGCTATGAGATTAGGATTGCCTAGTGAAGAATTGAATTTCCCTTTAAACATAAAAATTGCGAATAAGGAAGTAATTCATGTTAGGTTCGTATACAAGAACTGTAGGGTGAATATTAAGGGAAATATTATAATGGTAGATTTAATTCCGATTAGGCTTGGAGAGTTTGATGTTATTTTAGGAATGGATTGGTTGTTCAATTGTGGAGCGATAATTGACTGCTAAAAGAAATGTGTAAACTTTATTACTCCGTCAAAGGTAGTTTTCAATGGTAGCAAATCGCCTCGACAAATGAGATGTCTGACGATTATGCAGGCCAAGAAGTTGAGTCAAGGTTGTGTGGGTTATTTAGCTTACATAGTCGATACTTAGAAGAAGGGTGTGAAATTGGAAGAATTACAAGTGGTTAGGGAATTCGTGGATGTGTTTCCGGAGGATTTGCCAGGACTTCCGCCTGATAGAGAAATCGAGTTCGTGATAGACTTAGCACCAGGAACCGCTCCAATATCGAAGGCCCCGTACAGAATGGCTCCGATAGAGATGAAGGAACTGATGGTATAACTGCAGGAGCTGTTGGACAAGAAATACATTTAGCCGAGTGTGTCACCATGGGGAGCACCGGTGTTATTCGTAAAGAAGAAGGATGGGTCAATGCATCTTTGTATTGATTATAGGGAGTTAAACAAAGTCACTATTAAGAACAAGTACCCATTACCGAGAATAGATGATTTGTTTGACCAGTTGAAGGGTGCTCGATATTTCTCAAAAATAGATTTGAGAAGTGGGTATCATCAACTGAAAGTAAGGAAGGAGGATGTACCAAAGACGGCATTCCGAACTCGGTATGGACATTATGAATTTTTGGTGATGTCTTTTAGTTTGACAAACGCCCCTGCAGCGTTCATAGATTTGATGAATAGGGTATTTAAACCATTTTTAGACAAGTTTATGGTGGTGTTTATCGACGATATTATGGTGTACTCTGAACTCAAGAAGAACACATGGAACACTTACGTCTAATGCTGGAGACGCTAAGAAAGGAAAAGTTGTACGCGATATTCTCTAAATGTGAATTCTGGTTAGAACGTGTACAATTTCTTGGGCACGTAATTGACAAGGATGGAATTTCAGTGGATCCATCAAAGGTCGAAGCTATGATAAATTGAGAGCAACCAAGAACTCCATCAGAAGTGAGAAGTTTCTTGGGATTAGCAGGGTATTACAGATGGTTTATCCAGGATTTCTCCAAGATTGCCACTCCGTTGACAAATTTGACGAGGAAATCTGCAAAATTTGTTTGGACATAGAAGTGTGAAGAAAGCTTCCAAGAATTGAAAAAGAAGTTAAGTATGGCACCTGTGTTGTCATTACCAGATAATACAGGAAATTTTGTGGTGTATAGTGACGCTTTACACAAGGGATTAGGATGTGTCCTTAAGCAGAACGGCAAAGTCATCGTATATGCATCAAGACAATTGAAAGACTACGACAAAGGGTATCCGACTCATTATTTAGAGTTAGCGGTGGTTGTGTTTGCTTTAAAAATATAAAGACACTATCTCTATGGAGAGAAATGTGAGATCTACACAGACCATAAGAGTCTAAAGTATATTTTCACTCAAAAAGACCTGAACATGCGTCAAAGGAGTTGGATGGATTTGATAAAGATTATGAGATCTTTTATCATCTAAGCAAAGAAAACATGGTTGCAGATGCCTTGAGTAGGAAAGGCAGAGAAAAGTTAATGTTGTTAACTGATAAGGATGAGCTTATTTCAGCAATGGCAAGGTTAGAGTTGGAAATCAAATTTCCAAAAGAATCCGATGCAAAATTATACCAGATGGAAGCCAGTCCAACTTTGGTGGACAAAGTGAAGAACGCTCAACTGCAGGATGAGGAATGCAAAAAAATAAAAGAAAGTGTGGGCGAGGGAGAAGAAGTGAAATACAAGGTTGATACCGAGGGGATGCTGAGATTTGAGGGATGAATTTGGGTTCTAGTAGTACCAGATTTTAAAGAAAACATCTTGACTGAAGCTCATAGCTCGAGATATTCGATTCATCCAGGAAGTACGAAGATGTATCAAGATTTGCGACGACATTTTTGGTGGCCAAATATGAAAAGAGACGTTGCAGAATGCGTTGGAAATTGCTTAGCATGCTAGAAAGTCAAAGCCGAGCATCAAAGGCCAAGCGGATTACTTCAACCGTTAGAGATACCAGAATAGAAATGGGAACATATCACAATAGATTTTGTGATAGGTCTTATACTGACTCAGAAAGGATACGATGCGATATGGGTGATAGTGGATAGATTGACAAAATATGCACACTTCTTTCCAATAAATATTAGATTCAATCTTGATCAGCTGGCAAAGCTATATGTTAAAGAGATCGTGACGAGACATGGAGTTCTAGTGTCAATTGTGTCAGATAGAGATCCGAGGTTCACATCAAACTTCTGGAAAAGACTACAAGAATATAGGGGAACATAGTTGAGAATGAGTGCGACATATCATCCGCAAACAGATGGCCAAAATGAACGAACGATCTAGACATTGGAAGATATGCTGAGAGCATGCGTCATGGATTTCAAAGGGAGCTGGGATGAATAATTACCATTGGTGAAATTTGCCTACAATAACAGTTACCACGCAAGCATCGGCATGCCGCCTTACGAAGCATTATACGGCAGAAGGTGCAGAACTCCACTGTGCTGGGATGAAGTCGGTGAACGTCAACTGTTAGGACAAGAACTGGTACAAAAAACTACTGAGGTCGTCAAACTCATCAGAACAAGATTGATAGCTGCTCAAGACAGACAAAAGAAATATGATGATCAACACAAACAAGATCGTGTATTCGACATAGGAAATTACGTATTCCTAAAAGTTTCTCATTGGAAGGGAAAAATTCGGTTCGGTAAAAAGGGAAAACTAAGTCCTAGGTTTATTGGACCCTTCGAAGTGCTACGAAAAGTTGGAAAGGTGGCTTACGAGGTAGCTCTACCTCCAAAATTACAAAACATTCATAATGTTTTTCACGTTTCGGTGTTACGACCGTATAAATCTGATTACAAGCACGTGATTGAGTACGAACCATTGCAGTTTGAGAAAGACTTGTCCTACGGAGAGGTTCCTATCCAGATAGTCGACAGGAAAGAACAAGTGCTCAGGAATAAGGTGATACCTTCTGTGAAGGTAATACGGAGGAACCACAATGTCGAAGAGGCTACGTGGGAACTCGGAGCTGAAATGATGAAGAATTATCCTGACTTATTTGTTTAATTTGTGTCTTCGATTCTGGGGACAGAATTTTTGTAAGTAGGGGAGAATGTGACGAATGAGTTGCTTGAATTGTGATTCTGAGGACAGAATCCTTGTAAGGATGGAATGATGTAACATTCCAGAATTTTTTAAATTGTTATATTAAATATTTATTGAATTATATAAGTATTTAATGGATGTGTTTATTGTTAAATAAATAATTATTCAAATTTGATTCGATTTGGTTAATTATTTGTTAAGTAATAGTTAAGGAAATTAATAAGTATATTCAAATTTAATTTAATTATTAAGTTAGAGAGTTTTGATTAAATAAATTATTATATTTTAATTTGAATTTGTAATAAAAAGGATGTGTTAGTGGATTAAATAAAGTTATAATTATAAAGAAAATTATAATTTTGTGTTATTGATTTATGTGTTAAAGTGATTTAATAAATTGTTATTAGAATTAATTTAATTGATTATTGAAAAATTTTAGTTAAATAAAAGTGTGACAAATAACCTTTTATAAAGGAGTTATCAAAATAAATTAAAGGAGTTTAATTCAGTTTTGTCAAACAAGGCCTAATGCCTATTAAGTCTTTAATCTAATTGTGTTTTACCAAACAAGGCATAAGGATTAAATGATTATATTTTAAGTGGGTAACCAAACAAGCCTTATGGCTTTTGATTTTTAAAAATATGATAACTGATATCAGTTATACTTATATTTATATTATATAATTAATATATATTATATCTTATACGTTATAACTCTAGTACGTAAGATTAGAATAGAGAGGAAAGACTTAGTTGAAGAAAAGAAGAAAACTTACAGAGAGAAAATAAGAGAGAATTGTGAGAAGGCCAGAGAATTGAGAAAGGAATTGGGGGGAAAGAAGATTGATAATCAAAGGATAGCCACTATATTCTAACTCTAAGGTATCATCTAAACTCAGTTATTTTTTTTCAAAAAGTTATAGTTGTATTCTCTCCCAATTTTCTCTATAAAATCTTTGTAGAAATTGAATCATTTGTTATAGATAGTTTTATATGATAAACTAGCATTGTGAAACTATTTTATTAAGTTTATGTATGAATATAGTCAATGAATTTATGATATGTATGTAATTTATGAAGAAAACTATATTATAGTGAGTTTATATGAATATATATGAATATAATTTAGTTTAAGGTAAAATTAAGGTTTAATCAGTTGTTAAATTGATAAATTAACTATTGAATTTGAAAGAGTATGTATAATAATAAACAATGTATTTTAAATTAACTATTTTAGTTAAAAAAACAAAATCACAATGTTGATTTTCATTGAAAACATCAAAAAGTGAGTTTTTATCAAAAACAGTGAAATTGAATGTTTTAAATTCGATGTTTGTGTTGTTTTATGAGTATAATCATGTTAAGAGTCTTTGAAATATGTTTATATGAAGTCTCTATATGAATTACATGTTAATTAGACTATTAGAAAGGAGCTTGTAGGCCAAAATTGGCTTTTGTTCATGCTGTTGCCGAAGCTGGTCGCCGAACTCTGCAGTTCGGCGCCGCAGCGCAGCCTAACAGTATATTTGTCACGCCGCAGCGCCACTTAGTGGCCTGTGTTTCGCACCGCAGTGCCATCACCGCGCTGCAGCGCCGACCCACAATTTAAACTGTGGCGCCGCATCGCGAGTTAGCAGAATGGTCAGACAGTGTAATTTTTGTACACAAAGTCTGAAGAAGTTGTTATGTGTTAATAGTAGGACTGTTAAATTATAATTTAAGTATTTCTATACCAAAAATGAGCATGTTATTAACAATTAACTAGTTTTGTAACTTGATTATGTGATTAAAAATCAAATCTTACATGATGTATGTACTTAGTATTATTGTAATGTGGTGATGACTAACTATGTCATGATGACATATATAAATATATAGGGTATTGTGATTCGAATTGTTCGGTTTAACCTACGAGCAAGGCAAGTTCTCTAAATCTTATTATCTTGTTGAGCCAATTATTGTTTCCAATTCGATTACAATATAATGATGCAAGATTTCTAAACTTTATTTTGATATTGAGAAAGTTATTCTTGTGACGCCCCCAAAATAGGTATACATCACCTATTCTGAGTCGCCAAATACATGGTACAGAATACAAATACAATCTTTAATGTACAACAAGAGAGCTATGAGTTTCAATACAAATACTGTCTTTTAGACAATATCCACTCTCAGAATAAGTTCTCATTACATTTATTGTCACACTATTTAACAGAATTGTGAGGACTACTAATACTATCATCTGATCCATCACCCCGTTTCCCGACTCGTCCCAGCTATATTCTCGTTTCCTGAAGAGAACAGTGAAAGAAATGGTGAGCTCAACTAGCCCAGTAAGAAATATTATGACTAAGATAATGCAGAATAAATTATCATTATTCTTCAACAATGTTAAACTGATAAAATACAATAGACATCAAGTTTAACTGCAGCGGATCAAGCAATACATTAAAAGAGTCAAGTAGAGAATAAAATCTAATATCTTTTATGATTTAAAAGGTTTTTCATCACTAATATCGCTGGGACTCAGCTTAATAAATAAACCACATCATCCATGCACTACGACCAAGGATATTCATTAGTATCACGACCACAAATTATCCATGCACTACGGGCCAAGGATATTCGTGTATTCATCAATGGTCATGATCATGCCAACCACTGTCCATCAGTGCACTACGGGCCAATGAAGACTTTTACCACATCATTTGTAACATTACGGTCATGATTATACCAAATAATCCCTGGTTATAATCATACCAAGTCCATCTATGCACTATAGGCCACAGATGACTTTTAACAAAATATAAGCATGATGATGATGACAATGGTATAAGAATTCAATAAAACAAGTTCAAGAATTAATTTATCCAGGAACCAATAATGTCCAAATTGTCAACATGATACTGCTTTGTAGAGTAAAATTTAAGAATGCTCAGAAGAATATTTTCATGAAAATATACTGGATGAAGCGCAAATATCAAGAATATTCTACTAATTTCATAGAGTATAGAAGTCAAAACTTAAACCAACTGAGTATAATAAGGAATAGAATAACAAAAGAAATCACCAGGCATGCGATAGACCGCACAGGCAGGTTATTCTAACAGAATAATAATTAAAGAAACCAGGTCCGGCATAAAACTCACAGACAGGATTTTCCAACAGAATAATAAAGACGGAATCAGGTCCGGCGTAAAACGCACGGACAAGATATTCAAACAGAATAATAAAGACGGAATCAGGTTTGGCGTAAAACGCACAGACAGGATATTCCAACAGAATAATAAAGACAGGATCAGGTCCGGCGTAAAACGCACAGACAGGATATTCCAACAGAATAATAACGAATGGAATAACAGAAGAATTTCACCAAGTATAGGGTAGCCCGCGTATACAGGTTATTCCAATCGAATAATAAATAATGGAATAACATAAGTTCTCTTCATGAATTCAAAAGAAATAATACCCCTTACCGTAAAAGAAACTGGATATAAGAGTATAAAAGTAGAAGAATACTTTTCTTCTTTCTTTCTATAATTTTTCTCTCTAGAGTTTCAATGAATTCGTAAGAAAATAATGAAGGAATGAGCTTCTATTTATAGGAGAATTGAAGGGCATTGTGTAAGAAAATCACGGATGCAATAATTCCTTCATTCACGGATGCTTGACTGATGCATTATTTCATTCACGGAAGCTAACCAACTTGCAGGCAATTGAAATCAACCAATTTCAAATAACAACAAAACAAAAAACAAAAATATATATATATATATATATATATATATATATATATATATATATATATATATATATAATACTAATTACCTTTTTAGAAAGCAAATTCCCTTTCCCCCCTATTTCCACCCGAGAACAAATAAATCCACCCCCCAAAAGTCATTAATCTTCCAACATGTGGGCCCCCCATGTGGGCCCCCACCATTATAATATAAAATAATTTTCTACCAATTATTTTGAAAAATGGGTAAGTGGAAATCTAAATAATAAGCAAAATTTACAACAATTACTATAGCAATAATTGAACAAAACTGAGTAACTTCTCACGTAAGCATCAATAATCAATATCGTGTGCTACTGTGCAACTACGCGTATTACTGTACTTTTAACACCGGGTGTTTCAATAGTTAACGGTAAAACTTTCGCCGTTATTTTCATAAAGTATTTTTGTCATTTTCTTAATCCGACAATAATTCCGTTGTGGGGTCCAGCAATAATTTTGCCATTGTGCGAATATTCCCTGTTAAAACGAATATTCCCCGACCAATCGAATATTATAAAACAACTTACGTACTTCGCAAAATTTATAAATATTACCCACAACTATAACATTATATCAAATTCATTCCATAATATTCAAAAATAATATTTATATAAAATTTATCTTTATTTATAAAAGTTGGGGTCTTACAACCTCCCCTTCTTATGAAATTTTCCCCTCTAAATTATGGTACGTACCTGGTATATCGAAGAGGTAAGGATACCTTAATTTCATTTCAGATTCTAACTCTCAGGTCATTTCCTCAACATCGTGATTCCTCCACAAAATTTGACTTGAGGTATAACCTTGGAGCGTAGAATATGTTCCTTCTTATCCAAGATTTGAACAAGAACCTCTTCATACGTTAAATCTTCTACTATTTCGTCCGGTTCTAACTTAATAATGTGGTGCGGGTCTTTCACATATTTACGTAACATGGATATGAGAAAAACGTTATGAACACGAGACATACTTGGCGGTAAAGCAAGTCTATAGGCTACAGTTCCCACTCGATCGAGGATTAAAAATGGGTCAATGAATCGAGGATTGAGCTTTCCTCTCTTTCCAAATCTCGTAACTCCTTTCCATGGAGCAACACGTAACAACACATGATCTCCTATATCGAATTCCACGTCCTTTCGTCTGGAGTTGACTCAAAGTATTCCTTCTTCATCGATTCTTGCTTCCAGCATAGCACCTTCTTGCACTTTCTTCCTCATACGCATCAGCTCCGGATCTATAACTTGAGCAACTTTAACTTTATCAATTAAAGTCGGTTCTACTCGTATATTCACCATCATCATGTGGATCCCTGGAGTCTTTATCTCTATCTCCATGCTTTGCAAGTCACACAAAATGGGCCTTTGCGTTGACAATATCGTACTCGTACCCGCATATGATCTTCTACTCAATGCGTCAGCTACCATGTTTGCTTTTCCAGGATGGTATTGGATGGTATGATCATAATCTTTTAACAGTTCAAGCCAACGTCATTGTCACATGTTGAGTTCCTTTTGAGTGAAGAAATATTTGAGGCTTTTATGATCCGTAAAGATCTCCACTTTCTCCCCATACAAGTAATGCCTCCAAATCTTTAGTACGAAGACAATAGCTGCCAACTCTAGATCATGAGTAGGATAATTCCTCTCATATTCTTTGAGTTGTCGTGAGGCATAGGCTATGATTTTCCCATGTTGCATGAGAACACATCCTAACCCTTTGCCCGAAGCATCACTGTAGATGACAAATCCCTCCGAACCAGATGGTATTGTCAGAACAGGTGCTGAAATGAGTCTCCTCTTGAGTTCTTGAAAACTCTTCTCACATTCCTCGCTCCAACCGAAATTTGTATCTTTCCGAGTCAGTTGAGTTAGTGGAGTAGCAATTCAAGAAAATCCTTCCACGAATCTCTGATAATAACCAGCTAAACCGAGAAAGCTACGTACTTCGGTCACTGATTTAGGTTGCTCCCAGCTTTGAATAGCTTCAATCTTTGCTGGGTCAATAGATATTCCATGACTTGATACCACGTGCCGAAGGAATGCTACTTCCTCAAGCCAGAACTCGCATTTTTTCAACTTGGCATAAAGCTTATATTCACTAAGCTTTTGGAGTATCAGCCTCAAGTGTTGCTCATGATCTTCACGGGTTTTGGAATATATGAGGATGTCATCAATAAAGACGATCACAAAGTGATCCAAATATTCCTTGAATACTCGGTTCATAATATCCATAAAGGCAGCAGAAGCATTAGTCAATCCAAAAGACATGACTAAAAATTCACAGTGTCCGTACCGAGTTCTGAAGGCAGTCTTTGGAATATCCTCAGTTTTAACCTTCAGTTGATGATATCCATAATGAAGATCGATCTTTAAAAAGAATTGTGCTCCTTGCAACTGGTCAAACAGGTTATCAATGCGAGCAACGGGTACCTATTTTTGATGGTGACATGGTTCAATTCCTGATAGTCAATACAAAGTCGCATACTCCCATCTTTCTTCTTCACGAATAGAACAGGAGCACCCCAAGGAGATGTACTAGGATGAATGAAACTAATATCTAACAATTCCTGCAACTAGGTTTTTAACTCCTGAAGTTTAATAGGAGTCATTCGATACAGGGATTTGGAAATGGGTTTTGTACCGGGTTAAAGGTCGATACAAAATTCAATTTCACACTCTGGGGGTAGGCCAGAAAGTTCTTCGGGGAATACATCAGGAAATTTATTAACAACAGAAATATCATTCAAAACTGACGTATTTTTGTTTAGATTTGTGACATGAGCTAAGAAAGCTTGACATCCATTTTTCAATAAACGAATAGCTTTATGGCTTGAAATGACATTGATTGATTTTAATGGTTTAGTTGTTTGAATTCGCATAATAGGTTGGTTAGGAATATGAAAGCTAACAACCTTACGAAAATAATCAATTTTTGTATGATGAGTAGTTAACCAATCAATCCCTAGAATCACGTCAAATGCAAGTATTTTTAATGAAATAAGACCGACAAGTAATGTAAGGGTACCAATTTGAACCAAACAAGACTTATAAACAGTGGATGTAATGAATCTTTCTCCCAACGGAGTTTCAACAGATAAGTCAAAGTCTAATTTCTCCGGAGTCAAATTTAATCGTTGAGCGCAAGTAGGAGAAATAAAAGAATGGGTAGAACCGGTATCAAATAAGGTATAGACTTCACTAGAGTTTATAATAAGCTTACCCGTGATGACCTCGTTCGGGTTCCTTTGCTTTCTGGGAGGTCACAACAAATGCTCTCCCTTGCACCACCAGCTTTGACTTTTCTGGGACTGCCTTTGGTGCCTCCATCCAAGCTGAACTTGTCTTTGGTGAACGACAAAATTGGGCTAGGTGACCTTCACTTCCACAATTATAACACGCTTTGATGGCATCACGTAGTTTGGACTAATATGTCCCTCCCCTCCGCATTTGAAGCATATGATAGGTGGTCGTTCTCCTTCCTTAAACACGGTTGCTGGTGCTGACGTCTTTCCATCATTGTTGAATCTCCTTTTCTTAAAATGTCCATTTTTACTGTCTTAGCCATGATTACCACCGAAGTGGTTACCATTTCTGACATGTTGATTCCCTCCACATTTGTTGTCACCGCTTTGATTACTGATACCACTGGTATTTTCATGCTGCCGGCTGCTTTCTCTTGGTTGCGTTGACTCTTTACCGCGCTCCAATAACTGAGCCCTATTTACAACATCTGAGTACAAACACAGTTTATGAGAAATAAGATATTGACGTTTTTCGGTTTCAAACCTCTTAAAAACATTCGCGTCATTCGCTCCTCATTATCGACCAAATAGGATGCAAACCGGGATAACTCCGCAAATTTAGCCTCGCATTGCGACACGATCATATTGTTTTGCTCTAACTTGATAAACTCCACCTCTTTCATGTGACGAATACTTTCGGAAAAGTACTTGTCGTTGAAAAGCTCTTGGAACTTCTCCCAAGACATCTTGAGTGCGTCAGGCTGGGTACGTTTTACCGATTCCCACCAGTAATCTGCCTCTTCGCGCAACATGAAGGTGGCGAAGGGAACCTTTTGCTCCTCGGAGCATCCCAAGACATCAAATATCTTGGTGATCTGCTTTATCTATGCTTCCGCCTTAAGTGGTTTTGGCTCTCCAATTAACTCCGGTGGTCCTAGCTCTTTGAACTGTTTAACGGTGACCGTCCGAGAGTTTCCAGTGTTTCCACCTACATTTTGGACAGGAGCCGCTCTCGCCTGTTGTTGCATGAATTGCATAAAGCCTCTGAACAATCCATCATTCATCATTTGGTTAATGTTGTTGTTTGCATGAGGATTGTCGCCTTCCTGATGCACATTATCCTAATTATTGATATGTGAGACTCAACGGTCTCCTGTGCTCCATTGCTATTCTCAACATTCTCGGATGTCATTTTCAGATACTGCCACAAAACAAGGGTTAGTTTACATGTAACATATTATCTCTATACTCTGACCAATCAATTGAATACCAAATAAAATTAGGTAGGTCATACTAGCGAAGGAATTCCCCGTCTCTCCCCTCCTAGTTCTAGTCTCACATCTTAGCCAGGCATCATATCCCTAAGCTTTGATACCAACTGTGACGCCCCCAAAATAAGTATACATCCCCTATTCTGAGTCGCCAAATACATGGTACATAATACAAATACAATCTTTAATATACAACAAGAGAGCTGTGAGTTTCAATACAAATACTGTCTTCTAGACAATATCCACTCTCAGAATAAGTCCTCATTACATTTATTGTCACACTATTTAACAGAATAGTGAGGACTACTAATACTATCATCTGATCCATCACTCCGTTTCTCGACTCGTCCCAGCTATATTCTCATTTCCTGAAGAGAACAGTGAAAGAAAGGGTGAGCTCAACTAGCCCAGTAAGAAATAGTATGACTAAGATAATACAGAATAAATTATCATTAGTCTTCAACAATGTTAAACTAATAAAATATAATAGACATCAAGTTTAAATGCAGCGGATTAAGCAATCCATTAAAAGAGTCAAGTAGAAAATAAAATTTACTATCTTTTATGATTTAAAAGGTTTTTCATCACTAATATCGCTGGGACTCAACTTAATAAATAAACCACATCATCCCTGCACTACGGCCAATGATATTCATTAGTATCACTACCACAAATTATTCATGCACTACGGGCTAAGGATATTCGTGTATTCATCAATGGTCATGATCATGTCAACCACTGTCCATCAATGCACTACGGGCCAATGAAGACTTTTACCACATCATTTGTAACATTACGGTCATGATTATACCGAATAATCCCTGGTCATAATCATACCAAGTCCATCTATGCACTATAGGCCACAGATGACTTTCAACAAAATATAAACATGAGGATGATGACAATGATATAAGAATTCAATAAAACAAGTTCAAGAATTAATTTATCCAAGAACCAATAACGTTCAAATTGTCAATATGATACTGCTTTGTAGAGTAAAATTCCCATGAAAAATATTGGATGAAGCGCAAATATCAAGGATATTCCACTAATTTCATGGAGTATAGAAGTCAAAACTTAAACCAACTGAGTATAATAAAGAATGGAATAACAAAAGAAATCACCAGGTATGCGATAGACCGCACAGGCAAATTATTCCAACAGAATAATAATTAATGGAACCAGGTCCGGCGTAAAACGCACAGACAGGATATTCCAACAGAATAATAAAGTCGGAATGAGGTTCGACGTAAAACGCACAGACAGGATATTCCAACATAATAATAAAGACGGAACCAGGTCTGGCGTAAAACGCACAGACAGGATATTCCAACAGAATAATAAAGACAGAATCAGGTCCGGCGTAAAACGCACAGAGAGGATATTCCAACAGAATAATAACGAATGGAATAACAGAAGAATTTCACCAAGTATAGGGTAGCCCGCGTATACATGTTATTCCAATCGAATAATAAATAATGAAATAACAGAAGTTTTCTTCATGAATACAAAAGAAATAATACCCCTTTACCGTAAAAGAAATTGGATATAAGAGTAGGGAAGTAGTAGAATACTTTTCTTCTTTCTTTGTATAATTTTTCTCTCTAGAGTTTCAGTGAATTCGTAAGAAAACAATGAAGGAATGAGCTTCTATTTATAGGAGAATTGAAGGGCACTGTGTAAGAAAATCACGGATGCAACAATTCCTTCATTCACGGATGCTTGACTGATGCATTATTTCATTCACGGAAGCTAACCAACTTGTAGGCAATTGAAATCAACCAATTTCAAATAACAACAAAATAAAAAACAATATATATATATATATATATATATATATATATATATATATATATATATATATATTAATTACCTTTTTAGAAAGCAGATTCCCTTTCCCCCCCATTTCCACCAGAGAACAAATAAATCCACCCCCAAAATTTATTATTTTTCCAACATGTGGGCCCCCCATATGGGCCCCCACCATTATAATATAAAATAATTTTCTACCGATTATTTTGAAAAATGGGTAAGTGAAAATCCAAATAATAAGCAAAATTTATAACAATTACTATAGCAATAATTGAACAAAACTTCCGCCGTTATTTTCATAAAGTATTTTTGTCATTTTCTTAATCCAACAATAATTCCGTTGTTGGTTCCACCAATGATTGTGCCGTTGTACGGATATTCCCTGTTAACATGTATATTCCCTGACCAATCGAATATTATAAAACAACTTGCGTACTTTGTAAAATTTATAAATATTACCCACAACTATAACATTATATCAAATTTATTTCATAATATTCAAAAATAATATTTATATAAAATTCATCTTTATTCATAAAAGCTGGGGTCTTACAGTTCTTGTATTTTACTTGTTGTTTAGCATGCAAATTTATATATACTAATGTTGAGCAGTTTTATTGTTCAAGTTGCTATGCATGCTTAGTATTCAATTCTAAATAACCTTGGCTTAATATTGTTCAAGGAAGGTGTGTTATGTATGCTATTAGATTATTCCTAAAGCATGATTTTTAATTTATCATATCGATTCAGTTATGATTATTCCATAGTATGATGTTCTTAATTTTATTCAACTAATCCTTAGTTGATAATCGTTGAATACCAAATTACCTTGAAATGTATCCAAACGAAACTCACTTTGGGGCGGACTTGTACTCTTAATACTGAGATGAACAACCCTAATATTAGGGGTAATTTACGCTTAGCGTTAAAATGGTTGTGCACAATACATTGTACGAAGGGTTGACCCCCCTAAGTACGAGGAGTCCCTATATTCTTATGATTGTTAAAGTTTAAGTTGAAAAATTACTTATAACTATGGACATAGTTCGTGGTCTTAGGACCCTCAGTTATATACTTCTGAATGTTGATAAATCATATTGTTTAACTCTATCGAGCCTCTTATTTGACAATTGCTGTTAAGATTTTCATTCATTGTTGTTTCAAGTGAGCTTTGTTTGCTCACTCTTGCTTATATAACTATTACAGTTAAGGATGAAAAGGTTGATGTACCTAGCACCAGTAAGGGAAAAGGAAAGATGAACAAGTATTGAAGACTTGTAATATGTTGATATTTATTATCAGATTTTAATTGAATGGTTGTAATGAAGTTTATTTATTTTCCGTATTTGAATGATTGTATTTAAAGGTTAGACAACCTAGGAGATTTTTTTATTATGTAACCCTTTATTGGGGAAGGTTTTATTTATTCAATTTTATTATGATTGGGTAGTTAGATATGAATGTTTGATTAAATGAACACCAAATCCTGTGGGAATGAAGTACTTGGATTTGGGGTGTCACAATTAGGTTATGTGTTGACTGCAAATAGCAGTACTATGTGTTATAATACATTATTCTAATCGAGCGAGTGATCTTATTAACGATAGGTTTCGATATAAAAGATTAATCTAAGTTGCATTATTATAAGTAGCAGCTCAGGCAAGTATCTGAACTATCCTTTGCATTGTACAAGTATCCTACCTTTGCATTTACTTTATGCAATGGACATGAGTAAGAAAGTTTCATAATCATATTATTGTGCTAGATTATTAACTCTATTGTTATTGATTATGTATCCAGTTATTCATATTCATACAAGTTCTTAAATTATCCGATTATTGTTTATCAACACAATATTATTGAATAATCTAAATATTTATTATGTTTGTTAGTTTCTAAATATGGTTATACAAGTGTCCCCACTTAGATAATCATTGTATTTAATCACATGTTGATACATACTATGACGCCCCCAAAACAGGTATACATCACCCATCTTGAGTCTCCAAATACATGGTACAAAATTCAAATACAACTTAATTATACAACAGTCGTGTAAGATACGACAAAACATATGATGTGAGTTTTAATACAAATATTGTCATCTAGACAATATCCACACTCAATGGAGTCCTCATTACATTTATTATCACACTATTTAAAAAAATAATGAGGACTACTAATGCAATCATCTAGACCGTCACTCCGTTCCCCGACTAGTCCCAGCTATATTCTCATTTCCTGAAGAGAACAATGAAAGTAAAGGGTGAGCTGTACTAGCCCAGTAAGATATATTATGACTAAGTTAATGCAGAATAAATTATCATTAGCCCTCAACAATGTTAAACTGATAGAATATAATAGACAACAAGTTTAAATATAGCAGAATAAGCAATCCATTAGAAGAGTCAAGTAGAGCATAAAATCTACTATCTTCCATAATTTAAAAAGATTTTCATCAACTTTATCGCTGAGACTCAACTTAATAAATAAACCACATCATCCCTGCACCACGGCCAAGGATATTCATGTAATCATCAATGGTCATGATTATACCGAAAAATTCCTGGTCATAATCATACCAACAACTATCCATCAATGAACTACAGGCCAATGAGGACTTTTACCACATCATTCGTCATAGTACGGTCATAATTATATCGAATAATCCCTGGTCATAATCATACTAAGTCCATCTATGCACGTAAGCCAAAGATGACTTTAATCACAATATAAGCATGAGGATGTTGACAATGACATAATAATTCAATAAAATAAGTTCAAGGATAAATTTTAAAGATTTAAAATATAATTTATTCGGAAATCAATAACGTCCAAATTGTCAACATGATACTTCTTTGTGGAGTAAAATTCAAGAATGCTCAGAAGAATATTTTCATGAAAAGAGACTGGATAAAGCGCAAATATCAAGGATATTCCACTAATTTCAAAACTTTAACGAAATGAGTATCATAGAATATATGAAACTACAAATAGATTTTCACCCGACATGCGGTAATCCACGTAGACAGATCAGTTCCACAATTTAATAAGGAATAAATATGAAGGATCATTCACCATACATGTGATAATCCACATAGACAGGTTATTCCAACAGAATAATAAAGAATGGAACCAGGTCATGCGTAATCCGCACAGACAGGATATACCAACAAAATTATAAAGAATAGAATAACAGAAGAATTCACCATGCATGCGATAGACCGCACAGACAGGTTATTCCAACAGAATAATAAAGAATGGAACCAGGTCTAGCTAATCCGCACAGACAGGATATTCCAACATAATAATAAAGAATGGAATAACAGAAAAATTTCACCATGTATGCGGTACTTCACATAGACAGGTTATTCCAACATAATAATAAAGAATGGAATAACAGAAGAATTTCACCATGTATGTGGTACTTCGCATAGACAGGTTATTCCAACATAATAATAATGAATGGAATAATAGAAGCTCTCTTCATTAATACGAAAGAAATAATACCCCTTACCTTAGAAAGAAACTAGAAATTGGAGTAGAGAGGTAGCAGACTTCTCTTCTTCTTTCTCTCTATAATTTCTCTCTATAATAATTGCTCTATAGCTTTAGTGAATTGGTGAGAAATGAAGGAAGAATGAGCTTCTATTTATAGAAAAATATAGTTTCGATAATTACACGTTTTGGGGCTCGAAATATTACAGTATAATACCTTCCTCTTTTTCTTCATTTTTAATTTAGTCCTGCAAGTATTATCAAACTTGCACCACCTTTTCAAATAGTAAATAATGTGATTCAATAGTAAATCATGTGAATCAATAGTTTTAGACATGTGAAAATACGAATTACAATATAGTACCTCCATCTATACCTCAATTTTTAACTTAGTCATGCAAGTATTATCAATCTTGCACTAACTCCCCTAATAGTAAATGAATGTGAATCAATAGTACACAAATGTGAACAAATAGTTATAATCATGTGAATTAATAGCAATTAATTGCTCATTTATTCGATTAATTACCCGATTGATTAGTATAACTTCCAGACATCAATTAATATCAAAATAAATGTCAATTTCCACTAACACTAATAATTCCAACACAATGGAACTATCAAATTCATCTTTAATCAACACGAACTTATTCATCATTAATATTATATCTCACAATATTTAACAAGCAGGTCGTTCCCAGGAAAGAGGAGGCTTTCCGATAAGGATTTCTCCTTATTGGCGTGCAATTAGATGACCAAATCTCTCATTCACAGAACTTCTAGACATTGTAAATATTGTAATTTAATAATATAAATAATTTTGCCGTCTCAATTATTGATTTAATAATATATCATATTATGCAGATGATACCGTGACAATAATTGAATCAATAATATGAGAGATATGATGTAGCAATAATTGAGTATAACTGAGTGACTTCTCACGTAAGCATCAATAATCAATACCGTGTGCTACTATGCAACCACGCGTATTACTGTACTTTTACTATCAGGTAGTTCAACAATTTTAACGGTAACACTTTCGCAGTTATTTTTATAAAAAGATAATTCTGTCGTTTTACGACAATACTTTCGTTGTGCGGTCCACTAATGATTGTGCCGTCGTACGAATATTCCATATTAAAATGAATATTCCCCGACCAATCGAATATTATATAACCACTTGCTTACTTTGTAAAATTTGTAAATATTACCCACAACTATAACATTATATCAAATTCATACCATAATATTCAAAAATAAATTTCGAGAAAAATTATTCTTTATTCATAAAGGTTGGGGTCTTACAACCTCCCCTTCTTATGAAATTTTGTCCTTGAAATTAGGGTACGTACCTGGTATATCGAAGAGGTGAAGATATCTTGATTTCATCTCAGATTATAACTCCCAGGTCATTTCTTCCACATCGTGGTTTCTCCACAAAACTTTGACTTGAGGTATAACCTTGGAGCGTAGATTATGATCCTTCTTATCCAAGATTTTAACAAGTACCTCTTCATACGTTTGATCTTCCTCTATCTCGTTTGGTTCTAATTCAATAATGTGGTTCGGTTCTTTCACATATTTACGTAACATAGATATATGAAAATCGTTATGAACACGAGACATAATTAGCAGTAAGGCGACTCTATAGGCCACAGCTCCTACTCGATCAAGGATTAAAAATGGGCCAATGAATCGAGGATTGAGCTTTCATCTCTTTTTAAATCTCGTAACTCCTTTCCATGAAGTAACACGTAACAACTCATGATCTCCAATATTGAATTTCACGTCCTTTCAATGAAGATCAACATAACTCTTTTGTCGATTTTGTGAAGTTTTTATACGTTGTCGGATCGTTTAAATCTTTTCCGTAGTCATACGTACCAAATCCGGTCCCAACAACGTTGCTTCACCTACCTCATCCTAGCATACTGGAGAACGACACTTTCTTCCATACAACGCCTCAAATGGAGCCATGCCAATACTTGCTTGATAACTATTATTGTAGGAAAACTCCACCAATGTAAGAACTTGTCCCAACTTCCCTTGAAGTCAAGGACACAAAGTCTTAATAAATCTTCAAGAGTTTGAATAGTCCTTTCCGACTGCCCATCCGTTTGAGGATGATATGCCGAACTAAATCGTAAATCCGCGCCCATAGCTTTTTGCAAACTAACCAAAAATCTTGAAGTGAATCTTAGGGCTTTGATAAGTGGGTTTTATACCTACATATTGGATATCAATTCAAGCGAACTATGCCTATCTCAAGTACATTTTAGGGTGTTTTTAGTTGCATTTCATGTCATTTTGCATTGCATATTCTGAGAACTCTTTTGGTGGAACAACTACAGGATATGGCATAATTTGGTGGTGTTAGATGGCATAAGGCTAATGGATGCATGGGGTGGGGATCTAGTGGAGCAAGGAAACTAAGCATGAAAGGCATGAGCACTAGAACAAATCAGTAGCAGCAGCAACACAGCAGAACCAGAATCATAAGCTAAACCAGAATGCAGACTGCAGAAGCCGCGCGGCTACACAGGTCAACACACGCGTGTCCGCGCGACCACACGGCTAGACCAGAACTTGTACACGCACGCCCGCATGAGAAATACACAGGAGGAGCGCGCGCCCGCACGCGATGACTGATGCTGCTGAGCTGTTTTATTTTAATTTTTAATTTTAAGAGATGTAATTAATTAAAAACGATTCTGACTGGTGTCAGACGTATCATTCAGTAGTTTTGATGTGTCTTTCATATTGGAACTAGAGTTTACACTTTGAGAGAGTTCCATTGGAGAACGAAGCATAATCTCTATATTTTTCTACTTCTTCTGTTGGATTTCAATCATTGTGGAAAACTACTATTATTTTGCTGGATTTTAATGAGGAATTGAACGTACTATTAGGTTATAATCAGCAATTGGGTTTGATCGATTCTATCTCTCTCTTTCAATTGTTTGCGTTATATCCATGTATTACTTTGATCCCATAATGGCTTTTGGTTCAGTCATGAACTAAACTCCATTATGAGATTCTAACGGATTGTAATATGTAGTTTAGTTGCATGCTTGACTGCTAGACTATTTTACATATCATAAGGAATTTCTATCATGGTTGTTTTGCATGCATGAATACTTGATCACCATTCGTTGTCAGTACTTGTATGGAATTGAAAAATAACATGTGAGTATGGATTGTAATCATGATAGCATGTGTTTATGGGGCTGTTTTGCATAGCTTTGTATTTCGTGAACTAGATAGACATATACTATTTCGCCGTATGAGTTAAAATAAGGGCTTGCGCTTAAATTCAATATGATTGCAATTTCACATAGACATATAGTGATTTTGGTTATATTGATGATTACATGGTGTCTATCGCATGTGGATACTGTGTAAGTAGGTCATAGTACATTGAAAAATGGCTATGTCTATATTAGTGCTCTTGGCTACTTTTCTGTGATATGTAAACAATCTTCCATGATTGTGGTAATTAGATGAAGTATTAAATGAAGTTAGGATCCCATTATTTCCAGATTTGATTTATTATATTATTATTTTTATTTTAGTTGTTATTTGCAATTAGAGTAATTCACAATTATAATCATTAGTTTAACCATATAAATATAGTAATTTAATCGATGCATAGTGATTTAAATTAGACAACTTTCTCTGTGGGATCGATAATCTACTTACTCTGTATTACTTGTTGACACATGTATGCTTGCATGAGTTAGAGCTCTTTTGTTAGAACTAAAAAAGAGGCAACAAGTTTTTGGCGCCGTTGTAACAACCCAATATTTTCTATAAAAATTAAATCATAAATTTTGCGTATAATTTTTTTTTTTAATTTCAAGGATAAGGGCTTGTACAAGATAATGTGTATATGTAATTATGTAATAAATAAAAATATATTTATTACATAAATGTTTGCAAATAATTTTATTTTAGAATTATTAATTATTATAAAGCATATTCTTATAATAATTAATTTTATAGTAGAACTATTTTTATCAATTATTTTCCATGAAAAATATAATTATATATTATTTAAATAATATATGAAATGATTTTTAGAATTATTATAATAATTATTTATTTTATTATATGAATTTATGCAAGATTAATTAAGTTAATTATTTTAACTTAATTAATAATGTTATATATGAAGAATAAATCAGATATGGAATCCAAACCCTAATTTTGGATTTTTATTAATGGATAAGAATAATAATATAATAATATTATATTTTGATTTTTCAGTGCTGTAATTATGTACCGTATTTTTGTGGACTGACAATGATTGGTCAATTATGGGGTATTATGATAAAACCCTAATTTTTAATGACAAACACTAATTTCGAAGTCATATGAGACTTTAAAATCTGTTAAGTCAATATGTTATGTGATTCATGATAATTATAATTATTAATAATCAAGAGAAAACCCTAACTTCGTAAATCAGAAACCTTAAATCAATAATTAACTTATTGATAAATGAAAACCCTAATTTAAAACTCAGGATGAGTTCGACATTGTTATATAACTGTGTTATATGGTGCATGCATGTTATGTATGACTTTTTGATTAATTAGGTATACCCTATTAATTTTTAGAAATATTAATTTTTAGAAACCCTAATATTTATTTTATAAACCTTATTTTATTTAAATTGTAAACCCTAATTGTTGATTTAGAAAGCTTAATGCTAATTAGTGTATCTTAAACCTAATTAGTAAGGTGTTAAGTAATTAAAAACCTAATTAATTAAGAAACCTTATTTTTGTATTTTAGAAACTAAAATTTATTATTTTATTTTATTTTTTTTACAAACCCTAAATTAGAAATTCTAGGAAATTATTTTAAACCCTAACCCAAACCCTAAACCCTAAGGGTTTGACAAGTTTACAAGATTGCTATTAAATTTAAAAGCCTAATGACCAAACTACCCTCTTGCATTATTGTTACTTAACTTGCACACTTTGCCAACACTTTAGTGGTTTACCAACTCTTGACTTCTTTGTGACTGAAAATAAATACAATCAACCATTACATATCAGCCCACACATTGCATACATGATATATATTAAATTGGAGAGAGAGAAAGTCATATTTTAAGCCCATTTGGTCATCAACACTCATCCTTGAGCTTGTCTCTCTAAAACCTCCGAAAATACAAAGTATATCAGTTCCAAAACAAAGCCCCACGAACACCCTTAACAGATCATAAGCTCATAATCAAGAATTGATGCATAAAGGTATAAAACCCTATTCGAAAATCTGACCCTTGATCTTCTGTTAAAAGTTATGTTTATGTGTTAGAATATGTTGTTTATAATGTTATTAAGTTATCTGGGTTGGTAGTTGATGGATCAATAACATCTAAGTGCTCGAAATTGATGTTTTTCAAATTCTGGAAAAAGTTCATTTTTGTGTTCTGACAACTAATGTCAGAGGTTGTAGATCTTATTGTGTGGTGTTATTTTGTTGTTTAAATGTTTGGTCTTGTAGTATGTTGTAAGGGCTTTACTCTGGAACTTGTTTCAAAGCCAGATCTATTGTAGATTAAAAGTTATAAAGGGTCAAAGTGGGTTGACCGGCTGTTTTTGGGCAACCCAGAATTGCCCAAAACGCCTGACAGCCATTTTGCAGGCGCTTGATCTTGCTGCTGTTAAGTGTTTTGGTCATGTTAATGTGTTATACTTGTAGACTGACATGAATATTACATACTAAAGTCTTTATATCACTTATATTCTTATCAGAATCGATTTGAGTGATGGTCAAACATGGGTTGACGGAACTGCTCAAGAACATTTCTAGAAAACCCAGAAATGTTCAAGAACAGATCCTGACCGACTCGTTGACCAGATCAAATCTCTTAGTTATGATGTTTTTAATATGATATAGTGCTTGATGTTTGTACCTTAACATATCTACTACATGACGGAACTGTTAGATCGAATTAACTAAGCTTAGAATCAAAGATCCAAAGCTTCAAAATAGGACCCTTGAGTTTCTGGGCAACCCAGAACCTCAAGAACATGCCTGACAAGATTTTATACTGCTAATAACTCTCTGATCTGTTGTGTTATGGCCATGTTATCGCTTGATAATGGTAGTATTACACTATGTCTACAAGATCTAGACATTTCCTTTCCTAAAAATGCATCAACCTGATCTGTGAGATTGGTCAAACTCACCCCTTCGTTTTCTTACATGAGTTTTCTGGGTTTGGCCAAGAACGCGAAGAACACCTACATCGACGGTTCTGTCGCTCTAGGTGGTCTTTAGCGACAGTTTCTAAATAAAAATTATATTTTTATTAAATAATTAGTATTAATTAGTTTTTAATTACGAAAAATACAAAATAAATTATTAAAAATTATTTTAAATTCTGAAAATTAGTTTTTAATTATTTTGAATATATTTCATAAATATTTAATATTTTTGGAATATTAAAATTATTTAAAAATGATTTAAATTATTTAAACATGATTTTAAAATTCATTTTAAATTATATTATGGTATAAGAAAATAATTTAAGTTATTTTTGATAACTTTCAATATTTTGTGACGAAATTTCATTAATTAATTAATATTAATGGTAATTAAGTTATTTAATAAATGTATTAAATAAATTATGGAAAATAGAATTAATGATATAAAAATTATAGAAAAATGATTTAAAGGTTATTTAAGTTATGAAAAATAACTTTTGATATTTTGTCAAGAAAAATATTAATATTTTAATATTAAATGATATTAAATTTATTTAATACTTATATTAAATAAATTTGTTTTAAAAATGATTTTAATATTAGAAAAATCATTTCAAATGAAAATAAATAGTTTAAAAATATTTTAAGTTATAAAATATAACTTTCAATATTTAAAGTTAAATTTTATTAATTAATTATTATTAATGATATTAAAGTTATTTAATAATTATATTAAATAAATTAGTTTAAAAATGATTTTAATATTAGGAAAATCATTTAAAATGAAAATAAAGTGTTTAAAGATATTTTAAGTTATTAAATATAACTTTTAATATTTAAAGGATAATTTCATTAATAAATGATATTAATTTAATATTAGATGATATTAGATTTATTTAATAATTATATTAAATAAATAGTTTTAAAATGGTTTTATTTATTTAAAAAAATCATTTAAAAATGATATAAATGAATTAAAAAATATTTCAAGTTATAATTAATGACTTTTAATATTTTGATACATTAATACTTTAATATTAATGATAATTATTTAAAAATGATTTTAATTCTTTTAAAAATCATTTAAGTGTAATATTAATACTTTAAAAGTATTTTAAGTTATTATAAATAACTTTAACATTTTGGCAATGGTTTCATTAATTGTTTAATATTAATTAAATATTAATGATAATAGAATTGTGTAATATTTAAATCATTTAATAATGATTCCGAGGTTTGAAAATTTATGATAAATTATAATAAATGTTTAAAAATTATTATAAGTCATTTAAAAATAATATGACTGATACGTACGGATACTGAGTTACGGGATGGAGTTTTAGACTCGATAATTATCCGATAAAGCTGTCGGTACACCGACATGTTTCAAAAATTGATTTGGACTTAGATAATTTATTGAGATATGTGGTTATTTGTGATTCAATGGTTATTAAACATATGTGCCAATGTGATTAGGGTATGTGCTGACTGCAATAAGCAGTCTTATGTGTTGTAGTATGTTATTCTAATCGAACGAACGATCTTGTTAATGATAGGTCATGAGATAAGCGATAAATCTAAATTACAATTTGTAAGCAGCGCTTCAGGCAAGTATCTAACCTTTGCATTTTCTTTATGTAATGGACATGAGTAAGAATGTTTCTAAACTATATTATTACTGTACAGATTATTAACCTTATATTATATAAGCTCATTGATTATCAACATGTTAGTATATGGTAACTTAGATATATAGATATATATATATATAGATATATATATATATATATATATATATATATATATATATTATGTTCGTTAATTTCTTGAAATGGTTAAACAAGTGTCCCCACTTGGATAATCATTGTATTTAATCACATGTTGATATACTTTTGTCAATTACCCGTATACATATATGTTGAATTATAGATTATTGTTGAACAAGATAAAACCTTTGATTTAGAACCCAGACAAGTATGAACATCCCTACACGGAAAAACTTTTATGCGCCCAAGGCGGAACAGAGTGCACGATCCTATCGTTCGTGTAATGTAGTATTGATCAATACAGGGCCCATGGGAAGTACAACCTCACGCCCGTAAGTTATGACGGTTTGCAGATAAATTTCTTTTTAACCTTTTCGAAAATGAAAACAATGTTCATGGCATGTCACCATAACCCCAGTTATAGTCAATATATAGTTTCAAAAATTTGAAAGAAAGTTGTTATGTTATTATTATCGGTTCAGAATACTTCACAACTATTGACTTGTTGTAGAAGAATAGTACAAAGAAAATATTTAAATTCTTTCAGATTATATATATATAATTGCTATTACTTGCTGGGCACTCAAATGCTCATCCTTGCTTAATTTAAATATTTTCAGCTAAGTATGAATGATCAGAGAGCTCTACTAAGATCAAGGGAAAGGGAAAAGATTGCTGAATGAATGAATGAACGTTATCTTATGTAATATTTTAATACTATTAAGACAAGTATAATATATATTATCTATCATGGTTTGTAATGAATGTTTAAAGGTTACATACTTGGGATTAGACTCTGACAAATGTAAGTTAAGTTTGATATTTAGATTATTGTTATTATTAGTAGTATTATTCCTCTCATAGAAATTGTATCGTGATGATGGAGTTCGGGTTTCAAGTACCTGAGTTTGGGGTCTTCACAAGTTGGTATCAGAGCTTAGGGTTAGAAACCTTAGGTGGGTTAGACCTTAGGCTATAACCTTGGGAACAGAGGGAAACGTTAAAAATACAATTAACTCATATAGAGTTTAAAAAGGAGATGAATTGAATAAATTCATTGTCAAACAAAATAAAAGATTACTTATATAAAACAATAAATTTCTGTGTGTATATGTTGTATGTTAGTCTAAATAATTTTTGTGTATAACTGTCGGATAGAAAGAATTATAATACCCTCAAATTGTAAAGAAGAAGTCAACCTCCATAACCGAGCCAATATCAAAGCCAATAGCTGAAATAGAGGCTCACATTGAAAGCTACCTCAAAGAGGTGGTTATTTTGAAAAGTATAGTATCGAACCCTGAAATGATAGTATAACTGATAGGTAAAGTATAGTTAAAGAATATGTGGTCAATGTCGAGTTCTTAAACTCATATGTTTGTGGTGAGTTCTTAAACTCATAATGTATGGTGAGTAGGACGAATTAGGTGTAGTTAGAGGTGAATGGATTATTGAGGATGATGGGACAATATAGAATACTAAGCAATTGATCCTTAGTGGAGGCGTAAGAAACAAGTAGTATTAATATTACTTGAATATGTATGATTCTATGTAGTGTATATGATGGGTATGTTTGTATAAGGTAATATTTTTCAAATTTTATATAAGTTGTGTCAGCGATTCCTGACTTTTGAGTCACAAAGGGATATCGAATGATTAAAGCAGTATGTGCTATGGTATGTCAAGTGTTATGAATATGAGTCTATGATGGATTAATGAAATAAGTTGGTACAAAGATAGTAGATATTTATATGTATACTATAGTAAACCAAATTTTCAAAATCTAATATTTTGAGTACATGATTATTGGAATAGAAAGTTTTGTGTTATATGATTATACGTATACGATAAGGCTTAGAATAAAGAATAAATAGTGATAATGTTATCAAGGAGACGAAAATGAAATACACGGACAAAAGAACCTGTCAACAAAGCTGGAAGACAACCAGACCCGATACAGAATTTTGCGAATATGGACGATCAAGCTATGCAGAACGGAATACCAGTCGCCAGAAGATCAGCCAGATAATCGATCGACGAACGTCAAAGACTTCAAGGCCATCGTACTGTCAGGATTCAGAGGATCAACTGACCTGTAGTAACGTTTGTGATAGCTAAGATAATGAAGGACAAAAGATAATTTTGTCATCTATACGATAAAAGGAAAGGAGATAAAGGGCAAGTCTGCGTGATTTCAGTGTGGATAAATGGAATATAAGGTGAAAGACTGTTCAGGAAGGAGAAAAGAGGTAAGTAATGCGAATACGGGAAAAGGTAACAGGACATTGGCGACAACGGGACCAACATCAACAAACAAACCAACGAAATCAACCGCAAGCATCTTCAACCTGACCGTTCAAGAAACTGTAACAGTCGGGGATGCAACTCCAGGTATTACTAGAACCAATTTTATTTTTTATATATTATTTTCTTATATATAGTAAATTAGTTTATAAAGAAATTTTGAGGGAGAAATTTGAGTTATTTTAGAAATTAAATTTTCGTTTAATCAGAAAGATAAGCTTTATGTGAATAGTTAAAGATCAGTTCGATCAATTTTGATCAAGATCTACTTGCAAAGATTGTGTATGCTATGTACCCTGGTATGTATAGGTTTTAAAACGGTGATTCCGGAGACGGAATCTTTATAAGGGAGGGTGAATGTAACAACCCAATATTTTCTATAAAAATTAAATCATAAATTTTGCGTATAATTTTTTTTATTTCAAGGATGAGGGCTTGTACAAGATAATGTGTATATGTAATTATGTAATAAATAAAAATATACTTATTACATAAATGTTTGCAAATAATTTTATTTTAAAATTATTGATTATTATAAAGCATATTCTTATAATAATTAATTTTATAGTAGAAATATTTTTCTCAATTATTTTCCATTAAAAATATAATTATATATTATTTAAATAATATACGAAATGATTTTTAGAATTATTATAATAATTATTTATTTTATTATATGAATTTATGCAAGATTAATTAAGTTAATTATTTTAACTTAATTAATAATGTTATATATGAAGAATAAATCAGATATGGAATCCAAACCCTAATTTTGGATTTTTATCAATGGATAAGAATAATAATATAATAATATTATATTTTGATTTTTCAGTGCTGTAATTATGTACCGTATTTTTGTGGACTGACAATGGTTGGTCAATTATGGTTTATTATGATAAAACCCTAATTTTTACTGACAAACACTAATTTCGAAGTCATATGAGAGTTTAAAATCTGTTAAGTCAATATGTTATGTGATTCATGATAATTATAATTATTAATAATCAAGAGAAAACCCTAATTTCGTAAATTAGAAACCTTAAATCAATAATTAACTTATTGATAAATAAAAACCCTAATTTAAAACTCAGGATGAGTTCGACACTGTTATATAATTGTGTTATATGGTGCATGCATGTTATGTATGACTTTTTGATTAATTAGGTATACCCTATTAATATTTAGAAATATTAATTTCTAGAAACCCTAATATTTATTTTATAAACCTTATTTTATTTAAATTGAAAACCCTAATTATTGATTTGGAAAGATTAATGCTAATTAGTGTATCTTAAACCTAATTAGTAAGATGTTAAGTAATTAAAAACCTAATTAATTAAGAAACCTTATTTTTGTATTTTAGAAACTAAAATTTATTATTTTATTTTATTTTTTTTACAAACCCTAAATTAGAAATTCTAGAAAATTATTTTAAACCCTGACCCAAACCTTAAACCCTAAGGGTTTGACAAATTTACAAGATTGCTATTAAATTTAAAAGCCTAATGACCAAACTACACTCTTGCATTATTGTTACTTAACTTGCACACTTTGCCAACACTTTAGTGGTTTACCAACTCTTGACTTCTTTGTGACTGAAAATACATACAATCAGCCATTACATATCAGCCCACACATTGCATACATGATATATATTAAATTGGAGAGAGAAAAAGTCATATTTTAAGCCCATTTGGTCACCAACACTCATCCTTGAGCTTGTCTCTCTAAAAGCTCCGAAAATACAAAGTATATCAGTTCCAAAACAAAGCCCCACGAACACCCTTAACAGATCATAAGCTCATAATCAAGAATTGATGCATAAAGGTATAAAACCTTATTCGAAAATCTGACCCTTGATCTTCTGTTAAAAGTTATGTTTATGTGTTAGAATATGTTGTTTATAGTGTTATTAAGTGATCTGGGTTGGTAGTTGATGGATCAATAACATCTAAGTGCTCGAAATTTATGTTTTTCAAATTCTGGAAAAAGTTTATTTTTGTGTTCTGACAACTAATGTCAGAGGTTGTAGATCTTATTGTGTGGTGTTATTTTGTTGTTTAAATGTTTGGTCTTGTAGTATGTTGTAAGGGCTTTACTCTGGAACTTGTTTCAAAGCCAGATCTATTATAGATTAAAAGTTATAAATGGTCAAAGTGGGTTGAGCGGCATTGACCGGCTGTTTTTGGGCAACCCAGAATTGCCCAGAACGCCTGACAGCCATTTTGCAGGCGCTTGATCTTACTGCTGTTAAGTGTTTTGATCATGTTAATGTATTATACTTGTAGACTGAAATGAATATTACATACTAAAGTCTTTATATCACTTATATTCTTATCAGAATCGATTTGAGTGATGGTCAAACATGGGTTGACGGAACTGCTCAAGAACATTTCTGGAAAACCCAGAAATGTTCAAGAACAGATCCTAACCGACTCGTTGACCGGATCAAATCTTTTAGTTATGATGTTTTAAATATGACATAGTGCTTGATGTTTGTACCTTAACATCTCTACTACATGACGGAACTGTTAGATCGAATTAACTAAGCTTAGAATCAAAGATCCAAAGCTTCAAAATAGGACCCTTGAGTTTCTGGGCAACCCAGAACCTCAAGAACATGTCTGACAAGATTTTATACTGCTAATAACTCTCTGATCTGTTGTGTTATGGCCATGTTATCGCTTGATAATGGTAGTATTACACTATGTCTACAAGATCTAGCCATTTCCTTTCCCAGAAACGCATCAATCTGATCTGTGAGATTGGTCAAACTCACCCCCTCGTTTTTTGACATGAGTTTTTTGGGTTTGGCCAAGAACGCGAAGAACACCTACAGCGACGGTTCTGTCGCTATAGGTGGTCTTTAGCGACAATTTCTAAACAAAAATTATATTTTTATTAAATAATTAATATTAATTAGTTTTTAATTACGAAAAATACAAAATAAATTATTAAAAATTATTTTAAATTCTAAAAATTAGTTTTTAATTATTTTGAATATATTTCATAAATATTTAATATTTTTGGAATATTAAAAGTATTTAATTTATTTAATTATAATATTAAATAAATTATTTAAAAATGATTTTAATACATGAAAAATCATTTAAAATTATATTATGGTATAAGAAAATAATTTAAGTTATTTTTGATAACTTTCAATATTTTGTGATGAAATTTCATTAATTAATTAATATTAATGGTAATTAAGTTATTTAATAAATGTATTAAATAAATTATGGAAAATAGAATTAATGATGTAAAAATTATAGAAAAATGATTTAAAGGTTATTTAAGTTATGAAAAATGACTTTTGATATTTTGTCATGAAAAATATTAATATTTTAATATTAAATGATATTAAATCTATTTAATAACTATATTAAATAAATTAGTTTTAAAAATGATTTTAATATTAGAAAAACATTTCAAATGAAAATAAATAGTTTAAAAATATTTTAAGTTATAAAATATAACTTTCAATATTTAAAGTTAAATTTCATTAATTAATTATTATTAATGATATTAAAGTTATTTAATAATTATATTAAATAAATTAGTTTATTAAATATAACTTTTAATATTTAAAGGATAATTTCATTAATAAATGATATTAATTTAATATTAGATGATATTAGATTTATTTAATAATTATATTAAATAAATAGTTTTAAAATGGTTTTATTTATTTAAAAAAATCATTTAAAAATGATATAAATGAATTAAAAAATATTTCAAGTTATAATTAATGACTTTTAATATTTTGATACATTAATACTTTAATATTAATGATAATTATTTAAAAATGATTTTAATTCTTTTAAAAATCATTTAAGTGTAATATTAATACTTTAAAAGTATTTTAAGTTATTATAAATAACTTTAACATTTTGGTAATGGTTTCATTAATAGTTTAATATTAATGATAATAGAATTGTGTAATATTTAAATCATTTAATAATGATTCCGAGGTTTGAAAATTTATGATAAATTATAATAAATGTTTAAAAATTATTATAAGTCATTTAAAAATAACATGACTGATACGTACGGATACTGAGTTACGGGATAGAGTCTTAGACTCGATAATTATCCGATAAAGCTGTCGGTACACCGACATGTTTCAGAAATTGATCTGGACTTAGATAATTTATTGAGATATGTGGTTATTTGTGATTCAATGGTTATTAAACATATGTGCCAATGTGATTAGGGTATGTGCTGATTGCAATAAGCAGTGTTATGTGTTATAGTATGTTATTCTAATCGAACGAACGATCTTGTTAATGATAGGTCATGAGATAAGCGATAAATCTAAATTACAAACTGTAAGCAGCGCTTCAGGCAAGTATCTAACCTTTTCATTTTCTTTATGCAATGGACATGAGTAAGAATGTTTCTAAACTATATTATTACTGTACAGATTATTAACCTTATATTATATAAGCTCATTGATTATCAACATGTTAGTATATGGTAACTCAGATATATATATATATATATATATATATATATATATATATATATATATATATATATTATGTTCGTTAATTTCTTGAAATGGTTAAACAAGTGTCCCCACTTGGATAATCATTGTATTTAATCACATGTTGATATACCTTTGTCAATTACCCGTATACATATATGTTGAATTATAGATTATTGTTGAACAAGATAAAACCTTTGATTTAGAACCCAGACAAGTATGAACATCCCTACACGGGAAAAATTTTATGCGCCCAAGGCGGAACAGAGTGCACGATCCTATCGTTCGTGTAATGTAGTATTGATCAATACAGGGCCCATGGGAGTACAACCTAATGCCCGTAAGTTATGACGGTTTGCAGATGAATTTCTTTTTAACCTTTTTGAAAATGAAAACAATGTTCATGGCATGTCACCATAACCCCAGTTATAGTCAATATATAGTTTCAAAAATTTGAAAGAGAGTTGTTATGTTATTATTATCGGTTCAGAATACTTCACAACTATTGACTTGTTGTAGAAGAATAGTACAAAGAAAATATTTAAATTCTTTCAGATTATATATATATAATTGCTATTACTTGCTGGGTACTCAAATGCTCATCCTTGCTTAATTTAAATATTTTCAGCTAAGTGTGAATGATCAGAGAGCTCTGCTAAGATCAAGGGAAAGGGAAAAGGTTGCTGAATGAATGAATGAACGTTATCTTATGTAATATTTTAATACTATTAAGACAAGTATGATATATATTATCTATCATAGTTTGTAATGAATGTTTAAAGGTTACGTACTTGGGATTAGACTCTGATAAATGTAAGTTAAGTTTGATATTTAGATTATTGTTATTATTATTAGTATTATTTCGCTCATAGAAATGGTATCGTGATGAACCGAGTTCGGATTTTAAGTACCTAAGTTTGGGGCCTTCACAGCCGTTGCCGGGGAAAGGCGTTTAAATTTAAATAATCATCATCAATTTTAAGCTATATTGTATGACTTAGACAAATCTAATCTTATCTCATTGCTATTTTTATTTTTGTTTTTGGTTTCAGGTACTTGTAGATTTTTATGCACATGCGAGCATCCAACTCAGAATTGACACCAGTGCAGGATAACCTTAACGGAAGAGGTTGGAAAGCAAGTGTGCAGAGAAATTTGCAAGCTCAGTTAGAGAGTACTACATCTAATATGGCAGAAGAACAGAGAATTGAGCAAAGAGAAGAGCAACGGGCTCTAAGAGACTACTCCATGCCAAATATTAATGGACTTCAGTCTAGCATAGTCAGACCGACGATAGCAACAAATACTTTTGAGATTAAACCGGACACTTTTTAGATGGTGCATAATTCGGTACAGTTTGGGGGTGCTGCTACGGATGATCCGAATGAACACCTGTTGAGTTTTATTGAGATTTGTGATACATTCAGATACAACGGGGTGACGAAGGATGCTATTAGACTGAGGTTGTTCCTATTCTCATTGAGGGATAAAGCAAGGAGTTAGCTGCATTCTTTGCCTTCTGGATCAATTACTACATGGGAGGATTTAGCGCAAAAGTTCTTAGCCAAGTTTTTCCCAATGGCTAAGACTGTAAAAATGAGGACATCTATCTCTTAGTTTGAGCAACAACAGGGTGAGTCCCTATATGGATCATGGGAGAGATATAAAGAGATGTTACGAAAGTGTCTGCACCATGGTATGCCAGATTGGATGGTGATTAAGACGTTTTACAATGGATTGGGATGGCAGTCGAGACCTATTATAGATGCAGCTGTAGGAGGGGCATTATGGGCAAAGAGTTATGAAGAGGCATATAACCTCATTAAAATAATGGCAGCAAGCGATTTTCAGAATCCTACAGCTCGGATGCCACAGCCCAAGGTTGCATGTGTGTTGGAGGTGGATGCTATTACTCAGTTGTCGGCACAGATGGCAGCTATGGCAAAGAAAATAGATATATTGGCAGAGAGCAAAGCGAAAATAGTTGCCTTCGTTTGTGAGATTTGTGATGGGTCACACTCCACAGATCAGCGTGCTATTAGCTTGGAGTCAGTACAGTATGTGAACAATTACAGAAAAGACCAGGGATAGTTTCAGAACACATACAACCCCAACAGCCGCAATCATCCAAACTTCAGTTGGTCAAATAACCATGGGAATTAGCAAGGTCAATTTCAGTCGAATCAACAATTTCAGGCATAGCCATCTTAGCAACAGTTTACACCAAAACCATCGTTTCCACCAGGATTTTCTCAACAACAACATCACACTCCATCTGCACCTCCGCAAGAAAAGAAATTAGAAATGGAGGAGATGATGTTGAAGTACATGGCAAACACTGAGGTTATGATCAAAAGCAAGCAGTGGCTATTAAAAATTTAGAAACTCAGATGGAGAAAATGGCAAACATGCTTAACAACAGGCCCCAGGGGTCATTGCCGAGTAATACAGAGACAAATCCACAAAGAGACGAGAAGGAACAGTGTCAAGCGATCACATTGAGGTCTGGGAAAAATATTGCAGACACTGAAAGTCGCGCGTCCGCGCCCAATTGTACTAAGGAGGCTGCGCGGCCACGCGAGGCAGAGCAGTTGACTGATGAGAAAGAAATTTTGGAAAATTTTGAGGTTCAACATGAAGAGAAGGATAAAGCAAGGTCAGTTGAGAAGCCTATGAGTTCAGTACCACCAATTCACCCTCAAGTACCATATCCGCAGAGATTGAATAAACAGAGGGAAGATAAACAGTTCAACAAATTCTTAGAGGTATTTAAAAAGCTACAGATTAACATACCTTTTGCTTAGGCATTAGAACAAATGCCAAGTTATGCAAAGTTCATGAAGAGTATATTGTCAAGGAAGAGGAGATTATACGAGTTTGAGATAGTACCCTTGACAGAGGAGTGTAGTGGAGTACTTCAGTAGAAATGACCTCCGAAGCTGAAGGATTCGGGCAGTTTCACAATTCCATGTACGATCGAAAAGATGAATTTTGATAAATGCTTGTGTGATCTTGGGGCAAGTATCAATCTGATGCCCTTATCATTGTTCAATCACTTGGGATTACCGGCTCCAAGGCCGACAAACATTTCATTGCAGTTAGCTGACAGATCCGTCACATATCCACGGGTAATTGTTGAAGATATATTAGTGAAGGTGGACAAATTCATCTTTCCAGCTGACTTCATCATTTTGGATTACGAGGAAGATAAAAATATACCAATCATACTAGGGAGACCATTCTTAGCCACATGAAAGACTTTAATAGATGTGCAGAAAGGGGAACTCACTATGCGTGTTCATGATCAATAAGTCACCTTTAATGTCTTCTAAGCCATAAAGTTTCCAGCTGATGAAGAGGAATGTTTCCTGGTTGATTTGGTGGATCAGGTCGTAAATGATGAAGTACAGAGTTTAGTGGATGATGAACATTTGAGGAGTGTAATTGCTAAAAATTTAGATTTGGAGGACGAGGAACTTGACGAACTTATGCAATATCTAGATACCACTCCACAAGTCAGAAAATTAAGAACACCTGTCGAGCCATTGACAAAAGCTGGAGAATCCTCAGTAAAATTAAAGCCATCTCTTGAGACACCTCCAGAGCTTAAATTAAAACCACTTCCAAAATATCTCAGGTACACATTTTTAAGGACAGATTCAAAGCTACCTATGATTATTTCTTTTGCACTAACATCTTTTCAGGAAGAAAAATTATTATGAGTGCTTAGAGAGTTCAAATCAGCTATTGGATGGACCATAGCAGATATCAAAGGGATCAACCCTTCATTTTGTATGCACAAGATCTTGCTGGAAGATGCTAATAAACCGTCTGTCGAACAACAAAGAATACTTAATCCGATAATGAAAGAAGCGGTCAAGAAAGAGGTACTGAAATGGCTAGATACATGCATAATCTATCTGATCTCAGACAGCTCATGGGTGAGCCCAGTGCAGTGTGTACCGAAGAAGGGTGGCATGACAGTCGTGACTAATGAGAATAATGAGTTAATTCCAACACAAACAGTGACAGGGTGGAGAGTCTGCATGGACTACCGCAGGCTCAACAAAGCTACAAGGAAAGATCATTTTCCACTCCCATTCATTGATAAGATGTTGGACCGATTAGCAGGTCATGAGTACTATTACCTTCTGGACGGATATTCGGGCTATAATCAAAATATGATAGCTCCAGAAGACCAGGAAAAGACCACTTTCACATGTCCATACAGCACTTTTGCTTTCAGAAGGATGTCGTTCGGATTGTGTAATGCTCCAGCCATCTTTTAGAGATGCATGATGACTATATTTTTAGAAATAGTGGAACAGAATATGGAGATTTTTATGGAACAGAATGTGGAGATATTTATGAATGACTTCTCAGTCTTCGGGGACTCGTTTGATTTATACCTTGAAAATTTGGTTATGTTTTTGAAGAGATGTGTTGAAACGAACTTAGTGCTGAACTGGAAAAAGTGCCATTTCATGGTACAAGAAGGAATCATATTAGGACACAAGGTTTCGAAGAAGGGACTTGAGGTGGATAGGGCGAAGATGGAAACTATTGAGAACTTGCAACCACCTACTTCAGTAAAAAGGTGTTCATAGTTTTCTGGGACATGCAAGTTTCTACTGCAGATTTATCAAGGATTTCTCCAAGATAACTAAACTACTATGCAGTTTATTAGAGAAGGATGCACAGTTTAATTTTGATGAACTCTGCATGTCAGCATTTGAGCACTTAAAGAGGATACTAACTTCAGCACCAGTGATCACTGCAGCAGATTGGGCTTTGCCATTTAAGTTGATGTGTGATGCCAGTGATTACGCCGTAGGGGCTGTTTGGGGCAGCGAAAGGAAAAGATATTTCATGTGATCTATTATCCCAGCAAGACCCTCACGGATGCACAGTTGAACTACACTACTATAGAGAAAGAGTTATTGGCAGTGGTATACGCCTTTAATAAATTTCAAGCATATCTGATTGGCACAAAGGTGATAGTGTATATGGATCACGCGGTAATTAGACATTTAGTGGCAAAGAAGGATGCAAACCCCCAGTTGATCAGATGGATTTTATTATTGTAGGAATTTGATTTGGAAATCAAGGACAGAAAGGGCACAGAAAACCAAGTGGTGGACCACTTATCTCGACTAGAGAATCCAGAAAGGGAAGCAAATGATAAAGTCATGATTAACGAATCCTTTCCAGATGAGCAATTATTTGTGGTGAAAGGGGAAGTGACATGGTTCGCAAATTACGCGAATTATCTGGTGAGTAAGATGGTACCTTCTGACTTGGTGGGTTCTCAAAAGAAGAAACTTTTGCATGATGTCAAATGGTATATATGGGATGAGCCTTATTTGTTTCAACAGTGTTCTGATCAAGTGATAAGAAGGTATATTTCGTATAGCGAGACCGAGGGGATTCTACAGGATTGTCATTCTACTGTGTATGGAGGTCACTATGGTGGTGAAAGAACAACAGCTAGAGTACTACAAGCAGGATTCTACTGGCTGACAATTTTCAAGGATGCATACAATTTTGTCCAGTGGTGTGATAGATGTCAGTGAGTGGGGAACATCTCCAAAAGAAATGAAATGCCATTGAATACGATCCTTGAAGTAGAAATTTTTGATGTGTGGGGAATTGATTTCATGGGGACTTTCGTTTCTTTCTGTGGAAATCTCTACATCTTGCTCGCAGTGGATTATGTCTCAAAATGGGTAGAAGTTGCAGCTCTTCTGACAAATGATGCCAAGGTCGTCCTCAAATTTTTACAAAGAAGTATCTTCATGAGGTTTGGGACTTCAAGGGCTATCATCAGTGACGAAGGCAGTCATTTCTGCAATAGGAAGTTTACAGCTTTGTTGGCTAAATATGGGGTGAGCCATCGCATTACTACAGTTTATCACCCACAAACGAATGTCCTAGTTGAAGTGTCAAATTGAGAAGTCAAGAGAATCCTGGAAAAAGTTGTGAATCCCACACGGAAGGACTGGTCGTTAAAGTTGGATGATGCAGTATGGGCTTATAGAACTGCATACAAAACTCCATTGGGCATGTCACCTTTTCAGCTCGTGTATGGAAAAGCATGTCACCTTCCTATGGAGCTAGAGCATAAGGCATATTGGGCAATACAGAAGCTCAATTTTGATTTGAAAGCTGCAGGGGAGAAATGCCTACTCCAACTCAATGAGTTGGATGAATTCAGATTACAGGCATATGAGAATTCGAAGTTGTACAAAGAGAAGGTGATGAAATGGCATGACCGAAAGATCATGGAGAGGAAATTTGAACCGGGACAAAGGGTTTTGCTTTATAACTCCAGACTTAAACTTTTTCTCGGGAAGCTAAAATCGAGATGGTCAGGTCCATTTACAGTGAAGACTGTCTTTCTGCATGGTGCAATTGAAGTATATGATCAGTTTTCGAACAAGCCTTTTAAGGTGAATGGACAGCGATTGAAGCATTACTTTGGTGGCGAGGTGGACAGACAGAAAGTCACCTCAATTCTTTCGTCGGCATGAGCTTCAGAGACAGTCAAGCTAATTGACTATAACTTAGCACTTGATGGGAGGCAACCCATTCTTTCTATCTCTATTCTCTTTTTATTCATTAAGTTTAGGATGCCTTAGCTAGTTCAGCTTTAGTTCATCTTTGATAGATTGTTATGTGTGCATAAGTGAATGTGTAGCTAAATTTGCACTGAGAGGTATTTGATGTTGTAACATTCCAGAATTTTAAAGTGTAATATTAAATATTTATTGAGTTATATAAATATTTAGTGGATATGTCTATTGTTGAATAAATAATTGTTCAATTTGAGTGATGTGGTTTATTTAATTATTTGTTGAATAAATGATTAAATATTAAATATTTATTGGCAATATTAAATATTTATTGAATTATATGGCAATTTGAGTTGATGTGATTTAATTAATTATTTGTTGAGTAAATAATTAAGGAGTTAAATAAATTAGTTGTTATGAGATTTTAGATTTATTAATTTAATAAGCTAGAGAGTTTATAATGATTTTAAATAAATAATAATATTTAAATGAGAAATTGTAGTTTGAAATATTAGTTGATTAAATGAAATTATAATTGTAAAAAGAATTATAATTGTTTATGTGTTAAAGTAATTTAATAGAGTAATGTTTTTATTTGATTTATTTAATTAAATAAAGTGTGACTAATAGTCTTGCTATAAAAGAGTTATTAAAATAAATTAAAAGAGTTTATTTTAGTTTTGCCAAACATGCCTTATTGCATAATAAGTCTTTAATCTATTAGTATTTTACCAAACAAGGAGTAAGGATTAAGGGGTTATTTTACTTAGACTAGCCAAACAAGCCTTATGGCTTTTAAATTTCAAAACTTATATAACTGATATATTTATATTAGTACTTATATTATATAATTAACATATATTATTACTATATACGTTATATTTTATAGTACGTATGTTAGAGAGAAAGAAAGAACTCAGAGGAAGAAGAAGAAGAAAAGAAGAGAAGTGAGAGAATTCTAGAGAGAATTGAGAGATTATTAACAGGTTTTGGAGAAAAGCTTGACAATCAAAGAGTTAGGACCATCATCTTCTTCATAATCCAAGGTAGGCCATCTTCTTTTTTACAAAACTCTAAAAGTTTTTTTTTTCCCAAAAAGTTTCTGTGAAAAATTTATGAAAAGAAATTTTGGTTGTTTTGGTTATAAGTTTATATAATTAGCAATTGTAGATGTGTTTCATGAGTTATGCATGATTATATAGAGTTTAATTCATGTATGTATATATTTTATGAAGAAATTGTTTTACAGAGAATTTTATGAAGGAGAATGGGTTATTTTTAAAATGGAAATTAAGGTTTAATTAGTTGTTGTATTGATAAATTGATTATAAGAATTGCTAGAGTGTAAAATCATAATCATGATGCTTGGAAATTTCTGTTTTGGTTGAATAACAAAATCACAGTATTGGTTTTCATGAAAAATATCAAAATATAGAGTTTTGCGAAAAATATTAAAATTGGGTGTTGAATATTTGATGTTTGTGCTAATTGATGAGTAGAAACATGTTAGAAGTCGTTAGTATACGATTATATGATGTCTATATGCAATTTACATGATAATCAGTCTATTAGATTCGAGCTTTTTGGCCAAATTGGTTTTTCTGGTACTGTTGCCGAGGCTGTCGCCGGATTCTGGAGTTCTGGCGCCGCGGCGCGACTCCAGTAGTACTTTAGTGGCGCCGTAGCGCCATGTCCGCGCCCCAGCGCAATGGTTCGCGCCGCATCGCCATGTCCGCGCCCCAGTGCCGTGGCCCGCGCCCCAGCACCGTGTCCCGCGCCCCAGCGCCACTGTTCCGCGCCCCGACGTCGGAAAAGTGGCCTAGTTGGGCAGTTTTGGCCTCCTGTAGTAAAACGGCCATAACTTTTTCATACGAACTCCGATTTAGGTAATTCAAGATGATTCGGAAAGAGGACGAGTAGAACTACAACTTTCATTCTTTAAGTGGTTTTATTTGAGGTCTGTAACAGTAGTCAAAATGGTCATCTTTATGACTGTTGTGTATTTAGAGCCAATCGGAGGGCGTCGGGATGCACGAATGCAAGTGCAACCCTTTGGATATTAGTATAACTTAATGAAAAAATGTTGGACATGTATTAGGATGTTATATCAAGTTGTTAATGTACACGTGGTGCAATGGCATGATCATTTAAGTAGTTATAATAAAGCTAAAATGTAATGTTCATGAAAGTGTGCTGTGTTTAAACTTAAACTTAGTTAGTAGCTATACTAAGAGTAATAAAGGAACTCATAAAGGTAATGTTAGTATAACTAATGTGTATTGTCAATGCATATGGTATGTGTAGGACTTGGGGTGAACGTGAATAGTAATTGTTTAACCTACACACGAGGCAAGTTCCCTAACCTTTGCTACTTTATTATTCAGCAAGGTTACTTTTCATTGTTATGTTATACTTATGCAAGTTCTCTAACTCTATTTTTATAATTGTGCAAGTTTTCTTAACTCTAAACTTGTTATGTTAGCATGCAAGTACCTTTAGTTTATCGTTTAAGTTATTATTTATTGTGCATGCTTAATATTAAATTCTAAAATGTAACCTTAGCTTAACATTGTTCAAAGCAAGGTATGATAAGTTATTCAATTGTTATGCTATTAGATTATTCCTAAAGCATGAACTTAGAACGAAATGTTTATTCAGTATGATCATTCGATAATATAGTGTTATTATCTTGTATTCAACTAATACTTAGTTGATGTCCGTTGAACTCCAAATTTCCTTGACAACTTATCCAAACCAAACTTACTTTGGTGCGGACTTGTATTCTAAATACTGAGATGAACAACTCTTTTAATAGAGGTTTACGCTTAGCGTTAAAATGGTTGTGCACAATACATTGTACGAAGGGTTGATCTCCCTAAGTACGTGAAGTCCTTATAGTCTTATGACTGTTAAAGTTAAAGTTGAAAGATTACTTATAACTGTGGACATGATTCGTGGTCATTAGACCCTCAGTGAACGTTATAAAGTTCAGAAAGTTAATAGAATATATTGTTCAGTTCTATTAAACCTAATATTGGCAAATGATGTAAAGTTAAATGATTTATTTATTATTATTTCAAGTGGGCTTTGTTTGCTCACTCTTGCCTGTAAAATTTCTTACAGCTAAGGTTGAAACTGGTGATGTACCTAGCACCAGTAAAGGGAAAGGAAAGATGAAACAATGCTGAAGACCTGTAATAGATTGAATAGTTTATTTTCAGACTTGTTTAAAGATTGTAATGAATGTGATTTTAATTATTCCGCATGAATGAATGAATGTTTGTAAAGGTTAGATAACTTGGGAGATTTCTTTTATTTAAGTTTAATCCTGTATGGGCAGGTTTTCTTTTATTATTCAATTCTATTATGATTGGGTAGTTAGAAATGAATGTTTTGATTACGTGAACACCAAATCTTGAGGTAATAAAGTACCGGGATTTGGGGGTGTCACAGGTTGGTATCAAAGCTTTAGGTTATGAACCTTAGGTGGGGGGAAAAGCCTTAGGAAGTAACCTTTTGAAAAGATAGTGATGATAACTCTTGTCGAGTTTCAAGGAAGAAGTAATAAAAAACTTATGTGCTTATGTGTTTATGTTTATGTAGTCGTGAGTTTCGAGTAGTAACGATTATTAATTAAAACTTTAAAACTTTGTTGTCAGGATGACTAATGTTGGAGAGTCCAGTCAGGCTAGGGAGGAGGGACCTCAAATGCCTATAGAGGAGGAACCTCGCGATGTTCAGGTAGTTTGGGAACAACTATTGCCACGGGAGTCAACCCCGTTGGTCACAGTGGTTGAAGATGAGGATGATGATGTGGAGACGGATGAGGAGGATCCCGTGGAGTTACCGCAGGAGGATGAGGATGACGAGGATGAGGAGGAAAGGATTCCGCTTAACTCGATAGCTGGCCGTGTATATGATGAAGTGCACGACCTTAACGTGGAACTACAAGATGCAGTGGAAGAGTTGCAGGAGATAGTAGCTGAACAACAGACTACAATTATACAAAAAGACGGCGAGATCCAGGATCGTGATGAACGACTGACAAACGCCGAGGAGAAACTAACACAGACTGAAGGAGAGAAGGAACAATTGATCGAGATGGTTGCTGAATTGAAGAGCAGGCTGAGAGAAGAAGCGGCTAAGAGGGCAAGAGCTGAGGATGCATACGAAGAAGCTTATCAACGAACTGGAAGAGCAGTAAGCTCACAGGAAAAAAGGATGAAGATGGAAGAAATGGACAAAGTATTCGACACCGTAATTAATCGAGCTCAAGATCGAGTTATGGGATATCCGATTCAGTTCGAGACGCTGCCATCATTTGTGTTAGATCGAAGAACGATGGTTCGAGTCATGGAGGAAGAACGTGATAGGGCTAAGAAGTATCTTAATAGATCATCGTAGAAAGTGTGCCTGTAATGCACGTAATATGTATTAAATAATGTGTAAATCCCTAGTGTTAAGTAACCATGGGATATGATAATAATGGTGTTGTCCTAAAACTTTTGTAGTTCAGGAAAGGATGTAGATAGCAGAGATGCTATTGTGTTATATTTTCAAAAAGTTTATGAATAAATAAAAGTTATTATTTTATTCAAAGTGTTATGTGCTATGTGGTTATTTCTTTTGTAGAGGCAAGTTAATTAGAAATACTTAAAGAAGTTGAGTAATGGCCTAATAGATGTTTTATTTTAAACAGAAAATGCCTCCCAGACGTCAACCAACACGACAGAGAACCACCGAAGAAGCTAACGACAATGTTGATGCGAATCCCGTTCAACAACTAGTGACACTATTGACAGGAGCGTTGCAGAATCAACCTCAAAACCATGGTACAACGTTTAAGGAGTTTAAGGCGGTTGGACCACCTGAATTCCGTGGGTCCATGAATCCAGTTGAAGCTCAAACCTGGATTATGGAGATAGAGAAGGTGTTCGATGTCGCTAGGGTAGGGGATGACCAGAAGACGGCTTTCGTAACTTTCATGTTGAAAGCAGAAGCTAGTTATTGGTGGCAGGCCAATAAAACTCGGGAAGGGCCAGGAGTGATGACCTGGGATAGGTTTAAGGAGTTGTTCTTCGAGACCTATTTCCCAGAGAGTTCAAAGAGTCAGCTGGAAGTACAGTTTCTGGAGCTGAAGCAAGGGACGATGTCAGTATCCGAGTATGCCGCAAAATTCAACGAATTGGCGAGGTTTACGCCATATCAGGTTAGCACAGACGAACGCAAGGCGAAGAGGTTTGAACAGGGACTGAAGCCCTGGCTGTACAGTAGGGTTTTCCTGTTCCAATTGAAGACGTTTGCAGCAGTGATGGAGAAAGCAGTACTCGCTGAAGGTGGAGGCGAGGCGGTGACAAAATTTAACCAGGAACAAAAGAAGAAGAAGAATGAGAATGAGGTGAAGAATGGTGGTAGTGGCAGTGGAAATAACAACAACAACAGCAACAACAACAACTTGAAGAGAAACTGGAATGGAAGTATGGGTACTGGAAATCAGCAGGGTAACCAACAGAATAAGAAGTTTGAAGCGTGTGCGACATGTGGGAAGTTTCACAAGGGTGCGTGCTTGATGGGAAAACGAGTTTGCTACAATTGTGGCCAGGAGGGTCACATCGCCCCAAATTACACTCAACCAAAGAAGAAGGCGTGCTTCACGTGCGGAGCTAAGGATCACTTTGCTCGTGAATGTCCTAAGAAGAAGGAGGGAGTGACAACCAGAAACAATGGAGGAGGTAACAATGGAGGTACGTGGGCTATTACAGGACCTGCAGCATCAAACAAACCCACAGCCAGAACCTTCAACATGACTGTGCAAGATGCTGTGCAATCAAAGGATGTGGTGTCAGGTATTATCCCAATCAATGATATTGATGCATATGTATTATTTGATTCGGGTGCTACTTGCTCGTTTATATCTGATGAATTTGCCAAGAGGTTAGAATTGCCTAGAGAAGAACTGAATTTTCCTTTGAACATAGAAATTGCGAATAAGGAAATAATCCCTGTTAGGTTCGTTTACAAGAACTGTAGCGTGAACATTAAGGGGAATATCTTGTTAGTAGATTTGATTCCGATTAGACTCGGGGAATTTGATGTAATTTTGGGAATGGATTGGTTGTTCAATTACGGAGCGGTAATTGACTGCCAAAAGAAGTGTGTAAACCTTATGACTCCGTCAAAGGTAGTATTTTATGGTAGCAAGTCCCCTAGACAAATGAAATGTCTGACGACTATGCAGGCCAAGAAATTGTTGAGTCAAGGTTGTGTGGGCTATTTAGCTTACATAGTCGATACTCAGAAGAAGGGGGTAAAACTAGAAGAAATACCGGTAGTGAGAGAATTCGAAGACGTGTTTCCAGAAGATTTGCCAGGACTTTCGCCGGACAGAGAAATTGAATTCGTGATCGACTTAGTGCCGGGAACAGCACCGATATCAAAGGCTCCGTACAGAATGGCTCCGGTAGAAATGAAGGAACTCATGGTGCAACTGCAAGAACTACTGGACAAGAAGTATATTCAACCAAGCGTGTCACCGTGGGGAGCGCCGGTATTATTTGTGAAGAAGAAGGACGGATCAATGCGTCTTTGCATTGATTATAGGGAGTTAAACAAGGTCACTATTAAAAACAAATACCCGTTGCCAAGAATAGATGACTTGTTTGACCAGTTGAAGGGTGTTAAATACTTTTCAAAAATTGATTTGAGAAGTGAGTATCACCAATTGAAGGTAAGAAAGGAGGATATACCTAGAACGGCATTCAGAACTCGGTACGGACATTACGAGTTTCTGGTGATGTCTTTTGGTTTAACCAATGCACCTGCTGCGTTCATGGATTTGATGAACAGGGTATTTAAACCATTTTTAGACAAGTTCGTAGTGGTGTTTATCGACGACATTCTGGTGTATTCCAAAACTCAAGAAGAACACATGGAACATTTACGTCTGACATTGGAGACACTAAGAAAGGAAAAGTTGTACGCGAAATTCTCTAAATGCGAATTTTGGCTCGATCGTGTATAATTTTTGGGTCATGTGATTGAAGAAGATGGGATTTCAGTAGATCCATCGAAAGTGTAAGCTGTAATCAATTGGGAACAACCAAGAACACCTTCAGAGGTGAGGAGTTTCTTGGGGCTGGCCGGTTATTATAGAAGATTCATTCAAGATTTTTCTAAGATAGCCACTCCGTTGACAAATTTGACACGAAAAGCTGTGAAATTCGTTTGGACAGAAAAGTGTGAAGAGAGCTTCCAAGATTTGAAGAAAAAGCTAAGTATGGCACCTGTGTTAACCCTACCAGATAATACAGGAAATTTTGTGGTGTATAGTGATGCCTCACACAAAGGGTTGGGTTGTGTTCTTATGCAGAACGGCAAAGTTATTGCCTATGCATCAAGACAATTGAAGGATTATGAGAAAGGGTATCTGACTCATGATTTAGAATTGGCTGCAGTGGTATTTGCTCTCAAGATATGGAGACACTATCTTTATGGAGAAAAATGTGAGATCTACACAGACCACAAAAGTCTGAAGTATATTTTCACTCAGAAAGATTTGAACCTGCGTCAGAGAAGGTGGATGGAACTGATAAAAGATTACGATTGTGAGATCTTTTATCATCCGGGCAAAGCGAATGTGGTTGCGGATGCTTTAAGTAGGAAAGGTCGGGAGAAATTAATGCTGCTAACAACTCAGGAGGAGCTCATTTCAGCAATGACAAAGTTAGAACTGGAAATCAAATTTCCACAGGAATCCGACGAACAATTATTTCAGATAAAAGATGGTCCAACTTTAATGGACAAAGTGAAGAGTGCCCAACTACAAGACGAAGAGTGTGCGAAAATCAAAGAGAATTTGATTGAAGGCGGTGATGTAAAATACAAGATCGACACCGAAGGGTTACTACGGTTTGAGGGAAGGATCTGGGTTCCAGCAGCACCAGAACTGAAAGAAGAAATTTTGATCGAAGCTCATAGCTCAAAATATTCAATTCATCCAGGGAGCACGAAAATGTATCAAGAATTGCGCCGACATTTTTGGTGGCCAAATATGAAAAGGGATGTCGCGGAATGTGTAGCAAAGTGCTTAACATGTCAGAGAGTAAAAGCCGAACATCAAAGACCCAGCGGATTGCTTCAACCGTTGGAAATACCGGAATGGAAATGGGAGCATATCACGATGGATTTTGTGGTGGGTCTTCCAACTACTCAGAAAGGATACGATGCAATTTGGGTAATAGTAGACAGACTGACAAAATCTGCACACTTTTTGCCAATAAAGATTAGATTCAATCTTGATCAGCTGGCAAAACTATATATTAAAGAGATCGTTGCAAGACATGGAGTTCCAGTGTCAATTGTGTCAGACAGAGATCCAAGGTTCACATCAAACTTCTGGAAGAGACTACAAGAATGTATGGGAACACAGTTGCGAATGAGTACGACATATCATCCGCAAACAGATGGCCAAAGTGAACGAACGATCCAGACATTGGAAGATATGTTGAGAGCATGCGTCATGGATTTCAAAGGAAGCTGGGAAGAGTAATTACCGTTGGTGGAATTCGCCTACAATAATAGTTATCACGCGAGCATCGGCATGCCGCCTTACGAAGCGTTATACGGCATAAAGTGCAGAACTCCACTGTACTGGGATGAAGTTGGTGAACGTCAACTGTTAGGACCAGAATTGGTGCAACAAACTGCTGAGGTTATCAAACTCATCAGGATAAGATTAGTAGCAGCTCAAGACCGACAGAAGAAGTATGCTGATCAACACAGGCAAGATCGTGCATTTGACGTAGGAAGCTATGTATTCCTAAAAGTTTCTCCTTGGAAGGGGAAAATTCGTTTCGGTAAGAAGGGAAAACTAAGCCCGAGGTTTATTGGACCCTTTGAAGTGCTGCGAAAAGTTGGAGAGGTAGCTTATGAGGTAGCTCTACCTCCAGAGTTGGAAAACATTCATAATATTTTTCACATTTCGGTATTACGACCATATAAACCCGATTACAAACACGTAATCGAGTACGAACCGTTGCAGTTCGAGAAAGATTTGTCTTATGAAGAGGTTCCTATCCAGATAGTCGACAGGAAAGAACAAGTGCTCAGGAATAAAGTGATACCTTATGTGAAGGTAATATGGAGAAACCACAACGCTGAAGAAGCAACGTGGGAACTCGAAGAGAAAATGTTGAAAGAATACCCTGAGTTATTTGTTTAATCTGTGTCTTCGATTCTGGGGACAGAATCTTTGTAAGTAGGGAAGAATGTAGCGAATAATTTGTTTGAATTGTGATTCTGAGGACAGAATCCTTGTAAGGAGGGAATGATGTAACATTCCAGAATTTTAAAGTGTAATATTAAATATTTATTGAGTTATATAAATATTTAGTGGATATGTTTATTGTTGAATAAATAATTGTTCAATTTGAGTGATGTGGTTTATTTAATTATTTGTTGAATAAATAATTAAATATTAAATATTAAATATTTATTGGCAATATTAAATATTTATTGAATTATATGGCAATTTGAGTTGATGTGATTTAATTAATTATTTGTTGAGTAAATAATTAAGGATCTAAATAAATTAGTTGTTATGAGATTTTAGATTTATTAATTTAATAAGCTAGAGAGTTTATAATGATTTTAAATAAATAATAATATTTAAATGAGAAATTGTAGTTTGAAATATTAGTTGATTAAATGAAATTATAATTGTAAAAAGAATTATAATTGTTTATGTGTTAAAGTAATTTAATAGAGTAATGTTTTTATTTGATTTATTTAATTAAATAAAGTGTGTCTAATAGTCTTGCTATAAAAGAGTTATTAAAATAAATTAAAAGAGTTTATTTTAGTTTGCCAAACATACCTTATTGCATAATAAGTCTTTAATCTGTTAGTATTTTACCAAACAAGGAGTAAGGATTAAGGGGTTATTTTACTTAGACTAGCCAAACAAGCCTTATGGCTTTTAAATTTAAAAACTTATATAACTGATATATTTATATCAGTACTTATATTATATAATTAACATATATTATTACTATATACGTTATATTTTATAGTACGTATGTTAGAGAGAAAGAAAGAACTCAGAGGAAGAAGAAGAAGAAAAGAAGAAAAGTGAGAGAATTCTAGAGAGAATTGAGAGATTATTAACAGGTTTTGGAGAAAAGCTTGACAATCAAAGAGTTAGGACCATCATCTTCTTCATAATCCAAGGTAGGCCATCTTCTTTTTTACAAAACTCTAAAAGTTTTTTTTTTCCCAAAAAGTTTCTGTGAAAAATTTATGAAAAGAAATTTTGGTTGTTTTGGTTATAAGTTTATATAATTAGCAATTGTAGATGTGTTTCATGAGTTATGCATGATTATATAGAGTTTAATTCATGTATGTATATATTTTATGAAGAAATTGTTTTACAGAGAATTTTATGAAGGAGAATGGGTTATTTTTAAAATGGAAATTAAGGTTTAATTAGTTGTTGTATTGATAAATTGATTATAAGAATTGCTAGAGTGTAAAATCATAATCATGATGCTTGGAAATTTCTGTTTTGGTTGAATAACAAAATCACAGTATTGGTTTTCATGAAAAATATCAAAATATAGAGTTTTGCCAAAAATATTAAAATTGGGTGTTGAATATTTGATGTTTGTGCTAATTGATGAGTAGAAACATGTTAGAAGTCGTTAGTATACGATTATATGATGTCTATATGCAATTTACATGATAATCAGTCTATTAGATTCGAGCTTTTTGGCCAAATTGGTTTTTCTGGTACTGTTGCCGAGGCTGTCGCCGGATTCTGGAGTTCTGGCGCCGCGGCGCGACTCCAGTAGTACTTTAGTGGCGCCGTAGCGCCATGTCCGCGCCCCAGCGCAATGGTTCGCGCCGCATCGCCAGCGCCCCAGTGCCGTGGCCCGCGCCCCAGCACCGTGTCCCGCGCCCCAGCGCCACTGTTCCGCGCCCCGACGTCGGAAAAGTGGCCTAGTTGGGCAGTTTTGGCCTCCTGTAGTAAAACGGCCATAACGTTTTCATACGAACTCCGATTTAGGTAATTCAAGATGATTCGGAAAGAGGACGAGTAGACCTACAACTTTCATTTTTTAAGTTATTTTATTTGAGGTTTTAACAGTAGTCAAAATGGTTATCTTTATGACTGTTGTGTATTTGGAGCCAATCGGAGGGCGTCGGGATGCACGAATGCAAGTGCAACCCTTTGGGTGTTAGTATAACTTAATGATAACATGTTGGACATGTATTAGGATGTTATATCAAGTTGTTAATGTACACGTGGTGCAATGGCATGATCATTTAAGTAGTTGTAATAAAGCTAAAATGTAATGTTCATGAAAGTGTGCTGTGTTTAAACTTAAACTTAGTTAGTAGCTATACTAAGAGTAATAAAGGAACTCATAAAGGTAATGTTAGTATAACTAATGTGTATTGTCAATGTATATGGTATGTGTAGGACTTGGGGTGAACTTGAATAGTAATTGTTTAACCTACACACGAGGCAAGTTCCCTAACCTTTGCTACTTTATTATTCAGCAAGGTTACTTTTCATTATTATGTTATACTTATGCAAGTTCTCTAACTCTACTTTTATAATTGTGCAAGTTTTCTTAACTCTAAACTTGTTATGTTAGCATGCAAGTACCTTTAGTTTATCTTTTAAGTTATTATTTGTTGTGCATGCTTAATATTAAATTCTAAAATGTAACCTTAGCTTAACGTTGTTCAAAGCAAGGTATGATAAGTTATTCAATTGTTATGCTATTAGATTATTCCTAAAGCATGAACTTAGAACGAAATATTTATTCAGTATGATCATTCGATAATATAGTGTTATTATCTTGTATTCAACTAATCCTTAGTTGATGTCCGTTGAACTCCAAATTTCCTTGACAACTTATCCAAACCAAACTTACTTTGGTGCGGACTTGTATTCTAAATACTGAGATGAACAACTCTTTTAATAGAGGTTTACGCTTAGCGTTAAAATGGTTGTGCACAATACATTGTACGAATGGTTGATCCCCCTAAGTACGTGAAGTCCTTATAGTCTTATGACTGTTAAAGTTAAAGTTGAAAGATTACTTATAACTGTGGACATGATTCGTGGTCATTAGACCCTCAATGAACGTTATAAATTTCAGAAAGTTAATAGAATATATTGTTCAGTTCTATTAAACATAATATTGGCAAATGATGTAAAGTTAAATGATTTATCTATTATTATTTCAAGTGGGCTTTGTTTGCTCACTCTTGCCTGTAAAATTTCTTACAGCTAAGGTTGAAACTGGTGATGTACCTAGCACCAGTAAAGGGAAAGGAAAGATGAAACAATGCTGAAGACCTGTAATAGATTGAATAGTTTATTTTCAGACTTGTTTAAAGATTGTAATGAATGTGATTTTAATTATTCCGCATGAATGAATGAATGTTTGTAAAGGTTAGATAACCTGGGAGATTTCTTTTATTTAAGTTTAATCCTGTATGGGCAGGTTTTCTTTTATTATTCAATTCTATTATGATTGGGTAGTTAGAAATGAATGTTTTGATTACGTGAACACCAAATCTTGAGGTAATGAAGTACCGGGATTTGGGGGTGTCACAGATGTAGTATAGAGTTTATGTAGTCATACATTCGTACTCAGTACTTCATGCCTTAACAATGTGTCTTGATGTCAATGTAGGTACCTTAACCTGAATTTATCACTGACTTGCAGTACTGGAAGTAAGAGTTAGCAGTACAGGACTCTGCATCGTGCGGTCGCGCATGAATAAGCTTGAGAACTCGCGCGCCCGCGCGTAAAGGAATTTGAGCAGGTCAAGTCACTCGTGCACCAGCGTGACATACCCATTGACGAATCGCGGGGCCGCGCGCGATATTGGGAATTGAAAATTTTTAAAGTTTTAAGACCGAGTCGTGGCTTATTCGGTCTCTCACTTGACATAATAGAAGCGTATTCTTCTGCTCTCCCATACCCGCACGACTCCTCAGCTCTCATCAAAGTTTATACCCTCAATTCTCTCCACATTCAAAGCTCAGACCCATGATCTCATCCACTGGCACAAATCCAGGGTTCTGATTGGGTTGCGCAGCAACGAGTTTGGGTGTACTCTCATCAGCAGCTCTTATTCATTATCAAGCAAATCATCTGCATTCTCTCTATCATCTGCAAATGGGTCCAAAAAGAGCACGCTCCATCTCCATCTCTTCATCATCAGCATCTTCCTCCAGTAACCAATAAGAGGATGTCGTGGACCATAAGAAACTTATCAGTTTGGAAGCCCAGCAAGAATATTATCGAATCGTGGCCAAATCGTTTGTGAAGGAACGGGGATTTAAACCTGAGAAAAAAGACGGCCAACTATGGAATATGATACAAGAACGAGGCTGGGTTGGCTTGGCTGTAACTCCTATGCCTATTCCCATGGGGGTTGTTCGAGAGTTCTACGCGAATGCTGAGGACATAAAAGGAGGGATAACGCTGGTTCGAGGAGTACAAGTGGATTTTCGACCTCCAGTGATCAGAGCAGTCTTCAGAATAAATGACGCACCACCGACCGTGTCTGCTAATTGGGTAGAAGGTGCACATTTAGAAACGAATCTGGAACTCGTGATTGTTGAATTGTGCATTCTGGGCACCAAATGGAATTACAAGGCAGGGACGACTGAACCAAAATCTTTTATAGCCTCCACCTTGAATCAATATGCCAAAGCGTGGAATCTGTTTATCTGTGCCAAATTAGTTCCTTCAGCTCACCAACATGAAATAACCACTGTGCGAGCTATCATTTTGTGGGGCATCATCAAAGGCAAGTACATTGACGTCGGCCACCTAATTCATCAAAACATGATGCGTTACTTATGGGGGAGCACTACTGGGCGTATTCCACATGCGTCTGTGGCAGCCATGCTTTGTACCCAACAAGGAGTCCCGTGGAATAACGAACAGCTGCAAAACCAGAGCCACGGCATCACTCATGCAACTATTTCCAAGTTCAAGGATTGGATGGGTGGTGAACCGCATCCGAGAGGATTAGGTTTTATCATCCAGCCCACTTTCTCAGAGCCACCACAGCAGCCCTTTCAAACAGATGAGGCAGGCCCGTCAACCCAAGTTCCCTTTGCTACTGGGGATCGACAGCTTCGAAGCTTGGAACGAAAAGTCGATGCTATGTACGATAATTTTTTAGCGTTTGCAACAGGGTTGATGAGGTCACTGGCAGAGGCTTTTGCACAGCAGGGGACAATGCTAGAGTGGCCTCAGTTCGGGACAGCTGTGCCATATCCACCACCAGATTCACCACCCGAAGAGGGTGGTGCAGCTGATCATTAGGGGAGTTCTCTTTAACCCTTTTACCTTCATTCATTGGGACAATGAATATTATAAGTTTGGGGGTATTGGGGTAGTAGTGTAGTTGCTTTTAGTATGTGCATGTTTAGCTTTGCATATTTAGTTTAAATTTTTATATAGTGTGTGCATGTGTTTAGTTTACATTGTGTTAGATAATTTGTTGAATTTTTTTTTTTAGTTTTTAGTCATTATTACTTGTGTTAGTATATTTTTAGTTTGCATGTCTCACAGTTTTAGCTGTATGGAAATTTTGTTTAGCCGATGATGATAGTGAATTTTGAAGGATTTTTGAGTATTTTGGATAACATGAGCTGAGATATAATATTTTACACAAGGCAATTCATAATGTTATTTAAATGCTTACGGTTTGCACGGCCGTGTTCACAATCATTTGTAGGTATAAGAATTATGTGTTGCATTGCTTGATAGAAAATGTAGTTTTAAAAAGAGAAATATGTGGAAAGTGAACTTAGACTGTATATAACATTGATATTCAAACTTTGGGAAAACATATGTATGCTATGTATAAAAAAAATAGCAATAACGTGGCTAGTCTTATTTCGAGGCCTTCGCTACTTTCCACATAACGTGGCTACTTGAGTAAGTACGCCCGTAGGGGTGTCTTAACACCTAGCACCCTAAGGTCTTTCATGGTCTGGGAGTCGTTGGTTGAAAGCTCGCTAAGGGGTAGCAGTTTGCCTAATGGAATGAGGCATTGCACAGTCATGTGAAAAAAAAGAAAAATAGCAATAAACACCGCGGGAAAGAGCGAAAATCGCTCTCGTAAGTAGCAATAAAGCAGTTCAGCCCATTGTTGAACCTTAGTTTGTTTTAATATGTTAGAACAGTCTTCGTTGCATAAGTATACATAAGTCTTAATTTAGACTATACTTTTCTGTGTTGAGCAGGTTAACATGTGTATTCTTTGCTTAAATCAAGTCTTGGTGAACACAACACACACACACATACACACAACATCTCTATAGCATTTATGAATTATCTGAGTGTATGATATTATGCCTATAGTTTGGTTTGAAGTTATATTCTTGAATCTGGATAATGCGCTGAGGCATTTTGGACTGGAATTCTGTTAGAGTTGGAATAATGTGAGACTAGTTCGCATCATAATTTAACTGCATAATAGTGCTTTTGCATGTTCATTGTTAATTAGTATGCATTCCTTGAGGGCAAGCAATAGTTCAAGTTTGGGGGTATTTGATAATTGGGTTTTATACCTACTAATTGGATATCAATTCACACGAACTATGCCCATCTCAAGTACATTTTAGGGTGTTTTTAGTTGCATTTCATGTCATTTTGCATTGCATATTCTGAGAACTCTTTTGGTGGAATAACTGTAGAATATGGCATAATTTGGTGGTGTTAGATGGCATAAGGCTAATGGATGCATGGCGTGGGGATCTAGTGGAGCAAGGAAACCAAGCATGAAAGGAATGAGCAGCAAAACAAATCAATAGCAGCATCAACACTGTAGAACCAGAATCAGAAGCAAAACCAGAATGCAGACTGCAGAAGCCACGCGGTTATACAGGTCAACACAAGCGCGCCCACGTGACCACACGGCTGGACCAGAACTTGCACATGCGTGCCCGCGCGAGAAATACACAGGAGGAGAGCGCGCCCATGCACGATGACTGATGCGGCTGAGCTATTTTATTTTAATTTTTAATTTTAAGAGATGTAATTAATTAAAAATAATTCTGACTGGTGTCAAACGTATCATTCAGTAGTTTTGACGTGTCTTTCATATTAGAACTAGGGCTTACACTTTGAGAGAGTTCCATTGGAGAACGAAGCATAATCTCTATAATTTTCTACTTCTTCTGTTGGATTTCAATCATTGTGGAAAACTACTATTATTTTGCTGGATTTTAATGAGGAATTCAACGTACTATTGGGTTATAATCAGCAATTGGGTTTGATCGATTCTATCTCTCTTTCAATTGTTTGTGTTATATCCATGTATTGCTTTGATCCCATAATGGCTTTTGGTTCAGTCATAAACTAAACTCCATTATGGGATTCTAACGGATTTTAATATGTAGTTTAGTTGCATGCTTGACTGCTGGACTATTTTACATATCATAAGGAATTTCTATCATGGTTGTTTTGCATGCATGAATGCTTGATCACCATTCGTTGTCAGTACTTGTATGGAATTGAAAAATAACATGCGAGTATGGATTGTAATCATGATAGCATGCGTATATGGGGTTGTTTTGCACAGCTTTGTGTTTCGTGAACCAGATAGATATATATTGTTTCACCGTATGAGTTAAAATCAGGGCTTGTGCTTAAATTCAATATGGTTGCAATTTCACATAGACATATAGTGATTTTGGTTATATTGATGATTATATGGTGTCTATCGCATGTGGATACTGTGTAAGTAGGTCATAGTACATTGAAAAATGGCTATGTCTATATTAGTGCTCTTGGCTACTTTTCTGTGATATGTAAACAATCTTGCATGATGGTGGTAATTAGATGAAGTATTAAATGAAGTTAGGATCCCATTATTTTCAAATTTGATTTATTACATTATTATATTTATTTTAGCTGTTATTTGCAATTAGAGTAATTCACAATTATAATCATTAGTTTAAGCATATAAATATAGTAATTTAATTAATGCATAGTGATTTAAATTAGACAACTTCCTCTGTGGGATCGATACTCTACTTACTCTGTATTACTTGTTGACACATGTATGCTTGCATGAGTTAGAGCTCTTTTGTTAGAACTGAAAAAGAGGCAACAGTCTCGATCAGAAACTATGGATACTGGCATACCATGCAATCTTACAATCTCGTTTATGTACATACTAGCAAGACGTTCAAGTGTATAAGTTTTTCGTATCGGTAAGAAATGAGCAGACTTGGTCAATCTGTCAACAATGACATAAATCGCATTTATGCCTTGAGAAACCTTGAGAAGACCAATAACAAAATCCATGGTAATGTGCTCCCACTTCCATTCTGGAATTTCAAGTGGTTGCAATGGACCTTTTGGCACTTGATGCTCTGCCTTGACTCGTTGACAAGTTAGACACCTTGAGATAAACCCCGCTATCTCTCTCTTCATATTGCTCCATAAAAACGTTTGTCTAAGGTCACGATACATTTTGGTACTCCCAGAATGGATTGCAAATGGTGTGTTGTACGCCTCCATCATGATTTTATACTTCAAGTCAAAATCGTTAGGAACACAAAGTCTGGAGTTGACTCGAAGTAATCTTTCTTCATCGATTCTTACTTCTGGAATAGCGCCTTCTTATACTTTCTTCCTCATACGCATCAGCTCCAGGTCTGTAGCTTGAGCAGCTTTAACTTTATCAATTAAAGTCAGTTCTACTCATATATTCGCCATCATTACATGGGTCCCTGGAGTCTTTAACTCTATTTCCATCCTTTCCAAGTCATACACAATGGGCCTTTGTGTTGACAATAATGCACTCGTGCCCGCATATGATCTTCTACTCAATGCGTCAGCTACCACATTCGCTTTTCCAGGATGGTATTGGATGGTATGATCATAATCTTCAACAGCTCGAGCCAACGTCTTTGGCACATTATACATTTGTTTTGAGTAAAGAAATATTTGAGGGTTTTAGAAATGGGTTTTGTACTGGGGTCAATACAAAATTTAATTTCATGCTCTAGGGGTAGGCTAAGAAGTCTTCAAGAATACGTCAGGAAATTTATTAACAATAGAAATATCATTCAAAACTGTGACCCTCATCCAAGACTTGGATAACACGTCACATTAATATCTATCAACTTGCCACCGTTTTTCACAACATCCCCTACGGATATTCTAGCTTCGGTGTATTCCAAGACTTGGAAGTCGCCAGCGAAAGGCTCGGGGCTCTTTACTAATGGCTTGATATAACAATGATTGACTTTAGTGGTTTTGTTTCTTGAATTCGCATAACAGGTTGGTTAGGAATATGAAAGCTTATAACCTTACGAAAACAATAAATTTTGGCATGATGAGTAGTTAACCAATTGATTCCTAAAATCACATCAAAGGCAAATATTTTCAAAGAAATAAGATCGACAGGTAACGTGCGGTTATCGATTTGAATCAAACAAGACTTATAAAAAGTGGATGTAATGAGGGTTTCTCCTAACGGAGTTTCAACAGATCAATCAAAGTCTAATTTCTCCGGAGTCAAATTTAAACATTGAGCGCAAGTAGGAGAAATAGAAGAGTGGGTAGAACTGGTATCTAATAAAGTATAAACTTCGCTAGAATTTATAATTAACTAACCCGTGATAACTTCATTTGGGTTCCACACTTGTTGGGAAGTTATGACAACCGCTATCCGTTGAACTACCCGGCTTTGACTTGTCTGGGCAGCATTTGGTGTCATCAGTACCATTGAAATTGACTTTTTATAGGGCATATTCCACCCTCAACTACTTCATCGTACTCTTGTTTCATGATCTGAATCATTAATCTTCGATCCATATCAAATTGGGGTTGACCGCAATGTACTGGGTAATTCAAAACTCGATGTTGGGTTCTCTCAATTGATGTCCAAAAAGAGAAATACATATCATCTATTTTAGCCTTCTTAGATTGGACATCTCTTTCACAATATCAACACGTCGTGCAGATTTTACCTATGCACCACTCATTCTCACTCGTTCAGTTATTTCTTCTTTTTGCTTAGATTCCAGCTTTATCATCTTATACTCTGCTAAAGAGTGCTTCTGTTCAAGCGTCACATATCGGGTAACACAAGCGTGAATTGTTGCATCCTTTTGTTCCACGACCGCCTGCTGTTCTTCAGCCTGCTCTTCTAACTCATGAATAGGATTTTGCAATTCTAAATTTTGATCATAAAATTCTTCTAATAAATTCTCCTCAGGTTCCTATTCTTCCTCGCTCTCAGCTGCAACAAGCTCGGGTGCAACTATTAGTTCTTCACTCAACACGTAGATATCTCTAATTTCTTCTTCGGCTGACATCACATTAACCTGATTAGTGATTAAAGGTGTCACAACGGTCTTATTCACTCCATTGTTAACATTTTCAGCTGCCATTTTCAAATACTACCACAAAACAAGGGTTAATTGACATATCAAATATTATCCCTATACTTTGACCGACCAATTAAATAACAAACTCCTAGTTCTTGTCTCACATCTCAGCCAAGGATCATATCCCTAAGCTTTGATACCAACTGTGATGCCCCCAAAACAGGTATACATCACCCATCTTGAGTCGCCAAATACATGGTACAAAATTCAAATACAACTTAATTATACAACAGTCGTGTAAGATACGACAAAACATATGATGTGAGTTTTAATACAAATATTGTCATCTAGACAATATCCATACTCAATAGAGTCCTCATTACATTTATTATCACACTATTTAACAGAATAGTGAGGACTACTAATGCTATCATCTGGACTGTCACTCCGTTCCCCGACTAGTCCCAGCTATATTCTCATTTCCTGAAGAGAACAATGAAAGCAAAGGGTGAGCTCTACTAGCCCAGTAAGAAATATTATGACTAAGATAATGCAAAATAAATTATTATTAGCCCTCAACAATGTTAAACTGATAGAATATAATAGACAACAAGTTTAACTGTAGTGGAACAAGCAATCCATTAGAAGAGTCAAGTAGAGCATAAAATCTACCATCTTCTATGATTTAAAAAGATTTTCATCAACTTTATTGTTGAGACTCAGCTTAATAAATAAACCACATCATCCCTGCACCACGGCCAAGGATATTCATGTAATCATCAATGGTCATGATTATACCGAATAATCCCTGGTCATAATCATACCAACAACTGTCCATCAATGAACTACAGGCCAATGAAGACTTTTACCACATCATTCGTCACATTACGGTCATAATTATACCGAATAATCCCTGGTCATAATCATACCAAGTCCATCTATGCACGTAATCCAAAGATGACTTTAATCAAAATATAAGCATGAGGATGATGCCAATGACATAATAATTCAATAAAACAAGTTCAAGGATAAATTTTTAAGATTTATAATTTAATTTATTCGGAAATCAATAACGTCCAAATTGTCAACACGATACTTCCTTATAGAGTAAAATTTAAGAATGCTCAGAAGAATATTTCCATGAAAAGATACTGGATAAAGCGCAAATATCATAGATATTCCACTAATTTTATGGAGTATAGAAGCCAAAACTTTACGAAATGAGTATCATAGAATATATGAAACTACAAATAGATTTTTACCCACCATGCGGTAATCCACGTAGACAGATCATTTCCACAATTTAATAAGGAATAAATACGAAGGATCATTCACCATGCATATGATAATCCACATAGACATGTTATTCCAACAGAATAATAAAGAATGGAACCAGGTCATGCGTAATCCGCACAGACACGATATTCCAACAGAATAATAAAGAATAGAATAACAGAAGAATTCACCATGCATGCGATAGACCGCACAGACAGGTTATTCCAATATAATAATAAAGAATGGAACCAGGTCTAGCTAATCCGAACAGACATGATATTCCAACAGAATAATAAAGAATGGAATAACAGAAGAATTTCACTATGTATGTGGTACTTCACATAGACAGGTTATTTCAACATAATAATAAAGAATGGAATAACAGAAGAATTTCACCATGTATGTGGTACTTCGCATAGACAGGTAATTCCAACATAATAATAATGAATGGAATAACAGAAGCTCTCTTCATGAATACGAAAGAAATAATACCCCTTACCTTAGAAAGAAACTAGAAATTGGAGTAGAGAGGTAGCAAACTTCTCTTCTTCTTTCTCTCTATAATTTCTCTCTATAATAATTGCTCTATAGCTTTAGTGAATTGGTGAGAAATGAAGGAAGAATGAGCTTCTATTTATAGAAAAATATAGTTTCGATAATTGCACGTTTTGGGGCTCAAAATATTACAGTATAATACCTTCCTCTTTTTCTTCATTTTTAATTTAGTCCTGCAAGTATTATCAAACTTGCACCAACTCCCCTAATAGTAAATAATGTGATTCAATAGTAAATCATGTCAATCAATAGTTCTAGACATGTGAAAATACGAATTACAGTATAGTACCTCCATCTATACCTCCATTTTTAACTTAGTCATGCAAGTGTTATCAATCTTGCACTAACTCCCCTAATAGTAAATAAATGTGAATCAATAGTACACACATGTGAACAAATAGTTATAATCATGTGAATTAATAGCAATTAATTGCTCATTTATTAGATTAATTACCCGATTGATCAGTACAACTTCCAGACATCAATTAATATCGAAATAAATGTCGATTTCCACTAACACTAATAATTCCAACACAATGGAACTATCAAATTCATCTTTAATCAACACGAACTTATTCATCATTAATATTATAACTCACAATATTTAACAACTAGGTCGTTCCATGGAAAGAGGGGGCTTTCCGATAAGGATTTCTCCTTATTAGCGCGCAATTAGATGACCAAACCTCTCCTTCACAGAACTTCTAGACATTGTAAATATTACAATTTAATAATATGAATAACTTTGTCATCTCAATTATTAATTTAATAATATATCATATTATGCAGATGATACTGTGACAATAATTGAATCAATAATATGAGAGATATGATGCAGCAATTACTGTAGCAATAATTGAGTATAACAGAGTGACTTCTCACGTAAGCATCAATAGTCAATACTGTGCGCTACTATGCAATCACGCGTATTACTGTACTTTTACTACTGGATAGTTCAACAGTTTTAACGGTAACACTTTCGCCGTTATTTTTATAAAAAGATAATTCTATCATTTTACGACAATACTTCTGTTGTGGGGTCCGCCAATGATTGTGCCGTCGTACGAATATTCCGTGTTAAAATGAATATTCCCCGACTAATCGAATATTATATAACCACTTGCTTACTTTACAAAATTTGTAAATATTACCCACAACTATAACATTATATCAAATCCATACCATAATATTCAAAAAATATCTTTCGAGAAAAATTATTCTTTATTCATAAAAGTTGGGGTCTTACACATACTTATTAATTTTCAGTATGTATATATGGACTAAAAAGTCGTCTAAGCTATTTGATTTGGCTAGACACGAACTTAAAAATATTGTTGAACAAGATAGAACTTTATTGTATCCAACCAGATTATTTTGGTTCGGATTCCCGACTAATTATGAACATCCCGAACACGGGAAAACTTTTGTGCACCTAATGTGGATAAGATGAATGATAATATCATTCTTGCATGTAGTATTGATCAATATATAGCATAACGGGCTGATCACCCCCGTGCTTGTAAGTTATGACGATTTACAGATGAAGCTCTGTTTAACCTTTTCAAAAATAGAAAAATGTTCATAGTCTGTCAACTGATCTCCAGTTATAGTTAGTACGTAGTTTCAAAAATTTTATATAGAATTGATATGTTGTTATAATTCGTTCAGCTTACTTCACAACTGTTGATTCGTTGTAGAAGTGTCATTCAAAGAAAATATTTAATTCTTTCAGCTAATATCTATTGTTGCCATTACTTGTTGGGCAATCAAATGCTCATTCTTGCTTTAAATTTAAATGTTTTCAGCTAAGTATGATCAACCTGAAGGATCATGCAAGAAAAAGGGGAAAGGAAAGCTGTTCGAATGAATTTTATAATATTCTGTATAATAGTTAAAGTTTATTAAGACAATGATACTTATTATCTATGATGTAATGAATGTTTAAAGGTCACGTACCTGTGAGTAAACTTTGATGCATATGTAAATTAAGTTTGGTATCTATATTATTATTTTTATTATTGTATTATTCCGATCGTAGAAATGGTATCGTGAAGCACCGAGTTCGGGTTTTAAGTACCTGAATTTTGGGGCGTCACAGGTTGGTATCAAAGCTTTAGGGTTAGAAACTTTAGGTGGGATAGACCTTAGGCTATAACCTTAGGACATAGGGAAACGTTGAAAATACAAATAACTCATATAGAGTTTAAAAGAAGATGAATTGAATAAATTCATCGTTAAACAAAATAAAAGATAACTTTTATAAAACTATTGTTTGCAGCACGTATATACTATTTGCTAATCAGGATAATTTGTGTGTCGATGTCAGGTGAAAAAGAATTAGGATACCCTCAGATCATAAAGGAGGAGCCAATATCAAAGCTAATAACTGAAATAGAGGCTCATAGTGCGAGCAACCTTGATGAGGTGGTGCAAGCAACCTTGATGTGGTGGTGGTATTGGAAAACATAGTACCAGATCCAAAAATGGTGGAACTGACAGATAGTGATTCAGACACTAAAGTTGGTGCTGATCAAGCATCAACAGAGGTGCAGAATCTGAAGAAGAAGGTTTCTTCTCTAGAAAAGCAATGGGAAATAGAAAAGCTACTAAATAACCAATTACGAAAGGCGTTAATGGAAACTATGGAAGAACAAGATAAGCTTAAAATCCAAATTGATCAAATGGGAGCCAGAAGCAACAAATCGTGCGCAGCTCCGAGCAAGAAAGCGAAAAGAACGATGAAAGACCGTGACATAGAAAATAAGTAGGATTAGTAGTTGATTATGTATGTTTGATAATGTACATGTGTAATGTAATATTCCCAACTTTTGTGTAAGTTATTGCAGTAATTCTCGACTTTTGTGGCCGTAAAGGGATAACAGTATGTGCTACGTTATGTAAAGTACTTTGAATTAATGAATACTAATCTATGTTTGACTAATGGAATGAGTTTTGTATAAAACTTCGTGTTACATGTTAAACTTATACAATAAGGTTTAGAATGTAAGTTAAATTTATGATTTTATATAATCAGATAATGTCGCCAAGACGTCGAACGCGAAATCAAAGGGCAGAAGAATTTGTCAACAACGCTGGGGGACAACAGCAAGGCCCGATGCAAAACTTTGCAAACATGGTAGCTCAGGCTATGCAGCAGGGAATATCAGCCGCAGAGAACCAGCCAGACAATCGCTTGGCAAAATTTAAAGACTTCAAGGCAGTAGGACCACCAAAATTTAGGGGAACAACTGACCCTATGGAAGCCCAGACATGGGTTAACGAGATATAAAAGGCGTTCGTTATTGCTAGGGTAGATGAGGGGCAAACGACCGCTTTTGCCACTTATATGATGAAAGCGGAGGCTAACTAGGGCAGGGGAAGGGGTAGTTACTTGGGCTAAGTTTAAAACTCTATTTTTCGAAAACTATCTCTCAACTAGTATGCAGGCTAGGATGGAAGTGAAATTTTTGGAGTTGAAGCAGGATAACATGACTGTTGCGGAGTATGCCGCAAAGTTTAATGAGTTGGCTAGGTTCACTCCACATCAAGTTGATACGGAGGCTAGGAAGGCAAGAAAAGTTTGAGCTAGGCTTAAAACCCTGGCTTTACAACAAGATGGCGGTGTTGCAAATCAATACTTTTGTAGCACTCATGGAAAAGGTTATTATAGCTAAAAAGGGGAGTGAAGCCATGAGCCTCTACAACAAGGAGAAGAAGAACAAAGGCAAGGCAGTAGGAGTTGTGAATGTGGAAACTAATAGTGGGAATAGGGGTAAGAAAAGAAAGGGGAATTATTTTGGGAACGTTCTGGTGAAATATGAAGGTGTGAAGAAGCAGGTAGTTTAGTGTGGGAACTGTGGTAAGAATCACTCTGGTGAGTGTCTGAAGGGTAAGTTTGTATGTTACTAGTGCGGGCAAGAGGGCTATATTTCTCCCAACTGCCTCAACCCAAGGATGAATAGTGGGTGTTTTCTGTGTGGGTCGATGAAGCATAAGGTGAAGAATTGTCCAAAGAGAAAAATGGAGGTGGGGAGTGTAACCACGGGAAAAGGCAGCGAGACTATGGCGATCACATGACCGACTTCAACCAACAAACCAACAAAAGCAACCGCGAGAGTCTTCAACATAACGGTCCAGGATACTGTGGCAGCTGGGAATGTTACTCCAGGTATTATTCGAATAACTTTTATTTTCGTGTATATATATGATTTTCCTACATATAGCAAATTATTTTATAAAGAAATTTTGAAGGAAGAATTTGAGTTCTTTTAGAAATCAAATTTCAGTTTAATCAGATAGACAAGCTTGATGCCAAATAGTTAAAGATCAGTTCGATCAAATACGATCGAGATCTACTTGCAATGATTGTGTATGCTATATACCCTTGTATGTATAACTTTTAAAACGGTGATTCTGGGGACGGAATCCTTATAAGGGAGGGTGAATGTAATAACCCGATATTTTCTATATAAATAAATAAGAAATTTTGCATATAATTTTTTTTATTTTATTTTAATGATAAGAATATGTGCCAGGTAATGTGTATGTATATATGTGATAAATAAAATTTATTTATTACATGAATAATTTCAAATAATTTTATTTTAGAATTATTGATCAGTATAAAATATATTCTAATAATAATTAATTTTGTAGTAAAAATATTTTTATTATTTATTTTCCATGAAAATGTGATTTTGTATTATTTAAATAATATATGAAATGATTATCGAATTATTATAATAATTATATTATTTTATTATATGAATTGTAGTTCAGATTATTTAAGTTAATTATTTTTAACTTAATTAATAATGTTATATATGAAAGATAAATCAGATATGAAATCCAAATCCTAATTTTGGATTTTGAGCAATGAATGAGAATAATATAATTATATTAAATATAATATTATTTTTAGTGTTATAAATATATATTGTATATATGTAGACTGTTAATGGTTAGTCAATTATGGTGTATCACGGCAAACCCTAGTATTACTGTCATAAACTATAATTGGAAACTCAAAACTGGAGTTTAAGATCGGTCAGAAATTGTGTTATATAAATTATGTTGCATATTATAGAATTTCTGTTAATTAGGAAAACCCTAATTAATATTTGAAAACCCTAATTTGCTAATTAGGAACCCTAATTGCTAAAATTAGAAACTCTAATTATTATTTTAGTAAAGTGAATTGTTAATTTGGGAACCCTAATGATATTAAAGAACCCTAATTTCTATTTAAAAACTCTAATTTTAATTAGCAAGTCTAATTAAAATTTTATTAGACATTAAATTTAATTTTTCAAACCCTAGAAATTAATTGAGAAACTTTAACGTTTAAAATCTACTGGTTAAACCCTAAATTAAAGTACCACGGACAAGAATACCATTAAAATTGCTAACCAAATGACCATTATACCCTTTTTGTCTCATTCTTGAATTATTGCTAGCAAAATCTAGCCAAAATCTTGACAAGCCACCCTAGTCTAGCTATGAGCTATAGCATTCCAGTAAATCAGATTCAATTCACTAGCCATATGCCTTGTACCATTATTTATATAGATTATGAGAGAGAAAAAGTCACATTTATGCTAATTTGTTCATAACTCTCATCCTAAAACTTCTCTCTCTAAAACCAAGCCCCACTAATACATATAACCAAATCAGAAGCCAGAATCAAGACTTTCTTAGAAAGGTATAAAACCTAACCCTAGAAGTTGAGATTTAATCTTATGTTAGATTTTGTGTTTTAGTGTTAAATCATGTATTATATTGTGACGCCCCCAAAATAGGTGTATATCACCCATTCTGAGTCACCAAATACATGGTACAGAAAACAACTACAACTTTATTATTACAATTTTCGTGCAAAATACGACAACACATACTGTGAGTTTAAATACAAATATTGTCTTCTAGAAAATATCAACACTCAAATAAAGTCCTCATTACAATTATTGATGCACTATTTTACAAAAATAGTGAGGACTGCTAAAATAACTGTCTAGGACCATCACTCTATACCCTGACTGGTTCCTGCTATGTTCTCGCTTCTTGAGAAGAAAAATGGAACAAAAAGGAAAAAGGTGAGCTCAACTAGCCAAGTAAAGAATATTCTGACTAAGATAATATACAACAAATTATCCTTAGTCTTCAAAATGGAAAAATTTGATACAATATAATAGACAACAAGTTTTAGATCAACAACTGCAGCCGAAACAACAATTAATTAGAAGAGTTGAGTAGAGAATGAAATCTACTATCATCTATGAATTTAAAAGTTCATCATCAATATTTTATCCCTGTAACATCAATCAATATACATCTTGAATCAAATATTCATCTTTGTACTACAAGCCAAAGATATTCATTTGTATCACCAGTTGGTCATGTTCATCTCAACACCTGTTCATCTTTGCACTACGGGCCAAAGATATTCATCAGGTAATCATTCATCTTTGCACTACAGGCTAAAGATATTCATCAAGTATCACCATTAAGGACTGAGGATGATGAAAAATATTTTAGAGAACGAATCCAGGGAGACAGAAGGAAAAATATTAGGGATTCGTATTTTCTTTTATCCAAATTCAATAATACTCCATAATAACCAATTGTGAAGTAGAATTCAAAAATAAAGATCAAAATATGGATACAATCAAAGATAGTAACCGTAATAGATATCTGGGATAAAGAAGAAAAAAAATTATTTTTTGGTGAATAGTGTCGTATTCGTGAATAGTGTCGTATACATGAATAGTAATCCCGACACAAAAAGGTAGAAATTCCACAATCAAACTCATATCAATATTTTGGCATAATGATATTGAAGAAAATAATATCATTTAAGAAGAAAATAACATCCCTTACTTCAAAATAACAGTATTTCTGATCGGAGTATCGGATGTAAAGCCGAAGGAAACTTGCACTGAATAGCAACTCTCAAAGCATCTAAATACTCATAAAATACACTCGATAATCTAGAGAGAGAGAGAAAACTTGTTTCTGGTGTGATTTTTAATTCTAACTTAGCAATCTTTTTATAGGAAAATGTTAAAACGCCAAAGCAGACTTGACCTGTAACCTGATGGCTTTTCCTGCTACTATTCCCACCCACCACATTTGAAATAAAATTCCAGCACATTTCTTCACCAACCATAAGAGGGGCCCACTCATTCTAGAATTTTTCACAAAAATGATAAATTCTGAAACTTCAACAATTTTTGAACCAGTCACCTCTTAAAATTCATAACAAACCATACGTTCATTTTTAACGGTTCAAAATTTGTGGACATATACTCAACTTATATATGTATAACATATCCAAAAATCACAACGATCCAACAATCAGATTAAAAATTATAACTCACGTAATATATCTCAAGAACACTGATTTTTAGGATTATGAGTCCTTCGGACCAGTTTCCTTCATTTATAACCACATAAAATAAATAAATTCATTATTTATATCCATATCAAATAAATATTTCTTTATCATATAAATCAATAAATAATTATTCACAAATAATATTACAGAATCACAATAATGACAACCAGGCCGTTCCCAGGAAAGAGGGGGCTTTCCGATAAGGATTTCTCCTTACTGGCGCGCAATTAGGTGACCAAACCTCTCCTCGACAGAACTTTCTAGACATTGCCAATAATGATATCTAATAATATTATTCAAATAATATGAATTATTGATCTGATAATGGGAAATATTGTGCAATGAAAATTATTAAAACAACGATAATATAAAATATCAACGCAGCAATTATTGAATCAATAAAATAAAATATTGAACAGTAATTACTGTAACAATTATTGAGTAGTGCCTTCTTACGTAAGAATTAATAATTTAAAAATACTGTGCAATACCGTGTGCTATTTTACAACCACGCGTATTACTGTATTTTAACCACCGGGTATTCCAACAGTGTTAACGATAACAACTACGCCGTTATTTATAAAAACTCAAACTTGTCATTTTATTTCATCCGACAGTTATTCTGTTATGGGGCCCATAAATGGCTGCGTCGTCGTACGAATATTACCCGACAACAAGAATATTCCACGACCAAACGAATATTCCCCGACAAAAATGAATATTTTATAACCACTTGCTTATTTTGCAAAATTTGCACAATTCACCCATAACTAAAATATTATATCAAATTATTACCTTATTATTTCAAGATAATAAATAGAGAAATTTAATTTTATTTATAATAAGTTAGGGTCTTACAACCTCCCCTCCTTATGAAATTTCGTCCTCAAAATTGACGTACTTACCTGGTGTTTCGAAAAGGTGAGGGTACCCCGCTTTCATTTTCGATTCCAACTCCCAGGTCATTTCTTCCACAGCCTGGTTCCTCCACAAAACCTTGACTTGTGGTATAACCTTTATTCGTAGGACATGCTCTTTCCTATCCAAGATCTTGACAAGTACCTCATCGTACGTTAAATCTTCGGCTATCTCGTCTGGTTCTAACGTAATAATATGGTTCGGGTCGTCCACATATTTACGTAACATCAATACGTAAAAAACATTATAAACACGCGACATACTTAGCGTTAAGGCGAGTCTATAGGCCACAGTTCCTACTCGATCGAGGATTTCAAATAAATCGAAGGTTTGAGCTTTCTTCTCTTCATCGACTCTTACTTATAGAATAACGCCTTCTTGCACCTTCTTCTTTATATTCATCAACTCCGGTGTGTGGCTTGAGCGGTTTTAACTTTATCGATTAAGGTCGATTCTACTCGTATATTTGACATCATTACATGGGTCCATAGAGTCTTCAACTCTATCTTTATCATTTGTAAATTATACAAAATAGGTCTTTGTGTTCAACAATATCGCACTCGTACTCTCGTACGATCTTCTACTCAACGCGTCAGCTACCACGTTCGCTTTTTCAGGATGGATGGTCAGAACAGGTGCCGAAATGAGTCGCCTCTTGAGCTTTTGGAAAACCTTCTTGCATTCCTCGCTCCATACGAATTTTGTATCTTTCCGAGTCAGCTAAGTTAACGGAGTAGCAATTCGAGAAAATCCTTCCACGAATCTCCGAAAATAACCAGCTAAGCCAAGAAAGCTACGTACTTTGGTCACCGACTTCAGTTGCTCTCAACTGTGATTTATATCCCAATCTTGGATAGCACGTCACAATGGCACCTATCGTTTTACCACCACACAAATATAGAGTCCCATACGGAGAGTCTGACTTTAGTGCATTCTACAAAGGAAGTCACCAGATAGAGGCTCGGGTACCAACTCTTGTACTTGGATTTTTAACTCCTGAAGTTCAATAGGAGTCATTCGATATGAGATTTTAAAAATGGGTTTTGTACTGGGTTCAAAGTCGATACAAAATTTAATATCACATTCTAGGGGTAGGCCAGGAAATTCTTCAGGAAATACGTCAGAAAATTCACTAACAACAGAAATATTATTCAAAACTGATGTGTTTTTGTTCAAGTCCATAACATGGGCTAAGAAAGCTTGACATCCATTTTTTAATAAACGAATGGCTTTATGGCTTGATATAACAATGATTGACTTTAGTGGTTTGGTTGCTTGAATTCGCACAACAGGTTGGTTAGGAATATGAAAACTAACAACCTTACGAAAACAATCAATTTTGGCGTAATGAGTAGTTAACCAATCAATCCCTAAAATCACATCAAATGCAAGTATCTTTAAAGAGATAAGATCAACAGGTAATGTGATTGTGTCAACTTGGATCGAGAAAGATTTATAAACAGTGGATGTGATAAAGGTTTCTCCTAATGGAGCCTCCACAGATAAGTCAAAGTCTAATTTCTCTGGAGTCAAGTTTAAACGTTAAGCACAAGCAAGAGAAATAAAAGAATGGGTACAACCAGTATCTAACAGGGTATAGACTTAGCAAAAATTTATGATTAACTAACCCATGATAACTTCATTTGGGTTTCTCACTTGTTGAGAAGTCATGACAACCGATCTCCCTTGAACTACCCGGCTTTGACTTGTTTGGGTCAGCATTTGGTGTCATCACTACCGTTGAAATTGACTTTTCTATAGGGCATATTCCACCCTCAACTACTTCATCGTACTCCTGTTTCATGATCTGAATCATTAATCTTCGATCCATATCGAATTGGGGTTGACCGCAATGTACAGGGTAATTCAAAACTCGATGTTGGGTTCTCTCAATTGCTGTCCAAAAAGAGAAATACATATCATCTACTTTAGCCTTCTTAGATCGGACATCTCTTTCCACGATATCAACGCATCGTGCGACTTTTACCCATGCATCACTCATTCTCACTCGTTCAGTTGTTTATTCTTTCTCCTCAGATTCCAGCTTTATCATCTTACACTCTGCCAAAGAGTGCTTCTGTTCAAGCACCACATATCGGGTAACGCAAGCTTGAATTGTTGCATCCTTTTAATCCACGACCGCCTGCTGTTCTTCGGCCTACTCTTCTAACTCATGAATACGATTTTACAATTCTAAATTTTGATCATAAAATTCTTCTAATAAATTCTCCTCAGGTTCCTCTTCTTCCTCAGTCTTAGCTGCTACCTCTGTGACTATCTCGGGTGCAACTATCAATTCCTCTCTCACTACATGGATATCTCTAATTCCTTCTTCGCTTGACATTAAATTATCCTGGTTGGTGATTAGAGGTGTCTCCACGATCTCATTCACTACACTGTTAACGTTCTCAGCTGTCATTCTTAAAAATTGCCATAAAACAAGGGTTATTTACACAAATTAACATATCACATAATATCCCTATATTATAACCGACCAACAAATAAGCTTAGGTAGGACACACTAGCGAAGGATTTACTCATCTTTCCCCTCCTAGTTCTATTCCTCGATCTCCGCTAGAGACCATATCCTTAAGCTCTAATACCAACGGTGACGCCCCCAAAATAGGTATACATCACCCATTCTGAGTCACCAAATACATGATACATAAAATAACTACAACTTTATTATTATAATTGTCGTGCAAAATACGACAACACATACTGTGAGTTTAAATACAAATATTATCTTCTAGACAATATCAACACTCAAATAAAGTTCTCATTACAATTATTGATGCACTACTTTACAAAAATAGTGAGGACTGCTAAAACAATTGTCTAGGACCATCACTCTATACCCTGACTGGTTCCTGCTATGTTCTCGCTTCTTGAGAAGAAAAATAGAACAAAAAGGAAAATGGTGAGCTCAACTAGCCCAGTAAAGAATATTATGACTAAGATAATATACAACAAATTATCCTTAGTCTTCAACAGAGAAAAATCTGATAGAATATAATAGACAACAAGTTTTAGATCAACAACTGCAGCGAAAACAACAATTCATTAGAAGAGTTAAGTAGAGAATAAAATCTACTATCATCTATGAATTTAAAAGTCAATCATCAATATTTTATCCCTGTAACATCAATCAATATATATCTTGAATCAATTATTCATCTTTGCACTACGAGCCAAATATATTCATTTGTATCACCAGTTGGTCATGTTCATCTCAACACCTGCTCATTTTTGCACTACGGGCCAAAGATATTCATTAGGTAATCATTCATCTTTGCAGTACAGGCCAAAGATATTCATCAAGTATCACCATTAAGGACTGAGGATGATGAAAAATATTTTAGAGAATGAATCCAGTGAGACAGAAGGACAAATATTAAGAATTCATATTTCAGTTTATCCAAATTCAATAATACTCCATAATAACCAATTGTGAAGTAGAATTCAAAAATAAAGATCAAAACATGGATACAATCAAAGATAGTAACCATAATAGACATCTTGGATAAAGAAGAGAAAATTTTATTTTTTAGTGAATAGTGTTGTATTCGTGAATAGTGCCGTATACGTAAATAGTGTCGTATACGTGAATAGTAACCCCAATACAAAAAGGTAGAAATTCCACAATCAAACTCATATCAATATTTTGGCATAATGATATTGAAGAAAATAATGTCATTTAAGAAGAAAATAACATCTCTTACCTCAAAATAACAGTATTTCTGATCGGAGTACTGGATGTAAAGCCGAAGGAAACTTGCACTGAATAACAACTCTAAAAGTATCTAAATACTCACAAAATACTCTCGATAATCTAGAGAGAGATAAAAAAAACTTGTTTCTGGTGTGATTTTAATTCTAACTTAGCAATCTATTTATAGGAAAATATTAGAACGCCAAAACAGACTTGACCTGTAACCTGATGGCTTTACCTGCTACTATTCCCACCCACCACATTTGAAATAAAATTTCAGCACATTTCTTCACCAACCATAGGTGGGGCCCACTCATTCTAAAATTTTTCACCAAAATGATAAATTTTGAAACTTCAACAATTTCTGAACCAGACACCTCTTAAAATTCATAACAAATCATACATTTATTTTTAACGATTCAAAATTTGTGGACATATACTCAACTTATATATGTATAACATATCCAAAAATAGTGAGGACTGCTAAAACAATTGTCTAGGACCATCACTCTATACCCTGACTGGTTCCTGCTATGTTCTCGCTTCTTGAGAAGAAAAATGGAACAAAAAGGAAAAGGGTGAGCTCAACTAGCCCAGTAAAGAATATTATGACTAAGATAATATACAACAAATTATCCTTAGTCTTCAACAGAGAAAAATCTGATAGAATATAATAGACAACAAGTTTTAGATCAACAACTGCAGCCGAAACAACAATTAATTAGAAGAGTTGAGTAGAGAATGAAATCTACTATCATCTATGAATTTAAAAGTTCATCATCAATATTTTATCCCTGTAACATCAATCAATATACATCTTGAATCAAATATTCATCTTTGTACTACAAGCCAAAGATATTCATTTGTATCACCAGTTGGTCATGTTCATCTCAACACCTGTTCATCTTTGCACTACGGGCCAAAGATATTCATCAGGTAATCATTCATCTTTGCACTACAGGCTAAAGATATTCATCAAGTATCACCATTAAGGACTGAGGATGATGAAAAATATTTTAGAGAACGAATCCAGGGAGACAGAAGGAAAAATATTAGCGATTCGTATTTTCTTTTATCCAAATTCAATAATACTCCATAATAACCAATTGTGAAGTATAATTCAAAAATAAAGATCAAAACTTGGATACAATCAAAGATAGTAACCGTAATAGATATCTGGAATAAAGAAGAAAAAAAATTATTTTTTGGTGAATAGTGTCGTATTCGTGAATAGTGTCGTATACATGAATAGTAACCCCGACACAAAAAGGTAGAAATTCCACAATCAAACTCATATCAATATTTTGGCATAATGATATTGAAGAAAATAATATCATTTAAGAAGAAAATAACATCCCTTACTTCAAAATAACAGTATTTCTGATCGGAGTATCGGATGTAAAGCCGAAGGAAACTTGCACTGAATAGCAACTCTCAAAGCATCTAAATACTCACAAAATACACTCGATAATCTAGAGAGAGAGAGAAAAAACGTGTTTCTGGTGTGATTTTCAATTCTAACTTAGCAATCTATTTATAGAAAATGTTAAAACGCCAAAGCAGACTTGACCTGTAACCTGATGGCTTTTCCTGCTACTATTCCCACCCACCACATTTGAAATAAAATTCCAGCACATTTCTTCACCAACCATAAGAGGGGCCCACTCATTCTAGAATTTTTCACAAAAATGATAAATTCTGAAACTTCAACAATTTTTGAACCAGTCGCCTCTTAAAATTCATAACAAACCATACGTTCATTTTTAACGGTTCAAAATTTGTGGACATATACTCAACTTATATATGTATAACATATCCAAAAATCACAACGATCCAACAATCAGATTAAAAATTATAACTCACGTAATATATCTCAAGAACACTAATTTTTCGGATTATGAGTCCTTCGGACCAGTTTCCTTCATTTATAACCACATAAAATAAATAAATTCATTATTTATATCCATATCAAATAAATATTTCTTTATCATATAAATCAATAAATAATTATTCACAAATAATATTACAGAATCACAATAATGACAACCAGGCCGTTCCCAGGAAAGAGGGGCTTTCCGATAAGGATTTCTCCTTACTGGCGCGCAATTAGGTGACCAAACCTCTCCTTGACAGAACATTCTAGACATTGCCAATAATGATATCTAATAATATTATTCAAATAATATGAATTATTGATCTGATAATGGGAAATATTGTGCAATCAAAATTATTAAAACAACAATAATATAAAATATCAACGCAGCAATTATTGAATCAATAAAATAAAATATTGAACAGTAATTGTTGTAACAATTATTGAGTAGTGCCTTCTTACGTAAGAATCAATAATTAAAAAATACTGTGTAATATCGTGTGCTGCTGTGCAACCACGCGTATTACTGTATTTTAACCACCGGATATTCCAACAGTATTAACGGTAACAACTACGTCGTTATTTATAAAAACTCAAACTTATCGTTTTATTCATTCGACAGTTATTCTGTTATGGGGCCCACAAATGGATACGCCATCGTACGAATATTCCCCGACAACAAGAATATTCCACGACCAAACGAATATTCCCTGACAAAAAATAGATATTTTATAACCACTTGCTTATTTTGCAAAATTTGCACATTTCACCCATAACCAAAATATTATATCAAATTATCACTTTATTATTTCAAGATAATAAATAGAGAAATTAAATTTTATTTATACTAAGTTGGGGTCTTACATATATAGTGTTAATAGATGATCTGGGTTGATAGATGTTAGTTCCATAACATCTATAGGCTCAGATTTAATAATTTACAAAATCTAAAAAATTTTAAAATTGTGGTCTGACAACAAATGTCAGAGCCCCTAGATCTTTCTTTGTTAAGTGTTATGCGTAATTTATGTTATGGATATGTTCTTTGTTTTGTGGACTATGATCCGGAACTAGAAACAGGGTCAGATCGTGTCCAAAACTCAAGATATTCATGGTTAAACCACGTTGACCGACATTTACCGTATGAAATCTGGGCAGCCATGAACTTGCCCAGAAAGCTCTGATCGCAAGTTCATGAGCCCAGATCTTTCTGTTGTTAGTTGATTTGTTCTTGTTGATGTAATAAGGTTGTAATCTGGTATATGGACTATTGATTCAAGGTTTTATATCATCTAAACATCATGCATGCTGGATTTTATGGACGGTCAAACCAAGCATGAAGAAAACGAAATACTTTTTCTGGGCAACCCAAAAAATGTAGGATCATGTATTCTGACAAGGTTTGACCGATCCGGATCTGTAGATTTTGTTGTTGTTTTGTTGACTTTTTGTAATAGATATCTTAATTTACATGTTGGCTATGCACTAAAATCATTAGATCATGAAAATATTACAAGACTAGCATGTAGTGGAAGCTCAAAGTAAGACCCACGATTTGTTCTTCATATTTGGGCAAACCCAGAAATGAAGAATAGCTATGATAACCTTTTTAATGCCTTAGATCCTGCAGATTGTTGATGTTTATGCTTGAACAACGATCAAACTAGATACTCTGTTAGTTAGTCCACAAGGCCCGACGTCTAACACAACTATAACATGAACCGATTGACTGAAATAAGGTCAACAAAAGCGTTGACCGGCCATGATTGAAAATTCTGGGCAGCCCAGAAATATGATGAACACATTCTGATAGCTAGTTCAAAGCTTAATAACTTTCGATTGTGATAATGTATGACCTGGTTATTGGTTGTTACATGTAGTGTTACACTAGTTCTACAAGATTCAATCATTAGCTAGCCCAAAAAATACATTGTACACTGATTTCTCAAGAAGGTTCTAGGTTTCTCAAGAACACCTAAGGCGACACTTACTCTCGCCAAAGGGCTCTAGCGACAGACTTATAAAAAGTAATTAATTTAATTTCTAGAAAATCAATTAAAAATAGTAAATAAATTCTGAAAATTACAAAAATAATGTTAAAAATTATTTTAAGTTATAAAAATTAACTTTTAATAATTTGACATATTTTTCATAAATATTAATATTTATTTGTATATTATTAGAATTCAATTTATTTAATAAATGCATTAAATAAATTAATTAAAAATTATTTTATTGTATTAAAAATTATTTTAAATGATAATAAGGTATTTAATAATGTTTTAAGTTATAAAACATAAATTTTAATATTTTAAGATAAGTTTCATTAATTATTTAATATTAATGATATTAGATTTATTTAGTAATTATATTAAATAAATTAATTAAAAATGATTTTAATATTATAAAATCATTTTAAATGAAAATAAATAAATTAAAAATATTTTAAGTTATAAAATATAACTTTTTATATTTAAAGGTAAATTTCATTAATAAATTTATATTAATGATATTTGATTTATTTAATAAATATATTGAATAAATAAATTAAATGATTTTATTGATTTAAAAATCATTTAAAAAGGATATAAATGAATTAAAAAAAATATTTGAAGTTATAATAAACGACTTTTAATATTTTGAAGAATAATACATTAATATTTAAATATTAATGGTAATTATTTAAAAATAATTTTTAAATGTTTCAAAAATTATTTAAGGGTAATATTAATATTTTAAAAATATTTTATTATAAATAACTTTAATATTTTGGCAATGGTTTCATTAATAGTTTAATATTAATTAGATATTAATGATAATAGAATTATTTAATATTTAAATCATTTTATAATGATTTCAGTGTTTGAAAAAAATCATGATAAATTATAATAATTATTTAAAAATTATTATAAAGCTATGAAAGATAATATGACTGATATTTAAGTTATCTAATCGAATATTGAACTACAGAATAGAGTTTTAGACTCGATAATTACCCGATAAAGCCGTCGGTATACCGAAATATTTTAAAAATTGATCTAGACTTATATAATTGGACTAGATAAGTATTTGTTCGTGAACCAATGACTGCTAAACATATCTGACAATGTGATTAGGCTATGTGCTGACTGCAAATAGCAGTACTATGTGTTATAATACATTATTCTAATCGAGCAAATGATCTTATTAATGATAGGTTTCGATATAAAAGATTAATCTAAGTTGCATTATTGTAAGCAGCATCTCAGACAAGTATCTGAACTATCCTTTACATTGTGCAAGTATCCTACTTTATATTTACTTTATGCAATGGACATGAGTAAGAAAGCTTCAGAATCATATTATTGTGCCAGATTTTTAACTTTATTGTTATTGATTATGTATCCAATTATTCATATTCATACAAGTTCTTAAATTATCCGATCATTGTTTATAAACACAGTATTAGTGCGTAATCCAGATATTTATTATGTTCGTTAGTTTCTAAATATGGTTATACAAGTGTCCCCACTTGGATAATCATTGTATTTAATCACATATTGATACATACTTATTGATTTCTAGTATGTATACGTTGACTTAAAAGCTGTCTAAGTTATTTGATTTGGCTAGACACAAACTTAAAAATATTGTTGAACAAGATAGAACTTTATTATATCCAACCAGATTGTTTTGATCCGGATTCCCGACTAAGTATGAACATCCCGAACACGGGAAAACTTTTGTGCACCTAAGGTGGATAAGATGAATGATAATATCGTTCTTGCATGTAGTATTGATCAATACAGGGTATAACGGGCTGATCACCCCCGTGCCTGTAAGTTATAACTGTTTACAGATGAAGTTCTGTTTAACCTTTTCGAAAATAAAAAAATGTTCATAGTCTGTCAACTGATCTTCAGTTATAGTTAGTACGTAGTTTCAAAATTTTGATATAGAATTGATATGTTGTTATTATTGGTTCAGCTTACTTCACAACTGTTGATTCGTTGTAGAAGTGGCATTCAAAGAAAATATTTAATTCTTTCAGCTAATATCTATTGTTGCTATTACTTGCTGGGCAATCAAATGATCATTCTTGCTTTAAATTTAAATGCTTTCAGCTAAGTATGATCAACCCGAAGGATTAGGCAAGAACAAGGGGAAAGGAAAGCTGTTCGAATGAATTTTATAATATTTTATGTAATTGTTAAAGTTTATTAAGACAATGGTACTTATTATCTATGATGTAATGAATGTTTAAAGGTCACGTACCTGGGAGTAGACTTTGATGCATATGTAAATTAAGTTTGGTATCTATATTATTATTTTTATTATTGTATTATTATGCTCATAGAAATGGTATCGTGAAGCACCGAGTTCGGATTTCAAGTACTTGAATTTGGGGGAGTCACAGGTTGGTATCAAAGCTTTAGGATTAGAAACCTTAGGTGAGATAGACCTTAGGCTTTAACCTTAGGACATAGGGAAATGTTGAAAATACAAATAACTCATATAGAGTTTAAAAGGAGATGAATTGAATAAATTCATCGTTAAACAAAATAAAAGATAACTTTTATAAAACTATTATTTGCTACATGTATATACTATTTGCTAATCAGGATAATTTGTGTGTAGATGTGAAGTGGAAAAGAATTAGGATACCCTCAAATTGTAAAGGAGGAGCCAAAATCAACGCCAATAGCTGAAATAGAGGCTCACAGTGCAAGCAACCTTGATGAGGTGGTGGTATTGGAAAACGTAGTACCAGGTCCGAAAATAGTGGAACTGACAGATAGTGATTCAGACACTAAAGTTGGTGATGATCAAGCATCAACGGAGGTGGAGAATTTGAAGAACAAGGTTTCTTCTCTAGAAATGTTGTGGGAAATAGAAAAGCTACTAAATAAACAATTGCGAAAGGCGTTAATGTAAACTATGGAAGAACAAGATAAGCTTAAAATCCAGATTGATCAAATGGGAGCCAGAAGCAACAAATCGTGCGCAGCTCCGAGCAAGAAGGTGAAAAGAAAGATGAAAGACCGTGACATAGGAAATAAGTAGGATTAGTAGTTGATTATGCATGTTTGATAATATACGTGTGTAATGTAATATTCCCAACTTTTGTGTAAGTTATTGCAGTTAATCTCGACTTTTGTGGTCGCAAAGGGATAGCAGTATGTGCTACGTTATGTAAAGTACTTTGAATTAATGAATACGAATCTATGTTTGACTAATGGAATAAGTTTTGTATAAAACTTCGTGTTACATGTTAAACTTATACAATAAGGTTTAGAATGTAAGTTAAATTTATGATTTTATGTAATCAGATAATGCCGCCAAGACGTCGAACGCGAAATCAAAGGGCAGAAGAATTTGTCAACAACGCTGGGGGACAACAGCAAGACCCGATGCAAAACTTTGCAAACATGGATGCAGCAGGGAATACCAGCCACAGGGAACCAACCAGACAATCGCTTGGCAAAATTTAAAGACTTCAAGGCAATAGGACCACCAAGAATTTAGGGGAATGTTGCCTCTTTTTAAGTTCTAACAAAAGAGCTCTAACTCATGCAATCATACATGTGTCAACAAGTAATACAGAGTAAGTAGATTATCGATCCCACAGAGAAAGTTGTCTAATTTAAATCACTATGCATCAATTAAATTACTATATTTATATGCTTAAACTAATGATTATAATTGTGAATTACTCTAATTGCAAATAACATTTGAAATAAAAATAATAATGTAATAAATCAAATCTGGAAATAATGGGATCCTAAGTTCATTTAATACTTCATCTAATTACCACCATCTTGCAAGATTGTTTACATATCACAGAAAAGTAGCCAAGAGCACTAATATAGACATAGCCATTTTTCAATGTACTATGACCTACTTACACAGTATCCACATGCGATAGACACCATGTAATCATCAATATAACCAAAATCACTATATGTTTATGTCAAATTGCAACCATATTGAATTTAAGCGCAAGCCCTTATTTTAACTCATACGGTGAAACAGTATATGTCTATCTGATTCACGAAATACACAAGCCATGCAAAACAACCCCATATACGCATGTTATTATAATTACAATCCGTACTCATATGTTCATTTTCAGTTCCATATAAGCACTTAAAACGAATGGTGATCAAGCATTCATGCATGCAAAACAATCATGATAGAATTTCCTTATGATATGTAAAACAGTCCAACAGTCAAGCATGCAACTAAACTACATATTAAAATCCGTTAGAATCCCATAATGGAGTTTAGTTCAAGCCTGAACCAAAAGCCATTATGGGATCAAAGCAAAACATGGTTAATAAACAAACAATTAAAAGAGAGAGAGAATAGAATCGATCAAACCCAATTTCTGATTATAATCCAATAGAAACGTTCAATTCCACATTAAAATCCAGCACAAAATAATAGTCTTTCATAACGATTGAAAATCCAACGACGAAATAGAAAATATGAAGGTTAAGCTTCGTTCTATGTTAGAAATTTCCCCAAAGTGTAAACCCTAGTTACCAATATCAAAAATACGTGAAAACTACTCAGTGATGCGTCTGACACCAGTCAGAATCGTTTTTAATTAATTACAACCCTTAAAATTAAAAATTAAAATAAAACAGCTCAGCAACATCAGTCATCGCGCGCGGCCGCGCGATCCTCCTATGTATTTCTCGCGCGGGCACGCGTCCTCAAAATCTGGTCCAACCGGGTGCTCAATCACATATAGTCCCGTGGTCGCGCGGCTTCTGCAGTCTGCATTTTGGTTTTGCTTCTGATTCTGGTTTTGCAGTTCTGCTGCTACTGATTTGTTATGTTGTTCATCCTTGTCATGCTTGGTTTCCTTGCTCAACTAGATCCTCACGCCATGCATCCATTAGCCTTATGCCATCTAATACCACCAAATTAGGCCATTTCCTGCACTTTTACACCAAAAGAGTTCTCAGTACATTCAATGCAAAATAACATGAAATGCAACTAAAAATACATTAAAATGTACTTGAGATGGGCACAGTTCGCGTGAATTGATGTGCAATAAGTAGGTATAAAACCCACTTATCAAATACCCCCAAACTTAAACTGTTACTTGCCCTCAAGCAATGCATACTAATGAACAATGACAAAGCAGCTACATTACTATGCACTAAGATATGATGCAAACTAGTCTCACATTGTTCCAGCTCTAACAGAATTTAAGTCTAAAATACCTCAGCGAATTAACTAGATTCAAGAATATAACTTCAAACCAAACTATAGGCATAATATTATACACTCAGATAATTCATAAATGCCATAGAGATGCTGTGTATGTGTGTTGTGTTCACCAAGACTTGATTTAAGCAAAGAATACACATGCTAACTTGCTCAAAATAGAAAAATATAGTCTAAATTAAGACTCATGTATACTTATGCAATGAAGACTGTTCCAACATATTAACACAAACTAAGGTTCAACAATGGGCTTAACTGCTTTATTGCTACTCATGAGGGCGATTTTTGCTCTTTCTCGCAGTGTTTATTGCTATTTTTCTTTTCTTTTTCTTTTTCTCTTTTTTTTTCAAATGACTATGCAATGCCTGATTCCATTAGGCAACACTGCTATCCCTTAGCGAGCTTTCAACCAACGACTCCCAGACCATAAAAGACCTTAGGGCGCTAGGTGTTGAGACACCCCTACGGGCGTACTTACTCAAATAGCTAGGTCCCCGAAATAAGACTAGCCACGTTATTGCTATTCGATTTTTTTTATTATACATAGCATACCCATGTTTTCCCAAAGTTTAAATATCAATGTTTTATGAAGTCTAAGTTCACTTTTCACATATTTCTCTTTTTAAATCTATATTTTCTATCGAGCAATGCAACACATAATTCTTCTACCTACAAGTGATTGTGAACACGATCGTGCAAACCGAAAACATTTAAACAACATTATGAATTGCATTGTGTAAAACATTATATCTCAGCTCATGTTATCCAAAATACTCACAAATCCTTCAAAATTCACTATCATCATTGGCTAGACAAAATTACCATAAAGCTAGACTTTGTGAGACATGCAAACTAAAAAAAATATTCTAACACAAACAACTAAACTATTAAACTAAACATGAACATGAAAATAAACATGCAAAAATTTAAACTAATCATGCAAAAACTATATGCTACTATACTACTACCCCAATACCCTCTAACTTATAATATTCATTGTCCCAATGAATGAAGGTAAAGGGTTAAAGAGAACTCCCCTAATGATCAGCCGCACCACCATCTTCGGGTGGTGAATCTGGTGGCAGATATGGCACTACTATCCCGAACTAAGGTCACTCGAGCATCGTCCCCTGCTGTGCAAAAGCCTCTGCCAATGACCTCGTCAACCCCGTTGCAAATGCTAAAAAATTATCATACATGGCGTCGACTTTGCGCTCCAACCTTCGGAGTTGTCGATCCCCAGTAGCAAAGGGAACTTGGGTTGACGGGCCTGCCTCAGCTATTTGAGATGGTTGTGATGGTGGCTCTAGAAATGTGGGCCGGAGAATAAATCCTCGTTCGCGCGGGTGTGGTTCACCTCCTACCCAATCCTCAAATTTCGCAATGGTGGCATGAGTGATGTCCTGGCTCGGGTTTTGCATTTGTTCGGTGTCCCAATGGCATCCCTGATGAGCACATAGCATAGAAACCACTGACGCATGTGGAATGCTCCTAGTAGTAATTCCCCGCAGATATCGCATCATATTCTGATGGATGACACAGCCCACATCAATATATTTTTCGGTGATTATGCCCTATAGAATGATTGTCCATTATGCAGTGATATCATGTTGATGAGACGAAGGCACTAGCTTGGCACATATGAACAAATTCTACGCCTTTGTATATCGATTCAACGCTGAAGCAGGGAATATGTGAGGCTGGTTCGTGCTGGCTTTGTATGTCCACTTCGTGCCTGGCACGCATAATTCAACAATAACCAGTACTAAGTCTGTTTCCATATGTGCCCCTGCGACCCAATTAGCCGACCCTGTTGGTGGGGTATCAGTAAGTTTAAAAATGGCTCTGATAGCGGGGGTCTGTAATCGATTTCAAAACCGCGAACCATGGATATACCGCTCAGGGTGACTTTGGCATTGGAGTAGAATTCTCAAACTATACTCATCGGAATGGGTGTAGGAGTGGCAATCAATCCACCCTAGCCTCGTTCACGAATCATGGCACATAACTGACCATCTTGCCCCTCCGGTTCGAAACCGCGCTCCTTGACAAACGTCTTCACCACAATTCTGTAATACTCCTGCTGAGCTCCAAATTTAGAAATTTGTTGTGATCGACAATATCTTCCCCTTGACTGCCAGAGGAAGATGATGAAGAAGATGATGACATGGAGCGAGCACGCTTAGGACCCATTTGCAGAAGATAGAGATAATTTAGATGATTTATTTGATAATGAATGAGAGCCTATGTTATGATAACCCCCAAACTCGTTTCTGCAAACCCAATCAGAAACCCTAATTTTATAGAGTAGCAATCAATCATGGGTTTGAGCTTTAACTGTGGAGAGAATCGTGGGTAGGTGATGAGATATTGATGGCTTCAAGTTGTAACTGATAGAGAGGAAGATGAGGAAACGACCGTTTATGGGAGAACAAGTGATTGTGCTTCTGTTATAATTTCAAATGAGAGCCCAAATAATCTCCAAGACATTTTTAAACTTAAAAAATTTTCCACGACTGATGTCGCGCGCGGCCGCGCGAGTGTTCAATGGGTTGCGTGCGCGAGCGCGCGAGGAACTTGTTCAGCACAAAAAATTATAGCGCGCGGGGGCGCGAGTTGAATAGTGTAATCATGCGCGGCCGCGCGGAGTTGAATTCTGCACTACTGGTTTTCTTGCTGTAAAGCAGTGCTGCCTTTTGTTTATTCACCTGCACACACCAATAGACACTATCAACGTATGATTTACTAGATAAACAGGATTGTCTATTGTATCACCCTCATTTAAATGTAATGCACAAACATGCTCCTACTCAATTTCAACTACTATGCTAATTATGCAGAGATAATCACATGATCCTAACTAAGGATGAAAATAAGCTAACAAAATAACTTGAACTGAATAAAAAAATAATAATTAGAGATAGAAATAATGGGTTACATCCCATCAAGCGCTAAGTTATAGTCAATTAGCTTGACTCTCTCGAAATCTCATGTTGAAGACAGAATTGAGGTGACTTTCTGTCTGTCCACCTCACTTCTCCAGAAATGCTTCAATCGCTGTCCATTCACCTTGAAGGACTTGTCCGAAAACATATCAAATACTTCAATTGCACCATTAAAGACAATCTTCACTATAAATGGCCCAGACCATCCTGATTTTAGTTTCCCGGGAAAAAAAATTAAGTTTGGAGTTATAAATTAAAACCCTTTGTCCCGGTTCAAATGTCCTATCGAAGATCTTTCGGTCATGCCCTTGCTTTACCTTCTCTTTGTACATCTTTGAATTCTCATATACCTGTAATCTTAATTCCTTCAACTCTGACTTTTTAGCAATTACACTTCTCAAAGGTTCATACTCCACCCGACTCTCTATTTTATCATTTAAGACCCGATCCACCAAATTAACTCGAAAACATTCCTCTTCATCTACTGGAAACTTCATGGCTTTAAAGATATTAAAGGTGACCTCTTGATCATGAACACGCATAGTGAGTTCCCCTTTCTGCAAATGTATCAAAGTCTTTCCTGTGGCTAAGAATTATCTCCCCAGTATGATTGGTATCTTTTTATCTTCCTCGTAATCCAAAATGATGAAGTCAGCTGGAAAGATGAATTTGTCCACCTTCACTAGTACATCTTCAATAATTCCCCGTGGATATGTGATGGATCTGTCAGCTAACTACAACGAAATGTTTGTCGGCCTTGGAGCCGATAATCCCAACTGATTGAACAATGACAAGGGCATCAGATTGATACTTGCCCCAAGATCACACAAACATTTTTTAAAATTCATCTTTTCGATCCTGCATGGAATTGTGAAACTGCCCAGATCTTTCAGCTTCGGAGGTAATTTCTGTTGAAGTACTGCACTGCATTCCTCTGTCAAGGCTACTGTCTCAAACTCATCTAATCTCCTCTTCCTTGACAATATACCCTTCATAAACTTTGCATAACTTGGCATTTGTTCCAATGCCTCGGCGAAAGGTATGTTGATCTGCAGCTTTTTAAATACCTCCAAGAATTTGCTGAACTGTTTATCTTCCCTCTGCTTATTCAATCTCTGCGGATACGATACTTGAGGGTGAATTGGTGGTACTGAACTCATAAGCTTCTCAACTGACCTTGCTTTATCTTTCTCTTCTTACTGAAGCTCAGACTTTTCCAGATTTTCTTTCTCATCAGTTAACTGCTCTACCTCGCGCGGCCGCGCGGCCTCCTTAGTATAATTGGGCGCGGGTGCGCGACTTGCAGTGTCTGTAATATTTTTTCCAGACCTTAATGTGATCACTTGACACTATTCCTTCTCGTCTCTTCGTGGATTTGTCTCTGTATTACTCGGCAATGAACCCTGGGGCCTGTTGTTAAGCATGCTTGCCATTTGCCCCACCTGAGTCTCTAAATTTTTAATAGCCACTGCTTGGATTTTGATCATAACCTCAGTGTTTGCCATGTACTTCAACATCATCTCCTCCATTTCTGATTTCTTCTCTTGTGGAGGTGTTGATGGAGTGTGATGTTGTTGTTGAGGAAATCCCGATGGAAACGGTGGTTTTGGTGTAAACTGCGGCTGAGATGGTTGTGACTGGAATTGTTGGTTCGACTGAACATGATTCTGCTGATTCCCTTGGTTATTTGACCAACTGAAGTTTGGATGATTGCAATTGTTGGGGTTGTATATGTTCTGAAACTGTCCTTGATCTTTCCTGTAATTGCTCACATACTGTACCGACTCCGAGCTGATAGCATATTGATCAGTGGAGTCCGACCCTACACATATCTCGCATACGAAGGCAACTGTTTTCACATTACTCTTGGCCAATGAATCTATTTTCTTTGTCATAGCTGCCATCTATGCTGACAACTGAGTAATAGCATCCACCTCCAATAAACCTGTAACCTTGGGCTGTGGCATCCGAGCGGTAGGATTCTGAAAGTCATTTGTAGCCATTATTTTGATAAGGGTATAAGCCTCTTCATAGCTCTTGGCCCATAATGCCCCTCCTGCGGCTGCATCTATAATAGGTCTCGACTGCCATCCCAATCCATTATAAAACGTGTTTATCACCATCCAATCTGGCATACCATGGTGCGGACACTTCCGTAGTATCTCTTTGTATCTCTCCCAGGCCTCGTATAACGATTCACCATGTTGTTGTTCGAACTGAGAGATAGCTGTCCTCATCTTCGCCGTCTTAGCCATTGGGAAAAATTTGGCTAAGAACTTTTGTGCTAAGTCCTCCCATGTAGTAATTGATCCAGCAGGCAAAGAATGTAACCAACTCCTTGCTTTATCCATCAATGAGAATGGGAACAACCTCAGTCTAATAGCATCCTCCGTCACCCCGTTGTATCTGAATGTATCACAAATCTCAATGAAACTCAACAGGTGTTCATTCGGATCATCCGTAGCAGCACCCCCAAACTGTACCAAATTTTGCACCATCTAAATAGTGCCCAGTTTAATCTCGAAAGTATTTGCTGCTATCGACGGTCTGACTATGCTAGACTGAAGTTCTTTAATATTCGGCATGGAGTAGTCACTTAGAGCCCGGTGCTCTTCTCTTTGCTCAATTCTCTGTTCTTCTACCATACCAGATATAGTACCATCTAACTGAGCTTGCAAATTTCTCCGCACACTTGCTTTCCAACCTCTCCCGTTAATGTTATCCTGCGCTGGTGTCAATTTTGAGTTGGATGGTCACGTGTGCATAAAAATCTACAAGTACCTCAAACCAAAAACAAAAAAAAATAGAAATGAGATAAGATTACATTTGTCTAAGTCATACAATATAGCTTAAAACTGATGATGATTATTTAAATTTAAACGTCTTTCCCCGGCAACGGCGCCAAAAACTTGTTGCCTCTTTTTTAGCTCTAACAAAAGAGCTCTAACTCATGCAAGCATACATGTGTCAATAAGTAATACAGAGTAAGTAGAGTATCGATCCCACAGAGAAAGTTGTCTAATTTAAACCACTTTGCATCAATTAAATTACTCTAATTGAAAATAACGACTAAAACAAGAATAATAATGTTATAAATCAAATCTGGAAATAATGGGATCCTAACTTCATTTAGTACTTCATCTAATTACCACCATCGTGCAAGATTGTTTACATATCACAGAAAAGTAGCAAAGAGCACTAATATAGACATCGCTATTTTCAATATACTATAACCTACTTACACAGTATCCACATGCGACAGACACCATGTAATCATCAATATAACCAAAATCACTATATGTCTATGTGAAATTGCAACCATATTGAATTTAAGCGAAAGCCCTTATTTTAACTCATACGGTGAAACAGTATATGTCTATCTGATTCACGAAATACACAAGCCATGCAAAACAGCCCCATATACGCATGATATTTTGATTACAATCCGTACTCGTATGTTTATTTTCAATTCCATACAAGCACTTAAAACAAATGGTGATCAAGCATTCATGCATGCAAAATAATCATGATAGAATTTCCTTATTATATGTAAAATAGTCCAGCAGTTAAGCATGCAACTAAACTACATATTAAAATCCGTTAGAATCCCATAATGGAGTTTAGTTCATGCCTGAACCAAAAGCCATTATGGGATTAAAGCAAAATATGGTTAATAAATAAACAATTGAAAGAGAGAGAGAGTAGAATCGATCAAACCCAATTGCTGATTATAATCCAATAGTAATGTTCAATTCCACATTAAAATCTAGCACAAAACATTAGTCTTTCACAATGATTGAAAATCCAACGACGAAATAGAAAATATGAAGGTTAGGCTTCGTTCTACGTTGGAAATCTCCCCAAAGTGTAAACCCTAGTTACCAATATCAAAAATATGTAAAAACTACTCAATGATGCGTCTGACACCAGTCAAAATCATTTTTAATTAATTACAACCCTTAAAATTAAAAATTAAAATAAAGCAGCTCAGCAGCATCAGTTATCGCGAGCGGCCACGCGCTCCTCCTATGTATTTCTCGTGCGGGCACGCGTCCTCAAAATCTGGTCCAGCCAGGTGCTCGCTCGGGCACGCGTCCTCAAGCTTATATAGTCGCTCGGCCGCGCGGCTTCTGCAGTCTGCATTCTGGTTTAGATTCTGATTCTGGTTCTACACTGATGCTGCTGCTACTGATTTGTTATGCTGTGCATCCTTGTCATGCTTGGTTTCCTTGCTCTACTAGATCCTTACGCCATGCATCCATTAGCCTTATGCCATCTAATACCACCAAATTAGGCCATTTCCTGCACTTTTACACCAGAAGAGTTCTTAGTACATACAATGCAAAATAACATGAAATGCAACTAAAATCACATTAAAATGTACTTGAGATGGGCACAGTTCGCGTGAATTGATATGCAATAAGTAGGTATAAACCCTACTTATCAGGGAATAGCTGACCCTATGGAAGCCCAGACATGGGTTAACGAGATATAAAAGGCATTCGTTATTGCTAGGGTAGATGAGGGGCAAAAGACCGCTTTTGCCACTTATATGATGAAAGGGGGGCTAACTTTTGATGGGAGGCAAATCAAACTAGGGCAAGAGAAGGGGTAGTTACTTGGGCTAGGTTTAAAACTCTATTTTTCAAAAACTATCTCTCAGCTAGTATGCAGGCTAGGATGGAAGTGAAATTTTTGGAGTTGATGCAGGATAACCTGACTGTTGCAGAGTATGCCGCAAAGTTTAATGAGTTGGCTAGGTTCGTTCCGCATCAAGTTAATACAGAGGCTAGGAAGGCAAGGAGGTTTAAGCTGGGCTTAAAACCTTGGCTCTACAACAAGGTGGCGGTGTTGCAGATTAATACTTTTGCAGCACCATGGAAAAGGCTATTATAGCTGAGGAGGGGAATGAAGCCATGAGCCTCCACAACAAGGAGAAGAAGAACAAAGGCAAGGCAATAGGAGCTGTGAAGGTGGAAGCTAATAGTGGGAAAATAGGGGTGAGAAAAGAAAGAGGAATTATTTTTGGGAATGTTCAGGTGAAACATGAAGGTGTGAAGAAGCAGGTAGTTCAGTGTGGAAAATGTGGGAAGAATCACTCTGGTGAGTGTTTGAAGGATAAGTTTGTATGTTACAAGTACGGGCAGGAAGGTCATATTTCTCCCAACTGCCCCAACCCAAGGATGAACAATAGGTGTTTTCTGTGTGGGTCGATGGAGCATAAGGTGAAGGATTGTCCAAAGAGGAAAATGGAGGTGGGGAGTGTAACCATGAGAAAAGGCAGCGGGACTCTGGCGATCACATGACCGACTTCAACTAATAAACCAACAAAAACAACCACGAGAGTCTTCAACATGACGGTCCAGGATACTGCGGCAGTTGGGAATGGAACTCCAGGTATTATTCGAATAACTTTTATTTTTGTGTCTATATATAATTTTCCTATATATAGCAAATTATTTTATAAAGAAATTTTGAAGGAGGAATTTGAGTTCTTTTAGAAATCAAATTTCCATTTAATCAGATAGACAAGCTTGATGCCAAATAGTTAAAGATCAATTCGATCAAATATGATCGAGTTCTACTTGCAATGATTGTGTATGCTATATACCCTTGTATGTATAAGTTTTAAAACGGTGATTCCGGAGACGAAATCCTTATAAGGGGGGGTGAATATAATAACCCGATATTTTCTATATAAATAAATGAGAAATTTTGCATATAGTTTTTTTTATTTTATTTTAATAATGGGAATATGTGTCAGGTAATGTGTATGTATATATGTAATAAATAAAATTTATTTATTATATGAATAATTTCAAATAATTTTATTTTAGAATTATTGATCATTATAAAGTATATTCTTATAATAATTAATTTTATAGTAAAAATGTTTTTATTATTTATTTTCCATGAAAATATGATTTTGTATTATTTAAATAATATATGAAATGGTTATAGAATTATTATAATAATTATATTATTTTATTATATGAATTTCAATTCAGATTATTTAAGTTAATTATTTTTAACTTAATTAATAATGTTATATATGAAAAATAAATCAGCTATGAAATTCAAACCCTGATTTTGGATTTTGATCAATGAATGAGAATAATAACATTATATTAAATATAATATTATTTTTCAGTGTTATAAATATATACTGTATATGTGTAGAATGTTAATGGTTAGTCAATTATGGTGTATCACGATAAACCCTAATATTATTGTCATAAACTATAATTGGAAACTCAAAATTGGAGTTTAAGATCGGTCAAATATTGTGTTATATGAATTATGTTGCATATTATAGAATTTCTGTTAATTAGGAAATCCCTAATTAATATTTGAAAACCCTAATTAATATTTGAAAACTCTAATTAAAATTAGAAACCCTAATTTGCTAATTAAGAACCCTAATTGCTAAAATTAGAAACCCTAATTACTATTTTAGTAAATTAAATTGTTAATTTGGGAACCCTAATGATATTAAGGAACCCTAATTATTTAAAACCCTAATTTCTATTTAAAAACCCTAATTTTAATTAGTAAGTCTAATTAAAATTTTATTAGACTTTAAATTTAATTTTTCAAACACTAGAAATTAATTGGGAAACTTTAAGGTTTAAAATATAGTGATTAAACCCTAGATTAAAGTACCATGGACAAGAATACCATTAAAATTGCTAACTAAATGACCATTATACCCTTTTTGTCCCATTCTTGAATTATTGCTAGCAAAATCTAAAAAAATCTTGACAAGCCACCCTAGTCTAGCTATGAGCTATAACATTCCAGCAAATCAGATTCAATTCACCAGCCATATGCCTTGTACCATTATTTATATAGATCAAGAAAGAGAAAAGGTCACATTTATGCTAATTTGTTCACAACTCTCATCCTAGAACTTCTCTCTCTAAAACCTCTGAATTTCATTGCTAATATCAGTCACAAACCAAGCCCCACTAATACATATAACCAAATCATAAGTCAGAATCAAGACTTTCATAGAAAGGTATAAAACCTAACCCTAGAAGTTGATATTTAATCTTATGTTAGATTTTGTGTTTAAGTGTTAAATCATGTAGTATATAGTGTTAATAGATGATATGGGTTGATAGATGTTAGATCCATAACATCTATAGGCTCAGATTTAATGATTTACAAAATCTGGAAAATTTTAAAACTGTGGTATGACAACAAATGTCAGAGCCCCTAGATATTTCTTTATTAAGTGTTATGCGTATTTTCTGTTATGGATATGTTATTTGTTATGTGGACTATGATCTGGAACTGGAAATAGGGTCAGATCGTGTCTAAAACTCAAGATATTCGTGGTCAAACCACGTCGACCGGCATTGATAGTATGAAATCTGGGCAGCCATGAACTTGCCCAGAAAGCTCTGACAGCAAGTTCATGGTCCCAGATCTTTCTATTGTTAGTTGATTTGTTCTTGTTGATGTAATAAGGTTGTAATCTGGTATATGGACTGTTGATTCAAGGTTTTATATCATCTAAACATCATGCATGTTGTATTTTATGAATGGTCAAACCAAGCAGGAAGAACACGAAATACGTTTTTTGGGCAACCCATAAAACGTATGATCATGTATTCTAACAAGGTTTGACTGATCCGGATCTGTAGATTTTGTTGTTGTTTTGTTGACTTTTTGTAATTGAACTCTTAAGTTGCATGTTGGCTATGCCCTGAAATAATTAGATCATGAAAATATTACAAGACTAGCATGTAGTGGAAGCTCAAAGTAAGACCCACGATCTGTTCTTCATTTCTGGGCAAACCCAGAAATGAAGAACAACTCTGACAGCCTTTTTAATGCCTTAGATGTGACGCCCCCAAAATAGGTATACATTACCCATCTTGAGTCGCCAAATACATGGTATAGAATTCAAATACAAACTTAATTATACAACAGTCGTGTAAAATATAACTAAACATACGTTGTGAGTTTTAATACAAATATTGTCATCTATACAATATACAAACTCAATGGAGTCCTCATTACATTTATTATCACACCATTTTACAGAATAGTGAGGACTACTAATGCACCATCTAGGACCATCACTCTGTTCCCCGACTATTCTCTGCTACGTTCTCATTACTTGAAGAGAACAATGAAAGCAAAAGGGTGAGCTCAACTAGCCCAGTAAGAAATATTATGACAAAGATAATGCAGAATAATTTATCGTTAGCCTTCAACAGTGTTAAACTGATAAAATATAATAAACATCAAGTTTAACTACAGCGGAACAAGCAATCCATTAGAAGAGTCAAGTAGAGAATAAAATCTACTATCTTCTATGATTTAAAAGGGTTTTCATCACTTTTATCGCTAAGACTCAGCATAATAAATAATCCACATCATCAAATCATCCCTGCACTACAGGCCAAGGATATTCTTTAGTATCACGACCACGAATTATCCATGCACTATGGGCCAAAGATAATCATGTTTTCATCAACGGTCCTGATTATACCATAAAACAATTCATCTTTGCACCCTTGGCCGAAGAGAATCCATAGCCATAATCATACTAAAAACTGTCCATCAATGCTCTACGGGCTAATGAGGATTTTTTCACATCATTTGTAACATTACGATCATGATTATACCGAATAATTCCTGGTCATAATCATACCAAGTCCATCTATGCACTACAGGCCACAGATGGCTTTCAACATAATATAAACATGAGGATGATGACAATGATATAAGAATTCAATAAAACAAGTTCAAGAATTAATTTATCCAGGAACCAATAACGTCCAAATTGTCAACATGATACTTCTTTGGGGAGTAAAATTCAAGAATGCTCAGAAGAATATTTTTATGAAAAGATACTAGATGAAACACAAATATCAAGGATATTCCACTAATTTCATGGAGTATAGAAGTCAAAACTTTAACCAACTGAGTATAATAAAGAATGGAATAACAAACGAAATCACCATGCATGCGATAGACCGCACAGACAGGTTATTCCAACAGAATAATAAATAACGGAACCAGGTCATGCGTAAATGCACAGACAGGATATTCCAACAGAATAATAAATAATGGAACCAGGTCATACGTATAGCACAGACGTGATATTCCAACAGAATAATAAATAATGGAACCAGGTCAGGCGTAATATGCACCGACATGATATTCCAACAGAATAATAAAGAATGGAATAACAGAAAAATTTCACCAAGTATAGGGTATCCCGCGTATACAGGTTATTCCAACAGAATAATAAATAATGGAATAACAGAAGTTCTCTTCACGAATAAGAAAGAAAGAATACCCCTTACGAGTACAACAAATAATATCCCTTACGAGTACAACAAATAATATCCCTTACCGAAAAAGAAGAGTATTCTGACAGGTAGGGCGAGGATATTCTTGAAGAAAACTTGTACTACGCTCGAAGCTTTTTTAAAACTCTAAAGAAATACGCTCAAGATTATAGAAGAAGAACTCTCTCTATAGTTTCTCTCTCTAGAGTTTCAGTGAATTCGTAAGAAATAATGAAGGAATGAGCTTCTATTTATAGAAGAATGGACTGCATAGTAACTAATTCATGAACGGTCCAAATTGATTTACTTTAAATGGATGGTCCAGATTTAAAACAAAATCTTTTAAATAAAATATAATATATTCTATTTATAATCTAATAAAACGAATAACTTTATAAAAGTATTCTATTCTATATAGAAAGATTTTACTATGCAAAATACTATGTAGGCACTATGCAACACTATGCATAATAAAATATATTATATTCAAATTATTATCTAATAAAACAAATAACTTTATAAAAGTATTCTGTTTTATATAAAAAGTTTTTTTTATTACACTAATAATACTAATAAAACAAACTTTAATACCAATATTATAATTCACAATATTAATCGACCAGGTCGTTCCCAAGAAAGAAGGGACTTTCCAATAAGGATTTCTTCCTATTGGCGCGCAATTAGGTGACCAAACCTCTCCTTGACAGAACTTCTAGACATCGTTAATATTGCAAATAATAATATTAATAACCTTGTCGTCTCAATTATTGATTTAATAATATATAAAATATTGATAATAATTGAATCAAATAACGTGAGATACTATGCAGCAATAACTGTAGAAATAATTGAACAAAACTAAGTGAATTCTCACGTAAGCATCAATAATCAATACCGTGTGCTACTATGCAACCACGCATTTTACTGTACTTTTAACACCTGATGTTTCAACAGTTAACGGTAAAACTTCCGCCGTTTATTTTCATAAAGTATTTTTGTTGTTTTCTCAATCCGACAATAATTCTGTTGTGGGGTCCATCAATGATTGTGTCATTGTATGAATATTCCCTGTTAAAACGAATATTCCCCTACCAATCGAATATTATATAACAACTTGCGTACTTTGCATAATTTATAAATATTACCCACAACTATAACATTATATCAAATTTACTCCATAATATTCAAAAATGATATTTCTAGAAAATTCATTTTTATTTATAAAAGTTGGGGTCTTACAACCTCCCCTTCTTATGAAATTTTGCCCTCGAAATTAGGGTACGTACCTGGTATGTCGAAGAGGTAAGGATACCTTGATTTCATTTCCGATTCTAACTCCCAAGTCATTTCCTCAACATTGTGGTTTCTCCACAAAACTTTGACTTGAGGTATAACCTTGGAGCGTAGAATATGTTCCTTCATATCTAAGATTTGAACAGGAACCTCTTCATACGTCAAATCTTTCGCTATTTCGTCCGGTTCTAACTCAATAATGTGGTTCGGGTCTTCCACATATTTACGTAACATGGATATGTGAAAAACGTTATGAACACGAGAAAAACTTGGCGGTAAAGCGAATATATAGGCCACAGTTCCTACTCGATCGAGGATTTAAAATGGGCCGATGAAACGAGGATTGAGCTTTCCTCTATTTCCAAATCTCGTAACTCCTTTCCATAGAGCAACACGTAATAACACATGATCCCCTATATCGAATTTCACGTCATTTCGATGAAGATCAGCATAACTCTTTTGTCGATCTTGTGAGGTTTTTATACATTGTCGGATCGTTTGAATCTTTTCCGTAGTCATACGTACCAACTCCGGTCCCAACAACGTTGCTTCACCCACCTCATCCCGGCATACTGGAGAATTACACTTTCTTCCATACAACGCCTCAAATGGAGCCATGCCAATACTTGCTTGATAAATGTTGTTGTAGGAAAACTCCACCAATGGTAAGTGTGACGCCCCCAAAATAGGTATACATCACCCCCATCTTGAGTCGCCAAATACATGGTATAAAATTCAAATAAAACTTAATTATACAACAGTCATGTAAAATACGACTAAACATATACTGTGAGTTTTAATACAAATATTATCATCTAGACAATATACAAACTCAATGGGGTCCTCATTACATTTATTATTACACTATTTTATAGAATATTGAGGACTACTAATACTATCATCTGGACCGTCACTCCGTTCCCCGACTAGTCCCTGCTACGTTCTTATTTCCTGAAGAGAATAATGAAATTAAAAGGGTGAGCTCAACTAGCCCAGTAAGAAATATTATGACTAAGATAATGCAGAATAAATTATCATTAGCCTTCAATAGTGTTAAACTGATAAAATATAACAAATATCAAGTTTAATTGTAGCGGAACAAGCAATCTATTAGAAGAGTCAAGTAGAGAATAAAATCTACTATTTTCTATGATTTAAAAGGTTTTTCATCACTTTTTTTGCTGGGACTCAGCTAAATAAATAATTCACATCATCGAATCACCCCTGCACTACGGCCAAAGATAATCTTTAGTATCACGACCACAAATTATTCATGCACTACGGGCCAAGGACATTCGTGTATTCATTAATGGTCATGATCATACCAACAACTGTCCATCAATGCACTTCGGGCCAATGAAAACTTTTACTACATCATTTGTAACATTACGGTTATGATTACACCGAATAATCCCTGGTCATAATCATACCAAGTCCACCTATACACTACAAGCCACAAATGACTTTCAACAAAATATAAACATGAGGATGATGACAATGATATAAGAATTCAATAAAACAAGTTCAAGAATTAATTTATCCAGGAACTAATAACGTCCAAATTGTCAACATGATACTTCTTTGTAGAGTAAAATTCAAGAATGCTCAGAAGAACATTTTCATGAAAAAGATAATGGATGAAGCTCAAATATCAAGGATATTCCACTAATTTCATGGAGTATAGAAGTCAAAGTTTTAACCAACTGAGTATAATAAAGAATGGAATAACAAAAGAAATCACCAGGCATGCGATAGACCGCACAGGCAGGTTATTCCAACAGAATAATAAATAACAGAACTAGGTCCAGCGTAAAATACACAGACAGGATATTCCAACAGAATAATAAAGAATGGAACCAGGTCCGGCGTAAAACGCACAGACAGGATATTCCAACAGAATAATAAAGACTGGAACCAGGTCCGGCGTAAAACGTACAGACATGATATTCCAACAGAATAATAAATAATAGAATAACAGAAATTCTCTTCATGAATACAAAAGAAATAATACCCCTTACGAGTACAACAAATAATATCCCTTACCATAAAAAAAACTGAATATAAGAGTAGGGAAGTAGAAGAATACTTTTCTATAGTTTCTCTATAATTTCTCTCTCTAGAGTTTTAGTGAATTCGTCAGAAATAATGAAGGAATGAGCTTCTATTTATAGAAGAATGGACTGCATAGTAACTAACTTATGAACGATCCAGATTGATTTACTTTAAACGGACGGTCCAGTTGGTTTACAATAAAATATAATATATTCTATTTATAATCTAATAAAATGAATTAACTTTATAAAAGTATTCTGTTTTATATAAAAAGATTTTACTATGCAAATACTATGCATGCACTATGCAAACACTATGCTTAATAAAATATAATATATTCTAATTAATGCAAACACTATGCATAATAAAATATAATATATTCTAATTATTATCTAATAAAACAAATAACTTTATAAAAGTATTCTGTTTTATATAAAAAGATTTTACTATTAGTCTAATAAAACGAATAACTTTATAAAAGTATTTTGTTTCATATAAAAAGTTTTTCTGTTTTATTACATTAATAATACTAATAAAACAAACTTTATCACCATTATTACAATTCACAATATTAATCGACCAGGTCGTTCCCAAGAAAGAGAGGGCTTTTCAATAAGGATTTCTCTCTATTGACGCGCAATTAGGTGACCAGACCTCTCCTTGACAGAACTTCTAGACATCGTTAATATTGCAAATAATAATATTAATAACCTCGTCGTCTCAATTATTGATTTAATAATATATAAAATATTGACAATAATTGAATCAAATAACGTGAGATACTATACAGCAATTATTGTAACAATAATTGAACAAAACTGAGTGACTTCTCACGTAAGAATCAATAATCAATACCGTGTGCTACTGTGCAACTACGCGTATTATAGTACTTTTAACACCGGGTGTTACAACAGTTAACGGTAAAACATCCGCCGTTATTTTCATAAAGTATTTTTGTCGTTTTCTCAATCCGACAATAATTTCGTTGTGGGATCCACCAATGATTGTGTCGTTGTACGAATATTCCCTATTAAAATGAATATTTCCCGACCAATCAAATATTATATAACAACTTGCGTACTTTGCAAAATTTATAAATATTACCCACACTATAACATTATATCAAATTCATTCTATAATATTAAAAATGATATTTATAGAAAATTCATCTTTATTTATAAAAGTTGGGGTCTTACAGTAAGAACTTGTTCCAACTTCCCTTAAAGTCAAGGACATAGAGCCTTAATAGATCTTCAAGAGTTTGAATCATCCTCCCTGACTGTCCATCCGTCTGAGGATGATATGCCGAGCTAAATCGTAAATCCATGCCCATAGCTTTTTACAAACTAACCCAAAATCATGAAGTGAATCTTGGGTCTCGATCAGACACTATGGATACTGGCATACCATGCAATCTTACAGCCTCGTTTATGTACATACGAGCAAGACGTTCAAGTGTATAAGTTTCTCGTATAGGTAAGAAGGGAGCAGACTTGGTCAATCTATCAACAATGACCCAAATTGTATCTATGTCTTGAGAAACCTTGGGAAGACCAGTAACGAAATCCATGGTAATGTGCTCCCACTTCCATTCTGGAATTTCAAGTGGTTGCAATGGACCTTTTGGTACTTGATGCTCCGCTTTAACTCGTTGACAAGTTAGACACCTTGAGATAAACAACGCTATCTCTCTCTTCATATTACTCCACCAAAATGTATGACGAAGATCATGATACATTTTGGTACTCCCAAGATGGATTGCAAACTGTGTGTTGTGCGCCTCCATCATGATTTTATACTTTAAATCAGGATCGTTAGGAACACAAAGTCTAGAGTTGACTCGAAGTATTCCTTCTTCATCAATTCTTTCTTCCGGTATAGCACCTTCTTGAACTTTCTTCCTCATACGCATCAGCTCCAGGTCTGTAGCTTGAGCAGCTTTACCTTTATCGATTAAAGTCGATTCTAATCGTATATTCGTTATCCTCACGTGGGCTCGTATATTCGCACTTGTAACCGCATACGATCTTCTACTCAATGCGTCAGCTACTACGTTCGCACTTCCACTATGATATTGGTATAATTGTAATCTTCAATAGCTCAAGCCAACGTCTTTGGCACATGTTACGTTCGTTTTAAGTAAAGAAATATTTGAGGGTTTTAGAAATAAGTTTTGTACTGGGGTAGGCTAAGAAGTCTTCAAGAATACGTCAGGAAATTTATTAACAATAGAAATATCATTCAAAATTGTGACCCTCATCCAAGACTTGGATAGTACATCACATTGATACCTATCAACTTGCCATCGTCATTCACGACGTCGCCTACAGAAAGTCTGGCTTCGGTGCATTCCACATAAGAAAGTCAACAACGAAAGGACCGGGGCTCTTTACTTATGACTTGATATGATAATGATTGACTTTAGTGATTTGGTTGGCTTGAATTCGCATAACAGGTTGGTTAGGAATATGAAAGCTAACAACCTTACGAAAAGCATGATGAGTAGTTAACCAATCGATTCCTAAAATCGCATCAAAGGCAAGTATTTTCAAAGAGACAAGATCGACACGTAACGTGAAAGTGTTAATTTGAACAAAATTTATAAATAGTGGAGGTAACGAAGGTTTCTCCCAACTGAGTTTAAATAGATATATCAAAGTCTGACTTCTCCGGAGTTAACTTCAAACATTGAATACAACTAGGTGAAATAAAAGAGTAAGTAGAACCGGTATCTAACATACCCGTGATAATTTTATTCAGGTTCCTTGTCAAGAAAAAAAACCATCTCTCTTAAACTACCGGCTTTAGCTTGTCTGGGACATCCTTTGGCATCACTATCCCAGCTGGACTTGACTTCACCATACGATAAAATTGAGCTACGTGACCTTCTCTTCCGCAATTAAAACACATTTTGGATTGCTGCGTATAGTTTGGACGGATGTATCCCTCATGTCCGCATTTGAAACATACGACCGGTGGTCGTTCTTCTTCCTTTGAAACGGGTATTGGTGCCGACATCTTCACGTCATTGTTGAACCTTCTCTTCTTGAAATGTCCATTCTTATTGTTTTGACCATGATTACCACCGAATTGGTTACCATTTCTGGCATGTTGATTCCATCCATGCTTATTGTCACCGCTTTGATGACTGTTATCACCGGTATTATCATTTTGACGGCTGCTCTCTTTTGGTTGGGTTGATTCATTATCGCGCTCCAATAACTTAGCCCTATTAACAACATCTTAATACAAACACAGTTTATGAGAGATAAGATATTGATGTATCTCAGGTTTCAAACCTCTTAGAAATATTTGCGTCATTCTCTCCTCATTATCAACCAAATGGGACGCAAATCGGGATAACTCGACAAACTTGGCTTCGTACTGCGATACGGTTATGTTGTTTTACTCCAACTTGATAAATTCCACCTCCTTCATGTGACGAATACTTTCGGGAAAGTACTTGTCATTGAATAGCTCTTGGAACTTCTCCCATGACATCTTGAGTGCGTCAGGCTGGGTACGTTTTATAGATTCCCACTAGTGATCTGCCTCTTCACGCAACATAAAGGTGGCAAAGGGAACCTTTTGCTCCTCGGAGAATCCCAAGACATCAAATATCTTGGTGACCTACTTTAACCACGTCTCCGCCATAAGTGGTTCTGGCTTTCCCAAAAACTCTGGTGGTCCCAGCTCCTTGAATTGCTTAGCGGTGACCAACCGTGGGTTGCCATTGTTTCCTCCTGCATTATGAACAGGAGTCGCCTTCGCCTTATGTTGCATGAATTCTAAAAAGCTCCTAAACGTACCGTCGTTCGTCAATTGATCAGTGTTGTTGTTTACAGGAGGATTATCGCCTTCCTGTTGCACATTATCCTGATTATTGATCTGTGGAGACTCAACGGTCTCCTGTGCACCATTGCTTATCTCAACATTTTCAGATGTCATTTTTAAATACTGTCACAAAACAAGGGTTAATTAACATATCACATATTATCTATATACTCTGACCGACCAATTACATATCAAATAAACTTAGGTAGGTCATACTAGCGAAGGAATTTCCCGTCTCTCCTCTCCTAGTTCTTGTCTCACATCTCAGTCAGTGATCATATCCCTAAGCTCTGATACCAACTGTGACGCCCCCAAAATAGGTATACATCACCCATCTTGAGTCGCCAAATACATGGTACAAAATTCAAATACAAACTTAATTATACAACAGTCGTGTAAAATATGACTAAACATATGCTGTGAGTTTTAATACAAATATTTTCATCTAGACAATATACAAACTCAATGGAGTCCTCATTACATTTATTATCACACCATTTCACAGAATAGTGAGGACTACTAATGCACCATCTAGGACCATCACTCTGTTCCCCGACTAGTCCCTATTACGTTCTCATTTCTTGAAGAGAACAATAAAAGCAAAAAGGTGAGCTCAACTAGCCCAGTAAGAAATATTTAGACTAAGATAATGCAAAATAACTTATCGTTAGCCTTCAACGGTGTTAAACTGATAAAATATAATCAACATCAAGTTTAACTGCAGCGGAACAAGTAATCCATTAGAAGAGTCAAGTAGAGAATAAAATCTACTATCTTCTATGATTTAAAAGATTTTTTATCACTTTTATCGCTGAGACTCAGCTTAATAAATAATCCACATCATCAAATCATCCCTGCACTACAGGCCATGGATATTCTTTAGTATCACGACCACGAATTATACATGCACTACGGGCCAAAGATAATCATGTTTTCATCAACGGTCCTGATCATGCCATAAAATAATTCATCTTTACACCCTTGGCCGAAGAGAATCCATAGCCATAATCATACCAAAAACTGTCCATCAATGCTCTACGGGCAAATGAGGATTTTTTTCACATCATTTGAACATTACGGTCATGATTATACCGAATAATTCCTGGTCATAATCATACCAAGTCCATCTATACACTACAAGACACAGATGGCTTTCAACATAATATAAACATGAGGATGATGACAATGATATAAGAATTCAATAAAACAAGTTCAAGAATTAATTTATCCAGGAACCAATAACGTCCAAATTGTCAACATGATACTTCTTTGTGGAGTAAAATTCAAGAATGCTCAAAAGAATATTTCTATGAAAAGATACTAGATGAAGTGCAAATATCAAGGATATTCCACTAATTTCATGAAGTATAGAAGTCAAAACTTTAACCAACTGAGTATAATAAAGAATGAAATAACAAAAGAAATCACCATGCATGCGATAAACCGCACAGACAGGTTATTCCAACAGAATAATAAATAACGGAACCAGGTCATGCGTAAACGCACAGACAGGATATTCCAACAGAATAATAAATAATGGAATCAGGTCATGCGTAAAGCGCAGACAGGATATTCCAACAGAATAATAAATAATGAAACCAGGTTAGGCGTAATACGCACCGACATGATATTCCAACAGAATAATAAAGAATGGAATAACAGAAGAATTTCACCAAGTATAGGGTATCCCGCGTATACAGGTTATTCCAACAGAATAATAAATAATGGAATAACAGAAATTCTCTTCACGAATAAGAAAGAAAGAATACCCCTTACGAGTACAACAAATAATATCCCTTACGAGTACAACATATAATATTCCTTACCCTAAAAGAAGAGTATTTCGACTGGTAGGGCGAGGATATTATTGAAGAAAACTTGTACTACGCTCGAAGCTTTTTTAAAACTCTAAATAAATACGCTCATGATTACCGAAGAAGAACTCTCTCTATAGTTTCTCTCTCTAGAGTTTCAGTGAATTCGTAAGAAATAATGAAGGAATGAGCTTCTATTTATAGAAGAATGGACTGCATAGTAACTAATTCATGAACGGTCCAAATTGATTTACTTTAAACGAACGGTCCAGATTTAAAACAAAATCTTTTAAATAAAATATAATATATTCTATTTATAATCTAATAAAACGAATTACTTTATAAAAGTATTATTTTTTATATAAAAAGATTTTACTATGCAAAATATTATGCAGGCACTATGCAACACTATGCATAATAAAATATATTATATTCAAATTATTATCTAATAAAACAAATAACTTTATAAAAGTATTTTGTTTTATATAAAAAGTTTTTCTGTTTTATTACACTAAAAATACTAATAAAATAAACTTTATCACCAATATTATAATTCACAATATTAATCGACCAGGTCATTCCCAAGAAAGAGGGGGCTTTCCAATAAGGATTTCTCCCTACTGGCGCGCAATTAGGTGACCAAACCTCTCCTTGACAGAACTTCTAGACATCGTTAACATTGCAAATAATAATATTAATAACCTTGTTGTCTCAATTATTGATTTAATAATATATAAAATATTGACAATAATTGAATCAAATAACGTGAGATACTATGCAGCAATTACTGTAGCAATAATTGAACAAAACTAAGTGACTTCTCACGTAAGCATCAATAATCAATACCGTGTGCTATTATACCACCACGCGTATTACTGTACTTTTAACATCGGGTGTTTCAACAGTTAATTGTAAAACTTCCGCCGTTTATTTTCATAAAGTATTTTTGTCGTTTTCTCAATCCGACAATAATTCCGTTGTGGGATCCACCAATGATTGTGCCGTTGTACGAATATTCCCTGTTAAAATGAATATTATATAACAACTTGCGTACTTTGCAAAATTTATAAATATTACCCACAACTATAACATTATATCAAATTTACTTCATAATATTCAAAAATGATATTTATAGAAAATTCATCTTTATTTATAAAAGTTGGGGTCTTACATTAGATCACGCAGATTGTTGATGTTTAGGCTTGAACAATGATCAAACTAGATACCCCGTTAGTTAGTCTACAAGGCCCGACGTCTAACACAACTATAACATGAACCGAATGACTGAAATAAGGTCAACAAAAGCGTTGAACGGCCATGACTGAAAATTCTGGGCAGCCCATAAATATGATGAACACGTTCTGACAGCTAGTTCAAAGCTTAATAACTTTCGATTTTATGATGTATGACCTGGTTATTGGTTGTTACATGTAGTGTTACACTAGTTCTACATGATTCAATCATTAACTAGCCCAAAAAAACACATTGCACACTGATTTATTGATGGTCAAACCTACCCACTCGAAAATGTCTATGAAGGTTCTGGGTTTCTCAAGAACACCTAAGGCGACAATTACTGTCGTCAAAGGGCTTTAGCGACAGTCTTATAAAAATTAACTAATTTAATTTCTAGAAAATCAATTAAAAATAGTAAATAAATTCTGAAAATTATAAAAAGAATGTTAAAAATTATTTTAAGTTATAAAAATTAACTTTTAATAATTTTACATATTTTTCATAAATATTAATATTTATTTGGATATTATTGGAATTCAATTTATTTAATAAATGCATTAAATAAATTAATTAAAAATGATTTTATTGTATTAAAAATCATTTTAAATGATAATAAGGTATTTAATAATATTTTAAGTTATAAAACATAACTTTTAATATTTTAAGATAAGTTTCATTAATTGTTTAAAATTAATGAGATTAGATTTATTTAGTAATTATATTAAATAAATAAATTAAAAATGATTTTAATATTATAAAAATTATTTTAAATGAAATTAAATAATTTAAAAATATTTTAAGTTATAAAATATAACTTTTGACATTTAAAGGTAAATTTCATTAATAATTTTATATTAATGATATTTGATTTATTTAATAATTATATTGAATAAATAAATGAAATGATTTTATTGATTTAAAATTTATTTAAAAAGGATATAAATTAATTAAAAAAATATTTTAAGTTATAATAAATGACTTTTAATATTTTGATGAATAACACATTAATATTTAAATATTAATGGTAATTATTTAAAAATAATTTTTAAATATTTTAAAAATTATTTAAGGGTAATATTAATACTTTAAAAATATTTTATTATAAATAACTTTAATATTTTGGCAATAGTTTCATTAATAGTTTAATATTAATTAGATATTAATGATAATAGAATTATTTTATATTTAAATTATTTTATAATGATTTCAGTGTTTGAAAAAAATCATGATAAATTATAATAATTATTTAAAAATTATTATAAAGCTATGAAAGGTAATATGACTGATATTTAAATTATATAATCGAATATTGAACTACGTAATAAAGATTTAGACTCGATAATTACCCGATAAAGTCGTCGATACACCGAAATATTTCAAAAATTGATCTAGACTTATATAATTGGACTAGATAAGTGCTTGTTCGTGAACCAATGACTGCTAAACATATGTGACAATGTGATTAAGTTATGTGCTAACTGCAAATAGCAGTACTATATATGTGTTATGATACATTCTTCTAATCGAGCGAATGATCTTATTAATGATATGTTTCGATATAAAAGATTAATCTAAGTTGCATTATTGTAAGCAGTAGCTCAGGCAAGTATCTGATCTATCCTTTACATTGTGCAAGTATCCTACCTTTGTATTTACTTTATGCAATGGACATGAGTAAGAAAGTTTCAGAATCATATTATTGTGCCAGATTATTAGCTATATTATTATTGATTATGTATCCAATTATTCATATTCATACAAGTTCTTAAATTATCCGATCATAGTTTATCAACACAGTATTAGTGAATAATCCAGATATTTATTCTGTTCGTTAGTTTCTAAATATGGTTATACAAGTGTTCTCACTTGGATAATCATTGTATTTAATCACATGATGATACATACTTATTGATTTCTAGTATGTATACGTTGACTTAAAAGCCGTCTAATCTATTTAATTTGGCTAGACACAAACTTAAAAATATTGTTGAACAAGATAGAACTTTATTGTATTCAACCAGATTTTTTTTTTTTTCGGATTCCCAACTAAGTATGAACATCCCGAACACGGGAAAGCTTTTATGCACCAAAGGTGGATAAGATGAATGATAATATCGTTTTTGCATGTAGTATTGATCAATACAGGGCATAACGGGCTGATCACCCCCCGTGTCTGTAAGTTATGACGGGTTACAGATGAAGTTCTGTTTAACCTTTTTGAAAATAGAAAAATGTTTATTGTCTGTCAATTGATCTCCAGTTATAGTTAGTACGTAGTTTCAAAAATTTGATATAGAATTGATATGTTGTTATTATTGGTTCAGCTTACTTCACAACTGTTGATTCGTTGTAGAAGTGTCATTCAAAGAAAATATTTAATTCTTTCAGCTAATATCTATTATTTCTATTACTTGCTGGGCAATCAAATGCTCATTCTTGCTTTAAATTTAAATATTTTCTGCTAAGTGTGATCAACACGAAGGATCAGGCAAGAACAAGGGGAAAGGAAAGCTGTTCAAATGAATTTTATAATATTTTATGTAATAGTTAAAGTTTATTAAAACAATGATACTTATTATCTATGATGTAATGAATATTTAATGGTCACGTACCTGGGAGTAGACTTTGATGCATATGTAAATTAAGTTTGGTATCTATATTATTGTTTTTAGTATTGTATTATTCTGCTCATAGAAATGGTATCGTGAAGCACCGAGTTCGGGTTTCAAGTACCTGAATTTGGGGGCGTCACAGGTTGTACCAACGCAACCGAGAAAAGGTTTGCACATTGACCCAGTGATGTGACACTAATAAACGGGTCTGTGAAACCGAAATTCATTTAGGTTCAAGGGTTTGATTATATGGAGGGAAGGTGTTAGGCACCACCCGACATCCGTGTTACCACGGTGACCGCTACTTTTTAAGAAACTGTTATATGAATGTGTGTGTGTGTGTGTGTGGATCAATGTGCAATTTATTTAGAAATAGTGCGAGGTCTCGTTCGCACCTATATAAAAACGGTTTTAATTTGTATGAAAAATTTAGTTTTAAACTTGATGTAGCAATGAGGTTTGTTAAAAGAGGTTTTCAAACCCTGTGCTCAATAGTAATTGAGACCTTTTCATACCTCCATTTTATTATTAAATATTCGGCTTGATTGCTTTTATTTTCGAGATGCGAAGCATCTTTGAGAAAATAATATATAGCAGTGCCGAACTCCTCATGTGCATGAAAGCCATCTAAGGAAATTCAAATACTGCGAATAATTTACAAGCTGCTTACAGCTAAAAATGTCCATCACGGGAACCGAATCTAGATTCAGTGGACTGAATCTGTGATCATATGATTCCTAGGCTCACATGATGTCGTAGTTTATATGAAAAGCAGTAAGTAGTTATATATATAAAAGCTGTAAATATATATATATATATATATATACAGACATGATCAACAACCACGAAGCACCTCCATGGGGGATCAGAAATGTAAATATATAAAAGCGATAAATATATATATAGAGAGACATGATCAACCACAACGAAGCACCTCCATGGGGGATCAGAAATTTAAATAAAGCAGTAAATGCGATCAACCGTCACGAAGTAAACTCCAGGCCGGACGGAATGTAAATAAAGCAGTAAAAGTCCACGAAGTAAACTCCAGGCCCGACAGATATATATATATATATATATATATATATATATATATATATATATATAAGCAAATAAATGCTTTGGATGTAGAATTCAGGCTCATCGAATATAATCCTACAACAATTTATATATATAAGTATATATATATATATAAAAGCAAGTAAACGCTCCAGACATAAGTTTAGGCTAAAACGGGGAATAACTCGATAATGTTAGTCCTATATATATATATATATATATATATATATATATATAGACTGAATTGAAAACCAAGGACCGAAGTCCGGGCATACACACACAACACGACTCTAAATGCGAAGAAGAGTGTGTGCAAAGATGAAGAGAAAGGCTTTATAATGTGTAAGAACACTTACAGTGGGCTGCCAAAGAAGACTTCTATGACTTTAAGTGGATGAACACTCGGCTCCCGCCGGTAAAAATGTAGCTATATGTGAGCTAACAAGTGTTTAAAATGATAAAGCACTCAATATGAGGTGTGTACAGAACAAATTTGACAAGGCTTCCTCGCCTTTTTTCTTATAAAATCGTGACGCCCCCAAAATAGGTCCACACGACCCATTCTGAGTAGCTAGATATCATACTACAGAAATCAAATACAAACTTCATTTATACAACTGTTGAACTATCATGCAAAATACGACAGCACATAAGCTGTGAGTTTTAATACAATATTATCTCGTAGACAGTATCCAAACTCAAATTATTACAATGCTATATAAAATACAGCAGAAAATATTTCAAGACCCCAAAGAAGAACGAGAAGATTAGTATCCTGTTCATTCTAATGAGGTACACTTTTGACGCTTTCAAAGTCGGGTTCTCATCACCCTATTGTTGTTCACCAAAATCAATTATTAAGTGACGTATAAAATATGATACACACATCTTACGTCCTCAATACAATTATATATTTCATGTCATGCCGTTTTATAATGTATTGAGAAACTTCGACAGTCTCGAACCATCACAATATTCCCCTGTTATCCCCGCTCGATCCAGCTACACTCTTATTACCTGAAAGGAATTGTGAAGCAAAAGGGTGAGCACAAATAGCCTAGTAAATAATATTATGGCTAAGATAATTCATTTATAAATACCTTTCATCAGAATAAATCAGAGATTTAGAACATATGGTAGATAATAAAAGATTTCAACCATAATTACAGCGGAACGAACAATCCATTAGAAGAGTCAAATTGACCATAAAGTCTATTATCTTCTCCATGTTAAAAGTCCACCAAAAATGTTTTATCCCTATAACATCAATCAATAATTCCTGTCCACAATTATTCATAATCATAATTATGATTCTAAATTCCTCTTCGCACCCAGGATGAAGATAATTTTCATCATCTGTCTTTACCTAAAACATCAAAGATCATGGTTATACCAAATCATAGTTCCTGTTCATAATCATACTAATAAATTCATCTTTGCACTATGGGCCAAAGATATTCATTAATAGTTCATCTTTGTACTACAGGCCAAAGACATGCAACTGTATTTTTAGAAGAGTCAAATAGAGCATGATATTTACTATCTTCTACGAATTAAAAGTTTATTATCAATATTTTATCGCTGAGACTCAACTTAATAAATAATCCACTTAATCGAATCATCCTTGCACTACGGCTAAGGATATTCATTAGTATCACGACCACGAATTCTCCGTGTACTACGGGCCAAAGATATTCGTGTTTTCACCAATGGTCATGATTATACTGAATAATCACTGGTCATAATCATACCAACAACTGTCCTTCAATGCACTACATGCCAATGAGGACTTTTACCACATCATTTGTAACATTATGGGCCATGATTATACCGAATGATCCCTGGTCATAATCATACCAATCAATAGTCCGTCTATGTACGTAAGGTAAAGATGACTTTCATCACAATATAAGCATGAGGATGATGGCAATGATACAAGCATTAATCAACGACATCAAGGATAATTATTAAAGACTTTAAATTTATCCAGAGTTTAAAAATATCCAAATTGTCAACATGATACTACTTTGTGGAGTAAAATTTAAGAATAATATCCATGTATCAAAATAATTTGGACAGAAAAGAAATAAATTTTTTGAGTGAATAGTACCCCGTGAATAGTACTTCAGGAATAGTACCCCGTGAATTGTAACCCCGGTATGAAAAGTGCCTCGAATACCCGAGTAAATAATACTATAGTGAATAGTAATTGGGTGAATAGTAACCCATGAATAGTAACTTGTGAATAGTATCCCGACATGAAAAGTGTCCCGAATACCCGAGTGAATAATATTATAGTGAATAGTAACTGGGTGAATAGTAACCCGTGAATAGTACCCCGGGCAAAAATATTGATATTCAATAAGAAAGTTTAGATCATTATTTCAATGAATCGATACTGGATGAAGCACAAAACTCAAGGATATTCCACTAATTTGAAGGATTATAGAGGCAATACTTACAATGGTAAGTTTAGATTTAAAAATATGAAAGGAAATAATATACAAAACTGTAAATGGATTTTCACCTGTCATACGGTACGTAATCCGCGTAGGCAGGTTATTCTGACATATTAAAGGATGAATACGAAAAATAGTATTCCTTATGAATATGAAAGAAATAATACCCCTTACGAATACAATAAATAATATCCCTAACCAAACGAAAACAAAATCCCTTACCTTAGTAGAAGACTGGATACTGCAATAGTGAAGTAGCAGAATACTCTTCTTCTTTCTCTCTATAGTTTCTCTATCTATAGCTTCTCTTGTGAATCTCAGTGAATTGGTGAGAATAAAAAAAATTAAGCTTCTATTTATAGGAGAATGGACTAAATAGTAACACTTTCATGAACGGTCCAGATTGATTTACTATTAGAACGGACGGTCCAGATTGATTACTATTAAAACCACAACCGACGGTCCAGATTGATTTACTTTTAAAATCACCACCGACGGTCCATATTGATTACTTTTAAAACCACCACCGACGGTCCAGATTGATTTACTTTTAAAACCACCACAGACAGTCCAACTTGATTTACTATTAAAACTACCACCGACGATGCAGATTGATTTACTGTTAAAACCACCACCGACGGTCCAGATTGATTTACTATTAAAACCACCACCGACGGTCCAAATTGATTAACTATTAAAACCACCATCAATGGTCCAGATTGGTTTACTATTAAAACCACCACCAATGGTCTAGATTGATTTAACTTATTACACTTTAGTACCCCTAAAGTTTTCTAAGTTTTCATTATTTCCCTCTAACTTTTGTAATTCACTTATCTTCAATAAACACATTTTTAATACTTCAGCAATTATTCATCATTAATATTATAACTTACAATATCGACAATCAGATCATTCCCAGGTAAGAGAGGGCTTTCCGATAAAGATTTCTCCTTATTGGCGCGTAATTAGGTGACCAAACCTCTTTGCTCGACAGAACTTAATTTCTAGACATTGTCAGTAATGTAAATAATAATATGAATAAATGGATTGTCTCAATTATTGATTTAATAATAAAAAATATTATATAGATGATATTATGACAATAATTGAATCAAATAACGTGAGATACTATGCAACAATTACTGTAGCAATAATTGAGTAAACTGAGTGACTTCTTACGTAAGCATCAATAATCAATACAGTGTGCTACTATGTAATCACGCGTATTATTGTATTTTTACCACTGGGTATCTCAACAGTTTAACGATAAAACTTTCACCGTTTATTTTTATAAAAAGATATTTCTATCGTTTTCTAACTACGACAATACTTCTGTTGTGGGGTCCACCAATGATGGTGTCATTGAATGAATATTCCCTGATGAAAGAATATTCCTCGACCAAACGAATAATCCCCGACACAACGAATATTCTATATCAACTTGCTTACTTGCAAAATTTTTAAATATCACCCTTAACTTTAACATTTTATCAATTTAACCATTTACTAAATAAAATAATAATTATAAGAAAATTGAATACTTTCATTTCATAAAATTTGGGGTCTCACAATCTCCCCTCTTTATAAAATTTCTCTCTCAAAATTTACGTACCTGGTAGTTCGAAGAGATGAGAATACCTTGCTTTCTTTTTGGATTGTACATTCCCGATTATTTCCTCTGTATCATGATTTTCACATTGCTCATCTCCTGTATTTCAGATATCATTCTATAATACATCTTCAAAATAAAGGTTAATTGACATATCATAATTTGCCAACTTAGATAACAAAATTAAGCTTAGGTAGGACACACACTAGCGAATGATATTATTTGTCTCTCCCCTCCTAGTTCTAATCCCAGATCTCCGCTAAAGACCATATCCCAAAGCTCTGATACCAAGTGTGATGCCCCAAAATAAGTCCACGCGACCCATTATGAATTGCCATATATCACACTACAGAAATCAAATACAAACTTCATTTATACAACTGTTGAACTGTCGTGCAAAATACGACAACATATAAGCTGTGAGTTTTAATACAATATTATCTCGTAGACAGTTCCAAACTCAAATTATTACAATGCCATATTAAATATAGCAACAAATATTTCAAGACCCCAAAGAAGAAAGAGAAGATTACTATCCTGTTCATTCTAATGAGGTAAACTTTTGACACTTTCAAAGTCGGGTTCTCATCACCCTATTGTTGTTCACCAAAATCAATTATTAAGTGACGTATAAAATACGACACACACATCTTAATACCTCAATACAATTATATATTGCATGTCATGTCGTTTTATAATGTATTGAGAAACTTCGACAGTCTCGGACCATCATACTATTCCCCTGTTATCCCCGCTCGACCCAGCTACACTCTTATCACCTGAAAGGAATTGTGAAGCAAAAGGGTGAGCACAAATAGCCCAGTAAATAATATTATGGATAAGATAATTCATTTATCAATAGCCTTCATCAGAAGAAATCAGAGATTTAGAACATATGGTAGATAATAAAATATTTCAACCATAATTCCAGCGGAACGAGCAATCCATTAGAAGAGTCAAATTGACCATAAAATCTATTATCTTCTCCATGTTAAAAGTCCACCAATAATGTTTTATCCCAGTAACATCAATCAACAGTTCCTATCCACAATTATTCATAATCACAATTGTGATTCTAAATTCCTCTTCGCACCCAGGACGAAGATAAATTTCATCACCTGTCTTTACCTGAAACATCAAAGATCATGGTTATACCAAATCATAGTTCCTGTTCATAATCATACTAATAAATTCATCTTTGCACTATGGGCCAAAGATATTCATTAATAGTTCATCTTTGCACTACAGGCCAAAGACATGCAACTGTATTTTTAGAAGAGTCAAATAGAGCATGATATTTACTATCTTCTACGAATTAAAAGTTTATTATCAATATTTTATCGCTGAGACTCAACTTAATAAATAATCCACTTAATCGAATCATCCTTGCACTGCGGCTAAGGATATTCATTAGTATCACGACCACGAATTATCCATGTAATACGGGCCAAGGATATTCGTGTTTTCACCAATGGTCATGATTATACCGAATAATCCCTGGTCATAATCATACCAACAACTGTCCATCAATGCACTACGGGCCAATGAGGACTTTTACCACATCATTTGTAACATTACGGGTCATGATTATATCAAATGATCCCTGATCATAATCATACCAATCAACAGTCCATCTATGCACGTAAGCAAAAGATGACTTTCATCACAATATAAGCATGAGGATGATGACAATGATACAAGCATTAATCAACGACATCAAGGATAATTATTAAAGACTTTAAATTTATCCAGAGTTTAAAAATATCCAAATTGTCAACATGATACTGCTTTGTGGAGTAAAATTCAAGAATAATATCCATGTATCAAAATAATTTGGACAAAAAAGAAATAAATTTTTTGAGTGAATAGTATTTTGTGAATAGTATCCTGTGAATAGTAACTCCGGCATGAAAAGTGCCCCGAATACCCGAGTAAATAATACTAGAGTGAATAGTAATCATGTGAATAGTAACTCGTGAATAGTACCCCGACATAAAAAGTGTCCCGAATACTCGAGTGAATAATATTATAGCGAATAGTAACTGGGTGAATAGTAACCCGTGAATAGTACTCCGGGTGAAAATATTGATATTTAATAAGAAAGTTTAGATCAATATTTCAATGAAACGATACTGGATGAAGCGCAAAACTCAAGGATATTCCACTAATTTCAAGGATTATAGAGGAAATACTTACCATAGTAAGTTTAGATTTAAAAGTATGAAAGGAAATAACATACGAAACTGCAAATAGATTTTCACATGTCATACGATACGTAATCTGCGTAGACAGGTTATTTTGACATATTAAAGGATGAAAATGACATCCCTTATCTTAGTAGAAGACTGGATACGGTAATAGTGAAGTAGCATAATACTTCAAATGAAAATACAACAAATAATATCCCTTACGAATACAACAAATAATATCTCTTACCAAATAAAAATAACATCCCTTACCTTAGTAGAAGACTGGATACTACAATAGTGAAGTAGCATAATACTCTTCTTCTTTCTCTCTATAGTTTCTCTCTCTATAGCTTTTGTTGTGAATCTCAGTGAATTGGTGAGAATGAAAGAAGAATTAAGCTTCTATTTATAGGAGAATGGACTAAATAGTAACTAATTTATGAACGGTCCAGATTGATTTACTGTTAGAATGGACGGTCCAGATTGATTATTATTAAAACCACAACCGATGGTCCAGATTGATTTATTTTTAAAACCACCACCGATGGTCCAGATTAATTACTTTTAAAACCACCACCGACGGTCCAGATTGATTTACTATTAAAACCACTACTGACGGTCCAGATTAATTTACTATTAAAACCACCACCGACGGTCCAGATTAATTTACTATTAAAACCACCACCGACGGTCCATATTGATTTACTATTAAAAGTACCATCAATGGTCCAGATTGATTTACTATTAAAATCACCATCAATGGTCCAGATTGATTAACTATTAAAACCACCATCAATGGTCCAGATTGATTTAACTTATTACACATTCGTACCCCTAAAGTTTTCCAAGTTTGTATTATTCCTCTCTAACTTTTGTAATTCCCTTATCTTCAATAAACACATTTTTAATCCTTCAACAATTATTCATCATTAATATTATAACTTACAATATCGACAACCAGATCATTCCCAGGTAAGAGGGGGCTTTTCGATAAAAAATTTTCCTTATTGGCGCGCAATTAGGTGACCAAACCTCTTTCCTAGACATAACTTAAATTCTAGACATTGTCAATAATGTAAATAATAATATGAATAAATATATTGTCTCAATTATTGATTTAATAATAAAAAATATTATGCAGAAGATACTGTGACAATAATTAAATTAAATAACGTGAGATACTATGTAAGACCCCAACTTTTATAAATAAAGATGAATTTTCTATAAATATCATTTTTGAATATTATGGAGTTAATTTGATATAATGTTATAGTTGTGGGTAATATTTATAAATTTTGTAAAGTAAGCAAGTTGTTATAAAATATTCGTTTGGTCGGGGAATATTCTGTTTATCGGGGAATATTTGTACGACGGCACAATCATTGGTGGACCCTACAACAGAAGTATTGTCGTAGTTAGAAAACGACAAAAATTATCTTTCTATAAAATAACGGCTGAGGTGTTACCGTTAAAACCGTTAAAACTGTTGAACTACCCGGTAGTAAAAGTACAGTAATACGCGTGGTTGCATAGTAGCACACGGTATTGATTATTGATGCTTACGTGAGAAGTCACTCAGCTATACTCAATTATTGTTACAGTAATTGCTGCATCATATCTCTTAAATTATTGTCATAGTATCATCTGTATAATATGTTATATTATTAAATCAATAATTGAGACGTTGGGGTAAGTTTGGTTATTTATATGGGGGGACATATGTCATCATCTAAGAGTCTCTTCATCAATAGTAATTATCGTCGTCAATAGTATTTACCTTGGTCAATAGTATTTACCTTGGTCAATAGTAATTACCTTCGTCAATAGTATTTACCTTGGTCAATAGTAATTACCTTCGTCAATAGTATTTACCTTGGTCAATAGTAATTACTTTCGTCAATAGTAGTTGTCCCTTCAATATTACCAAGAGTCATTTGACCCTTCGTTAAGACCAAAAGCCACCCACAGTTTTTCTATAAATAGAGGCCCAGAGCTTCATTATTTTTCACGAATTCATTCAAGCTATAGAGAAAGAAAGTATAGAGAGAATAAGAGATATAGAATAAAAGTATTCTGCTACTTCACTTTTCCAATATCCAATTCTTTTAAGGTAAGGGGTGTTATTCTTTCTTATTCATGAAGAGAACTGTTGTTGTTCCATTTCTTATTATTCTGTTGGAATAACCTGTATACGCGGTCTACCCTATACTTGGTGACATTCTTCTATTATTCTGTTGGAACATCCTGTCTGTGTGTTTTACACCAGACCTGGTTCCGTTTTTGTTATTATTCTGCTGGAACATCCTGTCTGTGTGTTTTACACCGGACCTGGTTCCATTATTTATTATTTTGTCGGAATATCCTGTCTGTGTGTCTACGCCGGACCTGGTTCCATTATTTATTATTCTGTCGGAATATCCTGTCTGTGCGTTTACGCCGGACCTGGTTCCATTAATTATTATTCTGTTGGAATAACCTGTCCGTGCGGTCTATCGCATGCATGGTGATTTCTTTTGTTATTCCATTCTTTATTATACTCAGTTGTTTAAGTTTTGACTTCTATACTCCATGAAATTTGTGGAATATCCTTGATAATTGCGTTTCATCCAGTATCTTTTCTGAAAATATTCTTCTAAGTATTCTTGAATTTTACTCCACAACGCAGTATCATGTTGACAATTTGGACGTTGTTAATTCTTGGATAAATTAATTCTTGAACTTGTTTTATTGAATTCTTATATCATTGTCATCATCCTCATGTTTATAAAATGTTGAAAGTCATCTGTGGCCTGTAGTGCATAGATGGACTTGGTATGATTATGACCAGGGATTATTCGGTATAATCATGACCATAATGTTACAAATGATGTGGTAAAAGTCCTCATTGGCCCGTAGTGCATTGGGGGACAGTTGTTGGCATGATCATTACCATTAATGAATACACGAATATCATTGGCCGTAGTGCAGGGGTGATTCGATGATGTGGATTATTTTATTAAGCTGAGTCTCAGCGATCACAGTGTTGAAAAACTTTTTAAATCATAAAAGATAGTAGAGTTTATTTTCTACTTGACTCTTTTAATGGATTGCTTGTTCCACTGCAGTTAAACTTGATGTCTATTATATTTTATCAGTTTAACATTGTTGAAGGCTAATGATAATTTATTCTGCATTATCTTAGTCATAATATTTCTTACTGGGCTAGTTGAGCTCACCCTTTCTTTCACTGTTCTCTTCAGGAAATGAGAACGTAGCTGGGGCAAGTCGGGAAATGGAGTGATGGTCCGAATGATAGTATTAGTTAGTAGTCCTCACTATTCTATGTAATGGTGTGTTAATAAATGTAATGAGGACTCCTTTTGAGTATGAATACTCTCTAGAAGATAATATTTGTATTCAAACTCACAGTTTATGTTTTGTCGTAGTGTACAAGACAGTTGTATTAGTAAGTTGTATTTGTATTTTGTACTATGTATCTGACGACCCAAGATGGGTGATGTATACCCAATTTTGGGGGCGTCACAGTTGGTATCAGAGATTAGGGATATGATCCCTGGCTAAGATGTGAGAATAGAACTAGGAGGGGAGAGACGGGGAATTCCTTCGCTAGTATAACCTATCTAAGTTTATTTGCATGGTATTTAATTGGTCGGTCATAATATAAGGATAATATATGACATATCAATTAACTTTTATTTTGTGGCAGTATCTGAAAATGGCATCTGAGAATGTTGAGAATAGCAATGGAGCACAGACGATTATTGATTCACCACATATCAATAATCAGGATAATGTTCATCAGGAAGGTGACAATCCTCATGCAAACAACAACACTGACCAGATGATGAATGATGGAATGTTCAGAGGTTTTATGCAATTCATGCAACAACAGGTGAAAGCGGTTCCTGTCCACAACGTAGGTGGAAATACTGGAAACTCTCAGGCGGTCACCGCTAAACAGTTTAAGGAGCTGGGACCACCGGAGTTTAAGGGAGAACCCAAACCACTTGTAGCTGAAACATGGATAAAGCAGATCACCAAGATATTTGATGTCTTGGGTTGCTCCGAGGAGCAAAAGGTTCCCTTTGCCGCCTTTATGTTGCGAGGAGAGGCAGATTACTGGTGGGAATCGATAAAGCGTACTCAACCTGCCGCACTGAAGATGTCTTGGGAGAAGTTCCAAGAGCTGTTTAACGACAAATACTTTCCCGAGAGTATTCGTCACATGAAGGAGGTGGAGTTCATCAAATTGGAGCAGAATAATATGACCGTGTCGCAGTACGAGGCAAAATTTGCGGAGTTATCCCGGTTTGCGTCCCACCTGGTGGATAATGAAGAAAGAATGACGCAGATGTTTTTAAGAGGTTTGAAGCCGGAGATACGTCAACACCTTGTTTCTCATAAACTGTGTTTGTATTCAGATGTTATAAATAGGGCTCAGTTGGTGGAGCGCGATAACGAGACAACGCAGCCAAAAAAGAGCAGCCGGCAAAATGATAATACTAGTGAGAGCAGTCATCGAAGCGGTGACAACAAGCGTGTAGGGAATCAACAGGCCAGAAATGGTAACCACTTCGGTGGTAATCAGGGCCAAAACAATAAGAATGGACATTTCAAGAAGAGGAGATTCAACAATGATGGAAAGACGTCAGCACCAGCACCTGTCGTTAAGGAAGGAGAACGACCACCTATCATATGTTTCAAATGCGGAGGGGAGGGGCACATCAGTCCAAACTGCGCGATGCCGTCCAAAGCATGTTATAATTATGGAAGAGAAGGTCATTTAGCCCGATTTTGTCGTTTACCGAAGACAAATTCAGCTAGGATGGAGGCACCAAAGGTCGTCCCAGAAAAGTTAAAACCGGTTGTGCAAGGGAGAGCGTTTGTTGTGAACTCCCAGAGAGCAAGGAACCCGAATGAGGTCATCACGGGTAAGCTTATCATAAACTCTAACGAAGTCTATACTTTATTTGATACCGGTTCTACCCATTCTTTTATTTCTCCTACTTGCGCTCATCGATTAAATTTGATTCCGGAGAAATTAGACTTTGACTTAGCAGTTGAACTCCATTGGGAGAAACCTTCATTACATCCACGATTTATAAGTCTTGTTTGGTTCAAGTTGGTACCCACACATTACCTGTCGATCTTATTTCATTAAAAATACTTGCATTTGACGTGATTCTAGGGATTGATTGGTTAACTACTCATCATGCAAAAATTGATTGTTTTCGTAAGGTTGTTAGCTTTCATATTCCTAATCGACCTATTATGCGAATTCAAGCAACCAAACCATTAAAATCAATCGCTGTCATCTCAAGCCATAAAGCTATTCGTTTATTGAAAAACGGATGTCAAGCTTTCTTAGCTCATGTCACAGATCTAAACAAAAATACGTCAGCTTTGAATGATATTTTTGTTGTTAATAAATTTCCTGACGTATTTCCCGAAGAACTTCCTGGCCTACCCCCAGAGCGTGAAATTGAATTTTGTATCGACCTTGAACCCGGTACAAAACCCATTTCCAAAGCCCCATATCGAATGGCTCCTATTGAACTTCAGGAGTTAAAGACCCAACTGCAGGAATTGTTAGACATTGGTTTTATTCGTCCTAGTACTTCTCCTTGGGGTGCTCCTGTTCTGTTCGTGAAGAAGAAAGATGGGAGTATGCGACTTTGTATTGATTATCGGGAGCTGAATCATGTCACCATCAAAAATAGGTACTCATTGCCACGTATTGATGACCTGTTTGACCAGTTGCAAGGAGCACAATTCTTTTCAAAGATCGATCTTCGTTCTGGATATCATCAGCTGAAGGTTAGAGCTGAGGATATTCCAAAGACTGCCTTCAGAACTCAGGTATTCAAGGAATATTTGGATCACTTTGTGGTCGTCTTTATCGATGACATCCTTGTTTATTCCAAAAGCCGTGAAGATCATGAGCAACACTTGAGGCTGGTACTCCAAAAGCTTCGTGAATACAAACTTTATGCCAAGTTGAAGAAATGCGAGTTCTGGCTGGAAGAGGTAGCATTCCTTGGACACGTAGTATCAAGTCGTGGAATATCTGTTGACCCGACAAAGATTGAAGCAATTCAAAGCTGGGAGCAACCTAAATCAGTAACCGAAGTACGTAGCTTTCTCGGTTTAGCTGGTTATTATCGGAGATTCGTGGAAGGATTTTCTCGAATCGCTACTCCATTAACTCAGCTGACTCGAAAAGATACAAAGTTCGGTTGGAGCGAAGAATGTGAGCAGAGTTTTCAAGAACTTAAGAGGAGACTCATTTCAGCACCTGTTCTAACAATACCATCTGGCTCGGAGGGATTTGTCATCTACAGTGATGCTTCGAGCAAAGGGTTGGGATGCGTTCTCATGCAACATGGAAAAGTCATAGCCTATGCCTCAAGACAACTCAAAGAATATGAGAGGAATTATCCTACTCATGATCTAGAGTTGGCAGCTGTTGTCTTTGCACTTAAAATTTGGAGGCATTACTTGTATGGGGAGAAGGTGGAGATCTTTACGGATCATAAAAGCCTCAAATATTTCTTCACTCAAAAGGAACTCAACATGCGACAACGACGTTGGCTTGAACTGTTGAAAGATTATGATCATACCATTCAATACCATCCTGGAAAAGCGAACGTGGTAGCGGACGCATTGAGTAGAAGATCATATGCAAATTGGAGTGCAGTATTGTCAACACAAAAGCCCATTTTGTGTGACTTGCAAAGGATGGAGATAGAGTTAAAGACTCCAGGGACCCATGTGATGATGGCGAATATACGAGTAGAACCAACTTTAATCGATAAAGTTAAAGCTGCTCAAGCTACAGACCTGGAGCTGATGCGTATGAGGAAGAAAGTGCAAGAAGGTTCTATGCCGGAAGCAAGAATCGATGAAGAAGGAATACTTCGAGTCAACTCCAGACTTTGTGTTCCTAACAACCCTGATTTAAAGTATGAAATCATGATGGAGGCGCACAACACACCGTTTGCAATCCATCCTGGAAGTACCAAAATGTATCATGATCTTCGTCATACATTTTGGTGGAGCAATATGAAGAGAGAGATAGCGTTGTTTATCTCAAGGTGTCTAACTTGTCAACGAGTCAAAGCGGAGCATCAAGTACCAAAAGGTCCATTGCAACCACTTGAAATTCCAGAATGGAAGTGGGAGCACATTACCATGGATTTCGTTACCGGTCTTCCTAAGGTTTCTCAAGGTATAGATGCGATTTGGGTCATTGTTGATAGATTGACCAAGTCTGCTCATTTCTTACCGATACGAGAAACTTATACACTTGAACGTCTTGCTCGTATGTACATAAACGAGATTGTAAGACTGCATGGTATGCCAGTATCCATAGTTTCTGATCGAGACCCAAGATTCACTTCACGATTTTGGGTTAGTTTACAAAAAGCTATGGGCACGGATTTACGATTTAGTTCAGCATATCATCCTCAGACGGACGGACAATCAGAGAGGACTATTCAAACTCTTGAAGATCTATTAAGACTCTGTGTCTTTGACTTCAGGGGAAGTTGGGACAAGTTCTTACCATTGGTGGAGTTTTCCTACAACAACAGTTATCAAGAAAGTATTGGCATGGCTCCATTCGAAGCATTGTATGGAAGAAAATGTCGTTCTCCAGTATGCTGGGATGAAGTGGGTGAAGCAACGTTGTTGGGACCAGAGTTGGTACGTATGACTACAGAAAAGATTCAAACGATCCGACAACGTATAAAAACCTCACAAGATCGACAAAAGAGTTATGCTGATCTTCATCGAAAGGACGTGGAATTTGATGTAGGAGATCACGTGTTCTTACGTGTTGCTCCATGGAAAGGAGTTACGAGATTTGGTAAGAGAGGAAAGCTCAATCCTCGATTCATCGGTCCATTTTTAATCCTCGATCGAGTAAGAACTGTGGCTTATAGACTCGCTTTACCGCCAAGTATGTCTCGTGTTCATAACGTTTTTCACATATCCATGTTACGCAAATATGTGGAAGACCTGAACCACATTATTGAGTTAGAACCGGATGAAATAGCGGAGGATTTGACGTATGAAGAAGTTCCTGTTCAAATCTTGGATAAGAAGGAACATATTCTACGCTCCAAGGTTATACCTCAAGTCAAAGTTTTGTGGAGAAACCACGATGTTGAGGAAATGACCTGGGAGTTAGAATCTGAAATGAAATCAAGGTATCCTTACCTCTTCGACATACCAGGTATGTACCCTAATTTCGAGGGCGAAATTTCATAAGAAGGGGAGGTTGTAAGACCCCAACTTTTATAAATAAAGATGAATTTTCTATAAATATCATTTTTGAATATTATGGAGTTAATTTGATATAATGTTATAGTTGTGGGTAATATTTATAAATTTTGCAAAGTAAGCAAGTTGTTATAAAATATTCGTTTGGTCGGAGAATATTCTGTTTGTCGGGGAATATTTGTACGACGGCACAATCATTGGTGGACCCTACAACAGAAGTATTGTCGTAGTTAGAAAACGACAAAAATTATCTTTCTATAAAATAACGGCTGAGGTGTTACCGTTAAAACCGTTAAAACTGTTGAACTACCCGGTAGTAAAAGTACAGTAATACGCGTGGTTGCATAGTAGCACACGGTATTGATTATTGATGCTTACGTGAGAAGTCACTCAGCTATACTCAATTATTGTTACAGTAATTGCTGCATCATATCTCTTAAATTATTGTCATAGTATCATCTGTATAATATGTTATATTATTAAATCAATAATTGAGACGTTGGGGTAAGTTTGGTTATTTTTATGGGGGGCCATATGTCATCATCTAAGAGTCTCTTCGTCAATAGTAATTATCGTCGTCAATAGTATTTACCTTGGTCAATAGTATTTACCTTGGTCAATAGTAATTACCTTCGTCAATAGTATTTACCTTGGTCAATAGTAATTACCTTCGTCAATAGTATTTACCTTGGTCAATAGTAATTACTTTCGTCAATAGTAGTTGTCCCTTCAATATTACCAAGAGTCATTTGACCCTTCGTTAAGACCAAAAGCCACCCTCAATTTTTCTATAAATAGAGGCTAGGGCTTCATTATTTTTCACGAATTCATTCAAGCTATAGAGAAAGAAAGTATAGAGAGAATAAGAGAGATAGAATAAAAGTATTCTGCTACTTCACTTTTCCAATATCCAGTTCTTTTAAGGTAAGGGGTGTTATTCTTTCTTATTCATGAAGAGAACTGTTGTTGTTCCATTTCTTATTATTCTGTTGGAATAACCTGTATACGCGGTCTACCCTATACTTGGTGACATTCTTCTATTATTCTGTTGGAACATCCTGTCTGTGTGTTTTACACCAGACCTGGTTCCGTTTTTGTTATTATTCTGCTGGAACATCCTGTCTGTGTGTTTTACACCGGACCTGGTTCCATTATTTATTATTCTGTCGGAATATCCTGTCTGTGTGTCTACGCCGGACCTGGTTCCATTATTTATTATTCTGTCGGAATATCCTGTCTGTGCGTTTACGCCGGACCTGGTTCCATTAATTATTATTCTGTTGGAATAACCTGTCCGTGCGGTCTATCGCATGCATGGTGATTTCTTTTGTTATTCCATTCTTTATTATACTCAGTTGTTTAAGTTTTGACTTCTATACTCCATGAAATTTGTGGAATATCCTTGATAATTGCGTTTCATCCAGTATCTTTTCATGAAAATATTCTTCTAAGTATTCTTGAATTTTACTCCACAACGCAGTATCATGTTGACAATTTGGACGTTGTTAATTCTTGGATAAATTAATTCTTGAACTTGTTTTATTGAATTCTTATATCATTGTCATCATCCTCATGTTTATAAAATGTTGAAAGTCATCTGTGGCCTGTAGTGCATAGATGGACTTGGTATGATTATGACCAGGGATTATTCGGTATAATCATGACCGTAATGTTACAAATGATGTGGTAAAAGTCCTCATTGGCCCGTAGTGCATTGGTGGACAGTTGTTGGCATGATCATGACCATTAATGAATACACGAATATCCTTGGCCGTAGTGCAGGGGTGATTCGATGATGTGGATTATTTTATTAAGCTGAGTCTCAGCGATCACAGTGTTGAAAAACTTTTTAAATCATAAAAGATAGTAGAGTTTATTTTCTACTTGACTCTTTTAATGGATTGCTTGTTCCACTGCAGTTAAACTTGATGTCTATTATATTTTATCAGTTTAACATTGTTGAAGGCTAATGATAATTTATTCTGCATTATCTTAGTCATAATATTTCTTACTGGGCTAGTTGAGCTCACCCTTTCTTTCACTGTTCTCTTCAGGAAATGAGAACGTAGCTGGGGCAAGTCGGGAAATGGAGTGATGGTCCGAATGATAGTATTAGTTAGTAGTCCTCACTATTCTATGTAATGGTGTGTTAGTAAATGTAATGAGGACTCCTTTTGAGTATGAATACTCTCTAGAAGATAATATTTGTATTCAAACTCACAGTTTATGTTTTGTCGTAGTGTACAAGACAGTTGTATTAGTAAATTGTATTTGTATTTTGTACTATGTATCTGACGACCCAAGATGGGTGATGTATACCCAATTTTGGGGGCGTCACATACTATGCAAGAATTACTATAGCAATAATTGAGTAAACTGAGTGGCTTCTTACGTAAGCATCAATAATCAATACTGTGTGCTACTATGTAATCACGCATATTATTGTATTTGTACCACCGGGTATCTCAACAGTTTAATGATAAAACTTTCACCGTTATTTTTATAAAAAGATATTTTTGTCGTTTTTTAACTACGACAATACTTCCGTTATGGGGCCCACCAATGATGGTGTCATTGAACGAATATTCCCTGACGAAAGAATATTCCTCAACCAAACGAATAATCCCCGACACAACAAATATTTTATATCAACTTGTTTATTTGCAAAATTTTCAAATATCACCCTTAACTTTAACCTTTTATCAATTTAACCATTTACTAAATAAAATAATAATTATAAGAAAATTGAATACTTTCATTTCATAAAATTTGGGGTCTCACAAAAATGGCCACCCCAACCTCTATATTTATAGAGCTGGTGGTCGCAGGTGTACCTGCGGTAGCCGCAGATTCATGCAGCTGTCCGGGGTACCCCGGGCTTTGTGGGTTATGTCGTCCTGAAGAACGTGCGCTCGTGCACTGTGATGTCCGCTCGAACTTGCAGAACTTCAATTCGAGCATCTGATCGAGGTGTACAAGACCTTTTTCGGACCGCCGTTGTCGAGTGTTATGCAATGACATGAGATTAGAGGTTGTACGAAGTCAGGAAGAGGGGACCATGCCCATAGTCTTCAAGCTTCAAATTCTATCCGGCGTTCTGCCCTGCGTAATAGTCACTCGGGATTGGAACTCCTTGGCTCTTGTGGGACATTGTTGTGTAGAAATGTATGTATGAGATGTTGAGATGGAACAATGTGGGGTTGAGGTGGCAAGATGACGATTTTGCTCCTCACCGGGGTTATCTATGGTTTGGGCCGATAAAACAGACGTTACACAGGGTTATCCCTGAGATTGGACTTTTGTAAGTGTTTGAATTCCTCAGGGTCATCTTTAAGTATGCATGTCTTCCTGGTGTTATCTCCGGGTCTTTGGAATGAGTGCCTCGGCGGGAGTTCCAAGGTTAAAGCTGATTGTATGCATTTGAAACAAGCATTTCTTGGGTTATCGCTGGAACTGCAACGGCCTTCCTTGGGGTTATATCCAAGGATGAAACTCGGGGATAAAGCTTTGTCTATTTGAACTGATACTCCCGGTGTGTGTTCCGAGGTTTGAACTGATACTCCCGGTGTGTGTTCCGAGGTTTGGACTGATACTCCCGGTGTGTGTTCCGAGGTTTGGACTGAACTTCCGGTGGTATCCAGAATGATTATGAACTGTCTTCCAGGGTTATCTCTGAAAGACGAATCTGCCCTCCTACAATGTTAGTAACAAGTGTGTAGAAAATTTCGAGTGTCTACAGATGCCTCTATCATATTCATGTAATGAAAGGCATAGATTGGATAAAAAATCATAGACACTTGAAATGCAACAAAATAAACATAATGCCATGTATAGAAACATGATGCAAATATATGATGCATGGGTTTTGTTTTATTGTTTTCCAATATGATGGGATGATTTTCGGTTCCCTGTTAATCCCGTCGGGGATGACAATCAGTGATGCCTTGGACGTGTGATCCAAGTCTTCCAGGATGTTGGGGTTATCACCAAAGTCTTGAATCCTTGATACATACTTTACTCTGACGATGTGCCTCTCGTGTGCAAGAGATCTATGGGGATAAAGCTTTGTCAATTTGAGGATGTGTATAACATATTCCATCATCGGTCCTCTCCGATGAGGATGGTCTTCTCTGGTTTGTGCCAACAGTATGTATTGTCAGGGCTGCCTGACCTTCGCTGATGTGTATCACCGGATAGATCCCTGTTGGGCAAACTGTCAAGGTTGCTTGACCTTCATTGATGTGTGTATCAACGGATAGATACCTGTTGGGCAAACTGTCAAGGCTTCTTGACCTTCATTGATGTTGTATCAACAAATAGATACGCGTTCTAACCCCCGCCGGGGATTCGTGGATATGATTACCAATCATCGAATAATTTTTGATGCTTCGATGGGTTTACTTGTCATCGGCTGAGATGACGTCAAGGTTGCTTGACCTTAATTGACATGTACATCAATGGTTGAATTGCGTTGTAACCCCCGCCGGGGATACTTTATCAATGAAATCTGCGTTGTGACCCCCGCCAGGGATCATGTCTTAGGGCTACGATCCTGCACTGACGGCATCAGACCTTTATAAAGTATTGCCGAATGTAGTTTGCAACAGTTGAGATCATCGGTATAGTATACCCTATGTTTGGGTGAAGACCAATGAGTATTATATAAGGCCAGAGTTTGGCCCATGAAAACCAGGATTCCAGGCTATTCAGCTCAATCGCGTAGCATTTTTTTTCCTGATTTGGGCTTTTTAGCTTGTAAGAACTACTTTGCAACTTGAGCTGGACGGAGCCGGAGGGGTGGGACCCATGTAGGGATGCCGCAGGTACACCTGTAGCAACCGCAGGTGGACCTGCGGCCACCCGTGGCTACATAATGCTTGCAAGTTCCTTTCACAAGTCATTTTCAAGCCGTGTCGCGAAGAAATCTGAGAGCTTTTATTCAGATCTGCTGAGTTCGGACGACTTTCTACAAATTCTGTCACAATACAAGTGTTCTACACTGTCCTGGTAACATATGCATGTATTCTTTTTTAGTTTTTATCCGTTGAAAAATGACTTATCACATGAAATGCATCTAAAAACATAGTAGTGAATATGCATGTTGATATGACTTGATAAAAAATATTCAACATAGTAAATGTTAGTATTAAACCATGCTGAACATAATAATGTGAAAAATTTAAATTTTGAAACAGTTAAATTGGCACCTTTTGCTGTCATTTCTTATCCTATTTAAGGACAAATGAGCAAAGGTGAAAAAAAAAATAATCCTGGTAATTAGGCTACGCTTATGGATTTTTTACTTTGATGTATTAATGCATGTAGGATGTATATGACTGTGGGTAGGTGTGCTACTGAATGGCTACCTAGTCATGCCTATGTGCATGTGGATAGTCCTATTTATAAAGGGGACTATGGCAAAAAATTTCCAAAATGTAGGCATTGGGTAGTCATGCATTTTTAACTCTACTGTAGATGTATGTTAAAATAATGCATGCATGTAGGCATAAAATGCATTATGAGAAGCTCCAGTTCAGAATTTACCACACCCTTTCTGAGGTGATTTGGAGACTTCTTGTCCAGATATTATGGATCCGGATCAGCCGAGTAGTTCCCGCAAGCCCACTTCTGGGGTACGGAGGAGGGCTTCTGTGACACCCCTAAATCCGGGTACTTCAATTCCACCGAATTTGGTGCTCACTTATCAAAAACTATTATATCTAACTACATGTATTCAAAGGATAAAGACATAATTTAAATAACTTAAACAATAATTTCTCCCATTAAAGGGTTACAACATAATCTCAACATAAATCCCAGGTAATCTACCTTAAAATTATTACATCAGTTTGCGGAATACATTATAAAATAAAACAAATCTTAAAACTTCAAGCATTTAAATAAACTTTAATCAATTCTTCATCACTTAGACATCTTACCCTTTCCCTTGCTAGTAGATGGATCATCACCTCTTTCACCTTTAGCTGCATTGTTTAATTGCAAGAGTGAGCAAATAATTGCTCACTGACATAAAGATAGTATAGTAACAACATGAGAGTGAACAACGAATACTTAATAATAAAGAACTTGTTCTATGAATCAAAATAGAAATCAAGTTTGAACTTTAATTATCTGAGGGTCTTAAGACCACGAACTATGTCCATGGTGTTTAGGTATTATTACCTTAACCTCAACAGTCATTAGACTGTACAGAATTTTCAATCAATAAAGATTTAATACAAGAATGTATAACTGAACAAGGTTATCAAAGTCAAAGATCGAATATCGACAATATATAACTGAATAAGCATGATATATATCCAAAGTATTATATTCAAGGAATTAAAACAATTTCCTTTGCATCAATGTGTTAGAACAATATATGTTTTGAATATTAATAACGAGAAATGAGAATGTGAAACTCATTAGATGTAACGAATTAGGTTACATGAGCTTATTCAATCATTCATAAGAATAGAATTAATAATCTTGCTCAATGAAAAAGATAAGGTTTAGAAACTTGCACAATCATTATAAAAATAGGATTAAAGAACTTGTTCAATAATAACAAGGTAAAGTTAGAAAACTTGCATTGATTGTACGCTACACAAATGAAATAATCTACAATTACCCTACACATATCATTGAAATCGCAACAACATTTAATTGTATGAATATTAGCTTTAGGGTTTAAACCATCATTTAGGTCATAACCCTAACCTAACACCTAACCTAGCACCTAACCATTTAGGTTGACATACTTAACGCTTCTGAAATTACACATTGATCAACATAACTTAATCGTTCAACTCTATCTTTCGAAAACATCCCATTTGGTTTCATTTTATAACTTATTTAAATAATTATTTCAAATCTTTGCACTTTGCATTTCAACACATTAACATCTGTTATTATAGTTTATATCATGTTTTAACATCATGAACATACGCATTAAACTAAGACAAGTCCAATATGCCTGACCTACAAACAAGCAGACCACACTGTCTCAGTTCAGGGTGTGGCGCAGCTGTGCTACACTTAGGCTTGGGACTGGCGCAGCTACGCCATTTTTGGCCTTGGCAACGGCGCAGCTGCGCCGGTGTTCAGACAGACGCAGAGACGGCAGTGAACCGTAGCCGATTTTAGCCCAACAAACACAAATTTCACCCATCACACGGTGATAACAACATGTAAAATAAATATACCACTAACATAAACATTATTGCTAACATATTCAACCACTTAGCACCATTTAACAACAATTAGAACTATTTTAATTTCTCAATTTTCATGTTTTTCATATAAAACACTATTTTTGATATTCTATCCAAAAATCATCATTGCGAATTCATTATTTAACCAATTCATTTCATTCAAATTACATTATGTTCGTATCTCAATGAACTACCTTATGCAAGTGTCAATTTACAGTTTTATACACAAATTGACCACTAAAATTGGAACTTTCTAAGGCCTTCACATATGAACATAAACACTGTTATTTTCATTTTCTTCCTACATCCAATTTCTCACAATTTGATAACTGATACAACACACATACAAGATGACAACAGATTCTACAACTTAGTCCACACCATATACACAACGGTTGAGCCACAAACCCACAAAATCAATTACAGAGAATAGAAAATCACAAGTCTGAGAATTAGAATTAGTTATACCTTAATATTTGATTATTGGCTAGCAAAAGATGACAACAAGGTTTAGTAATCCTCTCCTTCCTCTTAAAATCTCAGAAAAATCTCTCAAGCTCTCACTCTCAATCTCCTCTGAAATTCTCTTTTCCTCTACTTTTCTATGCTAATAAGCCTAAGGAAAAAAAATAAGACGCGTATGCCATATAACTGGCCTCTCCCACGTTCCTTACGTTAGAAAAATAAAAAGTGCGCGTCAGTTGAATAAGCCAAAGGCCACAAGGCCTTGTTTGGCTACCACATATTTTCCCTAAACCAATTTATTTTTATATTATTTATATTACATAGTTTCCAATTGTCACACTTTCAGTTGATTAATTTAAATAACTTAGTTTAGTTAATTTAAATAACTTATAATACTAATAATAAAAATCTTATTATCATTAATAAATAATTATATATCTAATTTAATTAATAAATTAGACACATCACTATATTTAATTTATTTATTTCTTTTAAATTAAACAATTCATTTAATTTAACAAATTTCTTAAATATTAAATAATTGATTTAATTTAATTATTACTTAAATTAAATCCTTCAATAAAATTATTATTATTCAATTTAATTACTAAATTAATTCACCACAATTATCAATTATTTATTTTCCATAATAAATAAATTATTTAAAATATTTTATTTAATTCAATAAATATTTAAATTAAATTATAAATTTCTCGATCGTTACATCCTTCCCTCCTTAAAAGGATTCTGTCCCCAGAATCACAACTCAAAAAATTCATTCATTACATTTTTCCCTCCTTAACAAGATTTTGTCCCCAGAATCGCTATACAAAATCAAGCAAACAATTGAGGATAATTCTTCATCATAACATTTTCAAGTTCCCACGTAGCTTCCTCAGCATTGTGGTTCCTCTAGATTACCTTAACAGAAGGTATCACCTTATTCCTCAGTACTTGCTCTTTTCTGTCAATAATTTGAACAGGGACTTCTTCATATGTTAAGTTTTTCTCAAACTGTAAGGGCTCATATTCTATAACATGCCTATAATCGGGCTTATATGGTCTCAATACCGAGATGTGGAAAATATTATGGATATGCATTAACTCTGGAGGTAAGGCTACCTCGTACGCCACTTCGACAACCCGTCAAAGAACTTCGAAAGGACCTATAAACCTAGGGTTTAATTTCCCTTTCTTTCCAAATCGAATTTTACCCTTCCAGGGAGATACTTTTAAGAAAACATAACTACCAACATCGAATTCCCGATTTTGTCGGTGCTGATCGACATATTTCTTCTGTCTATCTTGTGTAGCTATTAATCTTGCTCGAATCACCTTGATGATCTCGACGGTTTTTTGCACCAACTCTGGACCCAATAGCTGACGTTCTCCTACCTTTTCCCAGCATAACGGAGTTCTGCATTTTCTGCCGTATAACGCTTTGTAAGGCTGCATGCCAATACTCGCGTGATAACTATTATTATATGAAAATTCAACCAATGGTAAATGATCGTCCCAATTTCCCTTGAAATCCATAAAACATGGTCTGAGCATATCTTCTAGTGTTTGGATGGTTCTCTCGCTTTGTCCATCGGTTTGAGGATGGTATGATGTGCTCATTCTCAGCTGTGTTCCCAAACATTCTTGTAGTCATTTCCAGAAATTAGATGTGAAACGTGGATCTCTGTCTGACACAATGGACACAGGTACACCATGTCTTGACATAATTTCCTTCATGTATAGTTTTGCTAACCGATCTAGAGTAAATCGAATCTTGATCGGCAAAAAGTGTGCCGACTTTGTCAATCGATCCACAATCACCCAAACGGCGTCATACCCTTGCTGAGTCGTTGGAAGACCTACCACAAAATCCATTGTGATATGCTCCCATTTCTATTATGGTACCTCTAACAGTTGTAACAATCCGCTTGGCCTTTGATGTTCAGCTTTAACTTTTTGACACGTTAAGCATTTCGCCACACACTCAGCCACATCCCTCTTCATGTTCGGCCACCAAAAATGATGTCTAAGAACTTGGTACATCTTTGTACTTCCAGGGTGAATCGAATATCTTGAGTTGTGAGCTTCACACAGAATTTCTTCTTTAATTTATGGTACTTGCGGTACCCAAATTCTCCCTTCGAACCGAAGTAACCCTTCCGAATCGATTTTGAATTTGTCTTCCTCACCTTCAGCTATTTTCTGTTTTATCTTGTCCCAGTCTTCATCCTGAATTTGTGCATTGTTCACTTTCTCTACCAACGTTGAACTGTTTCCCACCTGGAACAACTTTTCATCGATTTCTGTCGGATATTTAATTTCCAACTCCATTTTAGCCATTTCCGACACTAACTTATCCTGAGCAGTCAACAACATTAACTTCTCTCGTCCCTTCCTACTTAAGGCATCAGCAATAACATTCGCCTTTCGGGATGATAGAAAATCTCGCAATCGTAATCTTTGATTAATTCCAACCATCGTCTTTGTCGCATGTTTAAGTCTTTTTGTGTAAAGATATACTTCAGACTTTTATGGTCAGTATATATCTCACACCTCTCTCCGTAAAGATAATGTCTCCAAATCTTCATGGCAAACACCACTGCAGCCAACTCTAAGTCATGAGTCGGATACTCCTTCTCATAATCTTTTAATTGACGTGATGCATACTGTGACGACCCCAAAATAGGTCCATTCCATCCAACCTATTCTGAGTTGCCAAATACATGGTACAGAAAACAACTGTAACTTTATTACAACAATTGTCGTGCAAAATACAACAACACATATGCTGTGAGTTTGGATACAAATATATACCAAATGTGACTCATGTTCCAACCGTGGACATCACCTCACAATGACACCTTACATAAAGGTATAGTCAAAAACTGTTTTAGAAATTAGAATCTTTGGGAAGTGCTCAAGGAAACCTTCGTACATGGGAGGCCATGCGTCTAGGTTATGATAGATATCATATGGCCACAGAATTATTCTTGGTTGACCCAATAGACCCCAAAGAAAAACGAGAAGATTACTATCATATTCTTCCCAATGGTGAGTCTTCTCTTGACATATCATTATCTCTACTGTCTCTAATTGAGAATTATACTTCAAACAAACACCAAGAATATATAGGTAGTGCTCGTATATATACTCAGCAAGTGGATGAGCACATCCCTGTCTTATGATGATACGAGGTTGTATGTCGTTAGACATCTTGTATGATAGTGGCAAACCACCCTTCCAACGTTGGGTACACCTTACCCTATTGGATTCACCAAATAAAACTACTAAATGAACTTTTCTATACTGCTTCGGGAGAACATCCACAGCTAGAGACCACCGTTCTATTTCCCCGTTACCCTCGTTCGACCCAGCTACACTCTTATTACCTGAAAGGAATTGTGAAGCAAAAGGGTGAGCACAACTAGCTCAGTAAAGTATATCATGACTAAAGATAATTAAATTATCAATAGCCTTCATCAATAATAAATCAGAGATTTAGAACATATGGTAAATGATAAAAATTTCAACCATAGTTGCAGCGGAACGAGCAATCCATTAGAAGAGTCAAATAGACTATAAAGTCTATTATCTTCTCCATGTTAAAAATCCATCAACAATGTTTTATCCCTGTAACATCAATCAACAATTCTGGTCCACAATCATATGAATAACTCATAATCATAACTGTAGTTCTAAATTCCTCTTCTCATCCAGGACGAAGATAATTTTCATCATCTATCTTTACCTGAAACATCAAAGATCATGGTTACACCAAATCACATTTCCTGTTCATAATCATACTAATAACTTCATCTTTGCACTACGGCCAAAGATATTCATTTGTATCACCAGTTGGTCATGTTTATCTCAACATCTGTTCATCTTTGCACTACTGGCCAAAGATATTCAACAACATGTCATCTTTGCACTACGGGCCAAAGATATTCATCAACAATTCATCTTTGCACTACAGGCCAAAGATATTCATCAATATTTCATCTTTGCACTACAGGCCAAAGATATTCATCAATATTTCATCTTTGCACTACAGGCCAAAGATATTAATATCTCAAAGAAATATATAATCATTTATATAAACAATAATTATAACCATGTTGATCATTTCACCATTGCACTTAAGTTGAAGATATTCAATTATAAATTCAATGGTCATGATCATACTACTCAATAATTCAACTTTACACTACTAGCCAAAGAGAACCCAAAGTCATGATCATACCAATAATCTACCCATCTTTACACTCAAGTGAAAGAGAATTTCAACATCAGGGTTATAAAAATGTTATATATGATAATAAAAACAATATGATCCATATATAGATTTAATCTCAAGAGTTATATTCATAAATCAACTATAATTTGGTTAAAAAAAGAAACCAATTTTATCGTGAATAGTAACTCGTGAATAGTAACTCATGAATAGTAACTCGTGAATAGTAACTCGTGAATAGTAACATCGACACAAAAAGGTAGAAATTCCACAATAAAATCCATACCAATATTTCGGTATAATGATATTGAAAGAATAATATTTCTTAACCTTATAAACAATTTATTTTAATTGTTTACACTTTACTAAATAATGCATTTAATCATCCTAAAATGCCAAACTCATAAGATTTTATTTCCAATAACCAAAACACTCATCAAAAATCTGCATATACCTCATATATGATTCTCAAGCCATAAAATCATATTTTCTAATTTTCTTACTTCACATAACATATTTAATTCATTTACTCATAACTAGACCATTTTCATGAAAAATACCAAATCAGTCCCAAAAATATTTCTTTTCTGAAATTTAGCATAATATAGTCCCATAGTGAACATATATTTTTCTCAGAATTTTTAAAAGTCATTTACTATTTTTCATATGGCCAAAACAGCCGAATATTTAGACATTTATCAAAAATTATACTTTTATCTAAAAATTCTGAAATTCACAGAGTATACTCCTATCATATACATGTACTCCCAATAAAAATTTCATCAATTTTGGAGTTAACCACAATGAGTTATAAGCGGTTACTTTTAAAATAGTATTTTCTCATAAAATTCATAACTCTTAATCTATACATCCAAAAATTACCATTTTTGGACAAAGTCAAGAAAACTCATCAAAATATCATTTCAAATTTTTCCAGTCAGAAAAATTACGAAACTGGAAAATATAACAACCCTTAAAATCCCTTACTATCCCTTACCTCAAAAGAGCAGTACTTCTGATCGGTATGCAAAGCCGAAGGAAACTTGCAATGAATAGCAACTCTCAAAGTATCTAAATACTCACAAAATATGCTTCATAATATAGAGAGAGAAAGAGAGAAAGCTTATGTTTCTGGTGTGATTTTCAATTCTAACTTAGCCCTCTATTTATAGGAAAATTTTAGCAAACTTGACCTGCAACCTGATGGCTTTACCTGCTACTATTCCCACCCACCACATTTGAAATAAAATTCAGCACATTTCTTCACCAACCACAAATGGGGCCCACCAATTCTAGAATTTTCCACCAAAATGATAAACTCCGAAAATTCAACAATTTCTGAACCAGTCATCTCGTAAAATTCATAATAAATCATACATTCATTTTTAACGGTTCAAAATTTGTGGGCATATACTCAACTTATATATGTATAACATATCCAAAAATTACCACGATCCAACGGTCGGATTAAAAATTATAACCCCCGTAAAATATCTCAAAAACCCTGATTTTTAATACCTCCATTCCGACAAAAATACGGATAAAAACCTCAACATTAACTCCTTCATTTTTAACCACAAAAATATATCCCTCGTTTATATCCACATAAAATAAATATTTCCTTATCATATGAATCAATAATTAATTATTCACAAATAATATTACAGAATCACATTTATAACAACCAGGCCGTTCCCAGGAAAGAGGGGGCTTTCCAATAAGGATTTCTCCTTACTAGCGCGCAATTAGATGACCAAACCTCTCCTTAGACAGAACTTTCTAGACATTGCCAATAATGCTATCTAATAATATTATTCAAATAATATGAATTATTGATCTGATAATAGAAAATACTGTGCAGCAATAATTATTGAAACAATAATAATATAAAATATCAACGTAGCAATTATTGAATCAATAAAATAAAATATTGAACAGTAATTACTGTAACAATTATTGAGTAGTGCCTTCTTACGTAAGAATCAATAATTTCAAAAATACTATGCAATACCGTGTGCTACTGTGCAATAACGCGTATTACTGTATTTTAACCACCGGGTATTCCAACAGTGTTAACGGTAACAACTACGCCGTTATTTGTAAAAACTCAAATTTGTCGTTTTCTTCACCCGACAGTTATTCGTTATGGGGCCCACAAATAGTTGCGCCGTCGTACGAATATTCCCCGACAGAAAAGAATATTCCACGACCAAACGAATATTCCCCGACAACAATGATTATTTTATAACCACTTGCTTATTTTGAAAAAAAAATCATATTTCACCCATAACTTTAAACTTTTATCAATTTAACCATTTACTGAATAGTAATTATAAGAAAAATTGAATACTTTTATTTCATAAAATTCGGGGTCTTACAATCTCCCCTCCTTATGAAATTTCGTCCCCGAAATTTACGTACCTGGTATTTCGAAGAGTTGAGAATACCTTGCTTCCATTTCAGATTCTATCTCTCAGATCATCATGATTTCTCCATTGCTCATCTCCCATGATAACTTCATTTGGGTTCCTCATTTGTTGGGAAGTCATGACAACCGCCATCCCTCGAACTACTCGGCTTTGACTTGTCTGGAGCAGCATTTGGCGTCATCATTACCGTTGGAATATACCTTTCTCTAGGACATATTCCTCCCTCAACTGCCTCTTCGTACTCCTCATTCATGATCTGAATCATCAATCTTCGATCCATATCGGATTCAGGTTGACCGCTATGTACAGGGTAATTCAAAACTCGATGTTGGGTTCTCCCAATTGCTTTCCAAAAAGAGAAATTCATATCATCTATTTTAGCCTTCTTAGATCGAACATCTCTTTCCACAATATCCACGTGTCGTGCGGCTTTTGCCCATGCATCACTTATTCTCACTCGTTCAGTTTTTTCTTCTCTCAGCTCAGATTTTATTTTTATCATCTTATACTCTGCCAAAGAATGCTTCTGTTCAAGCATCACATATCGGGTAACACAAGCTTGAATTGTTGCATCCTTTTGTTCCACGACCGCCTGTCGTTCTTCTGTCTGCTCTTCTAACTCATGAATACGATTTTGAAATTCTACATTTTGATCATATAATACCTCTAATAAACTCTCCTCTGGTACTTCTTCTTCCTCTTCTTCCTCAGTCTCAGCTGTTACCTCTGCGACTATCTCGGGTGTAACTATCAATTCTTCACTCACCACATGGATATCTCTAATTCCTTCTTCGTCTGACATCACATTATCACGGTTAGTGATTAGAGGTATCCCCACAGTCTCATTCACTCCATTGTTAGCATTCTCAGCTGCCATTCTCAAATACTGCCTTAAAACAAGGGTTAATTAAACAAATTAACATATCACATAATATCCCAATATTATGACTGACCAACAAATAAGCTTAGGTAGGACACACTAGCGAAGGATTTACTCATCTCTCCCCTCCTAGTTGTATTCCCCGATCTCCGCCAGAGATCATATCCCTAAGCTCTGATACCAACTGTGACAACCCCAAAATAGGTCCATTCCATCCAACCTATTCTGAGTTGCCAAATACATGGTACAGAAAACAACTGTAACTTTATTACAACAATTGTCGTGCAAAATACAACAACACATATGCTGTGAGTTTGGATACAAATATATACCAAATGTGACTCATGTTCCAACCGTGGACATCACCTCACAATGACACCTTACATAAAGGTATAGTCAAAAACTGTTTTAGAAATTAGAATCTTTGGGAAGTGCTCAAGGAAACCTTCGTACATGGGAGGCCATGCGTCTAGGTTATGATAGATATCATATGGCCACAGAATTATTCTTGGTTGACCCAATAGACCCCAAAGAAAAACGAGAAGATTACTATCATATTCTTCCCAATGGTGAGTCTTCTCTTGACATATCATTATCTCTACTGTCTCTAATTGAGAATTATACTTCAAACAAACACCAAGATTATATAGGTAGTGCTCGTATATATACTCAGCAAGTGGATGAGCACATCCCTGTCTTATGATGACACGAGGTTGTATGTCGTTAGACATCTTGTATGATAGTGGCAAACCACCCTTCCAACGTTGGGTACACCTTACCCTATTGGATTCACCAAATAAAACTACTAAATGAACTTTCCTATACTGCTTCGGGAGAACATCCACAGCTAGAGACCACCGTTCTATTTCCCCGTTACCCTCGCTCGACCCAGCTACACTCTTATTACCTGAAAGGAATTGTGAAGCAAAAGGGTGAGCACAAATAGCTCAGTAAAGTATATCATGACTAAAGGTAATTAAATTATCAATAGCCTTCATCAATAATAAATCAGAGATTTAGAACATATGGTAAATGATAAAAATTTCAACCATAGTTGCAGCGGAACGAGCAATCCATTAGAAGAGTCAAATAGACTATAAAGTCTATTATCTTCTCCATGTTAAAAATCCATCAATAATGTTTTATCCCTGTAACATCAATCAACAATTCTGGTCCACAATCATATGAATAACTCATAATCATAACTGTAGTTCTAAATTCCTCTTCTCATCCAGGACGAAGATAATTTTCATCACCTATCTTTACCTGAAACATCAAAGATCATGGTTACACCAAATCACATTTCCTGTTCATAATCATACTAATAACTTCATCTTTGCACTACGGCCAAAGATATTCATTTGTATCACCAGTTGGTCATGTTTATCTCAACATCTGTTCATCTTTGCACTACTGGCCAAAGATATTCAACAACATGTCATCTTTGCACTACGGGCCAAAGATATTCATCAATAATTCATCTTTGCACTACAGGCCAAAGATATTCATCAATATTTCATCTTTGCACTACAGGCCAAAGATATTCATCAATATTTCATCTTTGCACTACAGGCCAAAGATATTAATATCTCAAAGAAATATATAATCATTTATATAAACAATAATTATAACCATGTTGATCATTTCACCTTTGCACTTAAGTTAAAGATATTCAATTATAAATTCAATGGTCATGATCATACTACTCAATAATTCAACTTTGCACTACTGGCCAAAAAGAACCCAAAGTCATGATCATACCAATAATCTACCCATCTTTACACTCAAGTGAAAGAGAATTTCAACATCAGGGTTATAAAAATGTTATATATGATAATAAAAATAATATGATCCATATATAGATTTAATCTCAAGAGTAATATTCATAAATCAACTATAATTTGGTTAAAAAAAGAAACCAATTTTATCGTGAATAGTAACTCGTGAATAGTAACTCATGAATAGTAACTCGTGAATAGTAACTCATGAATAGTAACTCATGAATAGTAACACCGATACAAAAAAGTAGAAATTCCACAATTAAATCCATACCAATATTTCGATATAATGATATTGTGAAAGAACAATTTATTTTAATTGTTTACACTTTACTAAATAATGTATTTAATCATCCTAAAATGCCAAACTCATAAGATTTTATTTCCAATAACCAAAACACTCATCAAAAATCTGCATATATCTAATATATGATTCTCAAGCCATAAAATCATATTTTCTAATTTTCTTACTTCACATAACATATTTAATTCATTTACTCATAACTAGACCATTTTCATGAAAAATACCAAATCAGTCTCAAAAATATTTCTTTTCTAGAATTTAGCATAATATAGTCCCATAGTGAACATATATTTTTCTCAGAATTTTTAAAAGTCATTTACTATTTTTCATATGGCCAAAACAGCCGAATATTTAGACATTTATCAAAAATTATACTTTTATCTAAAAATTCTGAAATTCACAGAGTATACTCCTATCATATACATGTACTCCCAATAAAAAATTCATCAATTTTGGAGTTAACCACAATGAGTTATAAGCGGTTACTTTTAAAATAGTCTTTTCTCATAAAATTCATAACTCTTAATCTATACATCCAAAAATTACCATTTTTGGACACAGTCAAGAAAACTCATCAAAATATCATTTCAAATTTTTCCAGTCAGAAAAATTACGAAACTGGAAAATATAACAACCCTTAAAATCCCTTACTCTCCCTTACCTCAAAAGAGCAGTACTTCTGATCGGTATGCAAAGCCGAAGGAAACTTGCACTGAATAGCAACTCTCAAAGTATCTAAATACTCACAAAATATGCTTCATAATATAGAGAGAGAAAGAGAGAAAGCTTATGTTTCTGGTGTGATTTTCAATTCTAACTTAGCCCTCTATTTATAGGAAAATTTTAGCAAACTTGACCTGCAACCTGATGGCTTTACCTGCTACTATTCCCACCCACCACATTTGAAATAAAATTCAGCACATTTTTTCACCAACCACAAGTGGGGCCCACCAATTCTAGAATTTTCCACCAAAATGATAAACTCCGAAAATTCAACAATTTCTGAACCAGTCATCTCGTAAAATTCATAATAAATCATACATTCATTTTTAACGGTTCAAAATTTGTGGGCATATACTCAACTTATATATGTATAAAATATCCAAAAATTACCACGATCCAACGGTCGGATTAAAAATTATAACCCCCGCAAAATATCTCAAAAACCCTGATTTTTAATACCTCCATTCCGACAAAAATACGGATAAAAACCTCAACATTAACTCCTTCATTTTTAACCACAAAAATATATCCCTCGTTTATATCCACATAAAATAAATATTTCCTTATCATATGAATCAATAATTAATTATTCACAAATAATATTACAGAATCACATTTATGACAATCAGGCCGTTCCCAGAAAAGAGGGGGCTTTCCAATAAGGATTTCTCCTTACTAGCGCGCAATTAGATGACCAAACCTCTCCTTAGACAGAACTTTCTAGACATTGCCAATAATGCTATCTAATAATATTATTCAAATAATATGAATTATTGATCTGATAATAGAAAATACTGTGCAGCAACAATTATTGAAACAATAATAATATAAAATATCAACGCAGCAATTATTGAATCAATAAAATAAAATATTGAACAGTAATTACTGTAATAATTATTGAGTAGTGCCTTCTTACGTAAGAATCAATAATTTCAAAAATACTATGCAATACCGTGTGCTACTGTGCAATAACGCGTATTACTGTATTTTAACCACCGGGTATTCCAACAGTGTTAACGGTAACAACTACGCCGTTATTTGTAAAAACTCAAATTTGTCATTTTCTTCACCCGACAGTTATTCGTTATGGGGGCCCACAAATAGCTGCGTCGTCGTACGAATATTTCTCGACAGAAAGAATATTCCACGACCAAACGAATATTCCCCGACAACAATGATTATTTTATAACCACTTGCTTATTTTGAAAAAAAATTCATATTTCACCCATAGCTTTAAACTTTTATCAATTTAACCATTTACTGAATAGTAATTATAAGAAAAATTGAATACTTTTATTTCATAAAATTCGGGGTCTTACACATACGCAATAACTCTGTCGTTCTGCATAAGCACACAGCCTAGTCCTTTATGCGATGCGTCACTATACACCACAAAATTACCTGTATCATCAGGCTATGACAACACAGGTGCTGAGCTCAATCTCTTCTTCAATTTGTGAAAACTTTCCTCATACTTCTCCGTCCAAACAAACTTAACCGCCTTCCTGGTTAAATTCGTCAACGGGGTCGCAATTTTGGAAAAATCTTGAATAAAATGCTTATAGTAACCTGCCAACCCTAAGAAACTCCTTATCTCTGACGGTGTCTTCGGCTGATCCCAATTTACTACGGCTTCAACTTTTGATGGATCTACCAAAATTTCGTCTTTATTGATAACATGCCTGAGAAACTGTACACGTTCCATCCAAAACTCACATTTTGAAAATTTTGCGTACAATTTCTCCTTTCTCAATGTCTCCAACGTTAATCTTAAATGTTCTAGATGTTCTTCCTTGGTCTTAGAATACACCAAGATATCATCAATAAACACCACCACAAATTTATCTAAGAATGGTTTAAACACCCTGTTCATCAAATCCATGAACGCTGCAGGTGCATTGGTTAAACCAAATGACATAACTAGAAACTCGTAATGACCGTACCGAGTTCTGAATGCCATCTTGGGTACGTCTTCTGGCCTCACCTTCAATTGATAATAACCACTCCTCAAGTCTATCTTTGAAAAATATCTCGCCCCCTTTAGTTGATCAAACAGGTCGTCGATTCTTGGCAACGGATACTTATTTTTAATCGTAACCTTATTCAATTTTCGATAGTAAATGCAGAGCCGCATTGATCCATCCTTCTTCTTAACAAATAACACTGGCGCTCCCCATGGCGATACTCTCGGCTGGATATACTTCTTGTCGAGCAATTCTAGCAGTTGCACCATCAATTCTTTCATCTCTACCAGGGCCATTCTGTATGGTTCCTTAGATATCGGGCCTGGTCCTGGTACTAAATCAATTACGAACTCAATTTGTCGATCTGGCGGAAGACCCGGCAAATCGTCTGGAAATACGTCTGCAAAATCTCTTATGATCGATATCTCTTCTAACTTTGTACTTTTCTTTTGTGTATCAACTATGTAGGCTAAGTATCCTACACATCCTTGTCTTAACAACTTCTTGGCTTGCATCACCGTCAGACAACTTGCTTGTCGAGATGATTTGCTGCCATAGAACACAATCTTTGACGGAGTCATAAGGTTAACACACTTTCTTTGGCAATCAATCACTACTCCGTGATTGAATAACCAATCCATTCCCAATTTAACATCAAACTCCTCCAGTATAATTGGTATCAAGTCTACCCTCGTCTCTTGACCCTTTATAACCACTTTACAATTCTTATATACAAATCTAACAGGAATCACTTCCTTATTCGCAGTCTCTATGCTCAAGGGATAATCTAATTCTTCCTGAGGCAATCCTAAGTTTTGAGCAATTTTATCAGATTTAAATGAACAAGTAGCTCCCGAATCAAATAGTACATAAACATTAATACCATTAATCAGAATGATACATGACACCATATCCTTAGACTGAACAGCATCCTGCACGGTCATATTGAAAGTTCTCGCAGTAGGTCGGGTTGACTGAGCTGGTCCGATGATAGTAAATGCACCACCACCATTGTTGTTTCCTTTTCCACCACTTGCACTTCCCGCTGGCTTTTTATGACAATCACAAGCCATGTGATCCTTCGAACCGCAGGTAAAACATGCTCCTTTCTTCGAACTGAAATAGTTTGGTGCAACGTGTCCCTCCTGACCACAGTTGAAACACACTCGCTTTCCCTTCAAACATACCCCAGTATGGTTCTTTCCACACGTCGCACAAGCTTCAAAATTTTTCTTCTGCTGACTTCCCTGTTGTCCTCCTGTAGTCGAATTCTCATTCGACTTCCTCTTCTAATTGTTACTTCCAACATTACTTCCACCAGCCTTATTTTCACTATTGTGACGCCCCCAAAATTAGGTATACATCACCCATCTTGGGTCGTCAGATACATAGTACAGAATACAAATACAACTTACTAATACAACTGTCGTGTACAATACGACAAAACATAAACTGTGAGTTTGAATACAAATATTATCTTCTAGAGAGTATTCATACTCAAAAGGAGTCCTCATTACATTTATTAACACACTATTACATAGAATAGTGAGGACTACTAACTAATACTATCATTCGGACCACCACTCCGTTCCCCGACTTGCCCCAGCTACGTTCTCATTTCCTGAAGAGAACAGTGAAAGAAAGGGTGAGCTCAACTAGCCCAGTAAGAAATATTATGACTAAGATAATGCAGAATAAATTATCATTAGCCTTCAACAGTGTTACACTGATAAAATATAATAGACATCAAGTTTAACTGCAGCGGAACAAGCAATCCATTAAAAGAGTCAAGTAGAAAATAAACTCTACTATCTTTTATGATTTAAAAGGTTTTTCAACACTGTTATCGCTGGGACTCAGCTTAATAAAATAATCCACATCATCGAATCACCTCTGCACTACGGCCAAGGATATTCGTGTATTCATTAATGGTCATGTTCATGCCAACAACTGTCCATCAATGCACTACGGCCAATGAGGACTTTTACCACATCATTTGTAACCTTACGGTCATGATTATACCGAATAATCCCTGGTCATAATCATACCAAGTCCATCTATGCACTACAGGCCACAGATGACTTTCAATATTTTATAAACATGAGGATGATGACAATGATATAAGAATTCAATAAAACAAGTTCAAGAATTAATTTATCCAAGAATTAACAACGTCCAAATTGTCAACATGATACTGCTTTGTGGAGTAAAATTCAAGAATACTTAGAAGAATATTTTCATGAAAAGATACTGGATGAACCGCAATTATCAAGGATATTCCACTAATTTCATGGAGTATAGAAGTTAAAACTTAACCAACTTAGTATAATAAAGAATGGAATAACAAAATAAATCACCCGGCATGCGATAGACCGCACAGACAGGTTATTCTAACAGAATAATAAATAATGGAACCAGGTCCGGCGGAAACGCACAAACAGGATATTCCGACAGAATAATAAACAATGGAACCAGGTCCGGCGTAAAGGCACGGACAGGATATTCCGACAGAATAATAATAAATAATGGAACCAGGTCCGGTGTAAAACACACAGACAGGATGTTCCAACAGAATAATAACAAGACGGAACTAGGTCCGGTGTAAAACACACAGACAGGATGTTCCAACAGAATAACAGAAGAATGTCACCAAGTATAGGGTAGACCGCGTATACAGGTTATTCCAATAGAATAATAAGAAATGGAATAACAACAGTTCTCTTCATGAATAAGAAAGAATAACACCCCTTACCGTTTTAAAGAAGAGCTGAAATAAGGAAGTAGTTAAGTAGCAGAATACTCTTCTTCTCTCTCTCTATAGTTTCTCTCTATAGTTTCTCTCTCTAGAGTTCAGTGAATTCGTAAGAAATAATGAAGGAATGAGCTGCTATTTATAGAAAAATAGAATGCATAGTAACTAATTCATGAACGGTCCAGATTGATTACTTTAATCTGACGGTCCATATTTAAAGAAAAATCTTTTAAATAAAATATAATATATTCTATTTATAGAATAACTTTAATAAAGTATTCTGTTTTATATAAAAAGATGTTTCTGTTTTATTACGTTAATAATACGAATAAAACAAAACGTCATTATCGCTAAATAATTCATATTATTAACTGACAATAATTGAATCAAACTGAGTGACTTCTCACATAAGCATTAATAATCAATACCGTGTGCTACTATGCAACCACACGTATTACTGTACTTTTACTACCGAGTAGTTCAACAGTATCAATGGTAAAACTTTCGCCGTTATTTTTAATAAAATATTTTTGTCGTTTTCTAAATCCGAAAATAATTCCGTTGTGGGGTCCACCAATGATTGTGTCGTTGTACGAATATTCCCTGTTAAAACGAATATTCCCCGACCAATCAAATATTATATAACAACTTGCGTACTTTGCAAAATTTATAAATAGTACCCACAACTATAATATTATATCAAATTAACTCCATAATATTCAAAAATGATATTTATAGAAAATTCATCTTTATTTATAAAAGTTGGGGTCTTACAACCTCCCCTTCTTATGAAATTTCGTCCTCGAAATTAGGGTACGTACCTGGTATGTCGAAGAGGTAAGCATACCTCGATTTCATTTCAGATTTTAACTCCCAAGTCATTTCCTCAACATCGTGGTTTCTCCACAAAACTTTGACTTGAGGTATAACCTTGGAGCGTAGAATATGTTCCTTCTTATCCAAGATTTGAACAGGAACTTCTTCATACGTCAAATCCTCCGCTATTTCGTCCGGTTCTAACTCAATAATGTGGTTCGGGACTTCCACATATTTACGTAACATGGATATGTGAAAAACGTTATGAACACGAGACATACTTGGCGGTAAAGCGAGTCTATAAGCCACAGTTCCTACTCGATCGAGGATTAAAAATGGACCGATGAATCGAGGATTGAGCTTTCCTCTCTTTCCAAATCTCGTTACTCCTTTCCATGGAGCAACATGTAAGAACACATGATCTCCTACATCAAATTCCACGTCCTTTCGATGAAGATCAGTATAACTCTTTTGTCGATCTTGTGAGATTTTTATACGTTGTCGGATCGTTTGAATCTTTTCTGTAGTCATACGTACCAACTCCGGTCCCAACAACGTTGCTTCACCCACCTCATCCCAGCATACTGGAGAACGACATTTTCTTCCATACAATGCTTCGAATGGAGCCATGCCAATACTTGCTTGATAACTGTTGTTGTAGGAAAACTCCACCAATGGTAAGAACTCGTCCCAACTTCCCTTGAAGTCAAGGACACAGAGTCTTAATAAATCTTTTAGAGTTTGAATAGTCCTCTCTGATTGTCCGTCCGTCTGAGGATGATATGTCGAACTAAATCGTAAATCTGTGCCCATAGCTTTTTGTAAACTAACCCAAAATCGTGAAGTGAATCTTGGGTCTCGATTAGAAACTATGGATACTGGCATACCATGCAGTCTTACAATCTCGTTTATGTGCATACGAGCAAGACGTTCAAGTGTATAAGTTTCTCGTATCGGTAAGAAATGAGCAGACTTGGTCAGTCTATCAACAATGACCCAAATCGCATCAATACCTTGAGAAACCCTAGGAAGACCGATAACGAAATCCATGGTAATGTGCTCCCATTTCCATTTTGGAATTTCAAGTGGTTGCAATGGACCTTTTGGTACTTGATGCTCCGCTTTGACTCATTAACAAGTTAAACACCTCGAGATAAATAGCGCTATCTCTCTCTTCATATTGCTCCACCAAAATGTATGACGAAGATCATGATACATTTTGGTACTTCCTGGATGGATTGCAAACGGTATGTTGTGCGCCTCCATCATGATTTCATACTTTAAATCAGGGTTGTTAGGAACACAAAGTCTGGAGTTGACTCAAAGTATTCCTTCTTCATTGATTCTTGCTTCCGGCATAGCACCTTCTTGCACTTTCTTCCTCATACGCATCAGCTCCAGGTCTGTAGCTTGAGCAACTTTAACTCTATCGATTAAAGTTGGTTCTACTCGTATATTCGCCATCATCACATGGGTCCCTGGAGTCTTTAACTCTATCTCCATCCTTTGCAAGTCACACAAAATGGGCCTTTGTGTTGACAATATCGCACTCGTACTTGCATATGATCTTCTACTCAATGCGTCAGCTACCACGTTCGCTTTTCCAGGGTGGTATTGAATGGTATGATCATAATCTTTCAACAGTTCAAGCCAACGTCGTTGTCGCATGTTGAGTTCCTTTTGAGTGAAGAAATATTTGAGGCTTTTATGATCCGTAAAGATCTCCACTTCTCCCCATACAAGTAATGCCTCCAAATTTTAAGTGCAAAGACAACAGCTGCCAACTCTAGATCATGAGTATGATAATTCCTCTCATATTCCTTGAGTTGTCTTGATGCATAGGCTATGACTTTTCCATGTTGCATGAGAATGCATCGCAACCCTTTGCTCGAAGCATCACTGTAGATGACAAATTCCTCCGAGCCAGATGGTATTGTTAGAACAGGTGCTGAAATGAGTCTCCTCTTGAGTTCTTGAAAACTCTTCTCACATTCTTTGCTCCAACCGAACTTTGTATCTTTCTGAGTCAGCTGAGTTAATGGAGTAGCGATTCGAGAAAATCCTTCCACGAATCTCCGATAATAACCAGCTAAACCAAGAAAGCTACGTACTTCGGTCACTGATTTAGGTTATTCCCAGCTTTGAATATCTTCAATCTTTGCCGGGTCAACCGATATTCCACGACTTAATACTACATGCCCAAGAAATGCTACCTCCTCTAACTAGAACTCGCATTTCTTCAACTTGGAATAAAGCTTGTATTCACGAAGCTTTTGGAGTACCAGCCTCAAGTGTTGCTCATGATCTTCACGGCTTTTGGAATAAATAAAGATGTCATCAATAAAGACGACCACAAAGTGATCCAAATATTCCTTGAATACCCGGTTCATCATATCCATGAAGGCAGCAGGAGCATTAGTCAATCCAAAGGACATGACTAGGAATTCATAATGTCCGTACCGAGTTCTGAAAGCCGTCTTTGGAATATCCTCAGTTCTAACCTTCAGCTGATGATATCCAGAACGAAGATCGATCTTTGAAAAGAATTGTGCTCCTTGCAACTGGTCAAACAGGCCATCAATACGTGGCAATGGGTACCTGTTTTTGATGGTGACATGATTCAACTCCTGATAATCAATACAAAGTTGCATACTTCCATCTTTCTTCTTCACGAATAACATAGGAGCACCCCAAGGAGAAGTACTAGGACGAATAAAGCCAATGTCTAACAATTCCTGCAGTTGGATCTTTAACTCCTGAAGTTCAATAGGAGCCATTCGATATGGGGCTTTGGAAATGGGTTTTGTACCGAGTTCAAGGTCGATACAAAATTTAATTTCATGCTCTGGGGGTAGGCCAGGAAGTTCTTCAGGGAATACGTCAGGGAATTTATTAACAATAGAAATATCATTCAAAACTGACATATTTTTGTTTAGATCCGTGACATGAGCTAAGAAAGCTTGACATCCGTTTTTCAATAAACGAATAGCTTTATGGCTTGAGATGACAGCGATTGATTTTAATGGTTTGGTTGCTTGAATTCGCATAATAGGTCGATTATGAATATGAAAGCTAACAACCTTACGAAAACAATCAATTTTTGCATGATGAGTAGTTAACCAATCAATCCCTAGAATCACGTCAAATGCAAGTATTTTTAATGAAATAAGATCAACAGGTAATGTGTGGGTACCAACTTAAACCAAACAAGACTTATAAACCGTGGATGTAATGAAGGTTTCTCCCAATGGAATTTCAACAGATAAGTCAAAGTCTAATTTCTCCGGAATCAAATTTAATCGATGAGCGCAAGTAGGAGAAATAAAAGAATGGGTAGAACCGGTATCAAATAAAGTATAGACTTCGTTAGAGTTTATGATAAGCTTACCCGTGATGACCTTATTCGGGTTCCTTGCTTTCTGGGAGGTCACAACAAACGCTCTCTCTTGCACTACCGATTTTAACTTTTCTGGGACGGCCTTTGGTGTCTCCATCTTGGCTGAACTTGTTTTTGGTAAATTACAAAATCGAGCTAAATGACCTTCTCTTCAACAATTATAACATGCTTTAGACGGCATCGCGCAGTTTGGACTGATGTGCCCCTCCCCTCCGCATTTGAATCATATGATAGGTGGTCGTTCTCCTTCCTTAACAATGGGTGCTGGTGCTGACGTCTTTCCATCATTGTTGAATCTCCTCTTCTTGAAATGACCATTCTTATTGTTTTGGCCCTGATTACCACCGAAGTGGTTACCATTTCTGGCCTGTTGATTCCCTCCACGCTTGTTGTCACCGCTTCGATGACTGCTCTAACTGGTATTATCATTTTGTCGACTACTCTCTTTTGGTTGCGTTGACTCATTATCGCGCTCCACTAACTGAGCCCTATTCACAACATCTGAATACAAACACAGTTTATGAGAAATAAGATGTTGACGTATCTCAGGTTTCAAACCTCGCAAAAACATTCGCGTCATTCGCTCTTCATTATCCACCAAGTGGGACGCAAACCAGGACAACTCAGCAAATTTAGCCTCATACTGCGACACGGTCATATTATTCTGCTCCAATTTGATGAACTCCACCTCCTTCATGTGACGAACACTTTCGGAAAAGTATTTGTCATTGAACAGCTCTTGGAACTTCTCCCAAGACATCTTCAGTGCGGCAGGTTGAGTACGTTTAATCGATTCCCACCAGTAATCTACCTCTCCTCGCAACATAAAGGCGGCAAAGGGAACCTTTTGCTCCTCGGAGCATCCCAAGACATCAAATATCTTAGTAATCTGCTTTATCCATGTTTCCGCTATAAGTGGTTTTGGCTCTCCCTTAAACTCTGGTGGTCCCAGCTCCTTGAACTGTTTAGCGGTGACCCGGCCGAAAGTTTTCAGTGTTTCCACCTATATTTTGGACAGGAGCCGCTCTCGCCTGCTGTTGCATGAACTGCATAAAGTTTCTGAACATTCCATCATTCATCATCCGGTCAGTGTTGTTGTTTGCATGATGATTGTCACCTTCCTGATGCACATTATCTTGATTATTGATATGTGGTGAATCAACAGTCGCCTGCGCTCCATTGCTATTCTCAACATTCTCAGATGCCATTTTCAGATACTGCCACAAAATAAAAGTTAATTGATATGTCATATATTATCCTTATATTATGACCGACCAATTAAATACCATGCAAATAAACTTAGGTAGGTCATACTAGCAAAGGAATTCCCCGTCTCTCCCCTCCTAGTTCTATTCTCACATCTTAGCCAGGGATCATATCCCTAAGCTCTGATACCAACTGTGACGCCCCCAAAATTAGGTATACATCACCCATCTTGGGTCGTCAGATACATAGTACAGAATACAAATACAACTTACTAATACAACTGTCGTGTACAATACGACAAAACATAAACTGTGAGTTTGAATACAAATATTATCTTCTAGAGAGTATTCATACTCAAAAGGAGTCCTCATTACATTTATTAACACACTATTACATAGAATAGTGAGGACTACTAACTAATACTATCATTCGGACCATCACTCCGTTCCCCGACTTGCCCCAGCTACGTTCTCATTTCCTGAAGAGAACAGTGAAAGAAAGGGTGAGCTCAACTAGCCCAGTAAGAAATATTATGACTAAGATAATGCAGAATAAATTATCATTAGCCTTCAACAGTGTTACACTGATAAAATATAATAGACATCAAGTTTAACTGCAGCGGAACAAGCAATCCATTAAAAGAGTCAAGTAGAAAATAAACTCTACTATCTTTTATGATTTAAAAGGTTTTTCAACACTGTAATCGCTGGGACTCAGCTTAATAAAATAATCCACATCACCGAATCACCCCTGCACTACGGCCAAGGATATTCGTGTATTCATTAATGGTCATGTTCATGCCAACAACTGTCCATCAATGCACTACGGCCAATGAGGACTTTTACCACATCATTTGTAACCTTACGGTCATGATTATACAGAATAATCCCTGGTCATAATCATACCAAGTCCATCTATGCACTACAGGCCACAGATGACTTTCAACATTTTATAAACATGAGGATGATGACAATGATATAAGAATTCAATAAAACAAGTTCAAGAATTAATTTATCCAAGAATTAACAACGTCCAAATTGTCAACATGATACTGCTTTGTGGAGTAAAATTCAAGAATGCTTAGAAGAATATTTTCATGAAAAGATACTGAATGAACCGCAATTATCAAGGATACTCCACTAATTTCATGGAGTATAGAAGTTAAAACTTAACCAACTTAGTATAATAAAGAATGGAATAACAAAATAAATCACCGGGCATGCGATAGACCGCACAGACAGGTTATTCTAACAGAATAATAAATAATGGAACCAGGTCCGGCGGAAACGCACAAACAGGATATTCCGACAGAATAATAAACAATGGAACCAGGTCCGGCGTAAAGGCACGGACAGGATATTCCGACAGAATAATAATAAATAATGGAACCAGGTCCGGTGTAAAACACACAGACAGGATGTTCAACAGAATAATAACAAGACGGAACTAGGTCCGGTGTAAAACACACAGACAGGATGTTTCAACAGAATAACAGAAGAATGTCACCAAGTATAGGGTAGACCGCGTATACATGTTATTCCAATAGAATAATAAGAAATGGAATAACAATAGTTCTCTTCATGAATAAGAAAGAATAACACCCCTTACCATTTTAAAGAAGAGCTGAAATAAGGAAGTAGTTAAGTAGCAGAATACTTCTTCTCTCTATAGTTTCTCTCTATAGTTTCTCTCTCTAGAGTTCAGTGAATTCGTAAGAAAAAATGAAGGAATGAGCTGCTATTTATAGAAAAATAGAATGCATAGTAACTAATCCATGAACGGTCCAGATTGATTACTTTAATCTGACGGTCCATATTTAAAGAAAAATCTTTTAAATAAAATATAATATATTCTATTTATAGAATAACTTTAATAAAGTATTCTATTTTATATAAAAAGATGTTTCTGTTTTATTACGTTAATAATACGAATAAAACAAAACGTCATTATCGCTAAATAATTCATATTATTAACTGACAATAATTGAATCAAACTGAGTGACTTCTCACATAAGCATTAATAATCGATACCGTGTGCTACTATGCAACCATACGTATTACTGTACTTTTACTACTGAGTAGTTCAACAGTATCAATGGTAAAACTTCCGCCGTTATTTTTAATAAAATATTTTTGTCGTTTTCTAAATCCGAAAATAATTCCGTTGTGGGGTCCACCAATGATTGTGCCGTTGTACGAATATTCCCTGTTAAAACGAATATTCTCCGACCAATCGAATATTATATAACAACTTGCGTACTTTGCAAAATTTATAAATATTACCCACAACTATAACATTATATCAAATTAACTCCATAATATTCAAAAATGATATTTATAGAAAATTCATCTTTATTTATAAAAGTTGGGGTCTTACAACTATCATTCTTCCTCTTCTTCTATTCTTGGTTGTATTTGGTTAAGGCATCGCTTCCACCTTCCGCGATGATTTCCTTTTCCAGTACAGCCGTAAATGTATTTAACTGGAACATTGAAACCTTGCTATACAGCCAGGGTTTCAATCCTTGTTTGAACCTTCTCGCCTTACGCTCATCCGTATTGACATAATAAGTGGCAAACCTTGCCAACTCGTTAAACTTCGCAGCATATTCTGGCACCGTCAAAGTTCCTTGCTTAAGCTCAAGAAATTGCACCTCCAACTGGTTCCGAGAACTCGCTGGAAAGTACATTTCAAAGAACATCTCCTTAAATCTATCCCACGCTACCACTCATTGCCCTCCACGAACTTTATTTGCTTACCACGAGTAGCTAGCTTCGAACTTAAGCATAAACATCGTGAACGCAGTCTTCTGATCTTCGTTAACTCTAGCAACATCAAACACCTTCTCCATTTCCATGATCCAGGTTTGGGCTTCCACTGGATTCATAGACCCTTGAAATTTTGGCGGTTCAACCGCTTTGAATTCCTTGAAAGTCGTAACTTGAGCTTGCGGTTGATCCGCAAGTACTCCCGTCAACAAAGCTACCAACTGCAGATCTGGATTAACGTTGCTCTTATTGTTATTGTTAGTAGACCCCTCAGGAGGTACTTGCTGATGTGGTTGTCTTCTTCTAAGAGGCATTTTTCTGTTAAAATATACGCTTATTAGTTCATTACTTAACTTCTTGGGTATTTAAATTTTAACTTAAACATTCCAAGATTGAAGCTTTAACACATAACATTTCAAATAAACTCTAATATTTTATTCATTCATAAAGTTTTAAACATACTAAAGATATCATATCTGATATAAACATCCACTTTCCTGAACTAAACCAGTTTCAGGATTACATACTCATACTATCCCTTTATTCATCTCAAAATAAGGGATTTAAAACTTTATTTAGTCACATAATTAACCACATATTATTATTATCACTCTTATTTTCTATATATTCATATTAAGATATCGTAAGGCTTCCTGACATTCCTCTTCCATGACGCGATGTGTCGTCCTACGATCCATCACGAATCACGGCGAGTCTTCAAATTGAGGTGGGTAATAATGGACTCGATCTTGGGCTCTATCAATCACCGAATTAAAAGCATAATTCATCTCCTTCATCTTGGCTTTCTTCACTTGGACCTTAGCCTCAGCACGGTCTGCACGTTGAGTCGCCTTCATACATGCATCCTCTGCTCTTGCACGCTTAGTTGATTCCTATTTGAAGTCATCTTTCATATTCTCCATGTCAGTCTTCATCTTCTCGTTCACTGCCAACAGGTCTTCATGCTAACCCTTGGTATAAACTAGATCCCATTCCGTGTTTCCAAGTGTTGAGTCAAGTTCCTGAATCTCTACCTCTTTCTGTTCCAATGCAACGTGATGCATCTCTACCATCTCCTTCAGCTCCTCAACATTATCCTGTAACTCTATGTTACGGTCATATAGAGCATCATACATCTCAGCCGATACGGAGTTTGGTGGAAACTCCTCAGGATCCTCATCATCATCCTCCTCAGCACTATCCTCCTTGGGATCGGTCACAGCCTCATCCTCTTGGATCAACTATTCCCGCACTACGTGAATATCCCGGTACCTAAGGTACCTGAGGTATCACCTCTCTAGCTGGATTGGATCCTCCTTCGTTAGACATCCTGACAACAAAATAATTTTAAGTTTCACTTAACATTTTTCGCTACTCGCGAGCACATAAGTTATTAACACATAGCACATAATGTCTTTTATTATTCAGTTTCAATGGATGCCTTAATCCATTCCTTAAAGCCCGATAAGAGTTAATCACCTCTATGTTTTCTAACTTCTTAAAGGCTACTTCTTAAGGTTTTCCCCACCTAAGGTTCATAACCTAAAGCTTTGATACCAACCTATGACACCCCCAAATCTGGGTACTTCATTTCCACCGAATTTGGTGCTCACTTATCAAAAACTATTATATCTAACTACTCGTATTCAAAGGATAAAGACATAATTTAAATAACTTAAACAATAATCTCTCCCATTAAAGGGTTACATCATAATCTCAACATAAATCCCATGTAATTTACCTTAAAATTATTACATCAGTGTGCAGAATACATTATAAAATAAAACAAATCTTAAAACTTCAAGCATTTAAATAAACTTTAAACAATTCTTTATCACTTAGACATCTTGCCCTTTCCCTTGCTAGTAGATGGATCATCACCACTTTCAACTTTAGTTGCACTGTTTAATTACAAGAGTGAGCAAACAATTGCTCACTAACATAAAGATAGTATAATAACAACATGAGAGTGAACAACGAATACTGAATAATAAAGAACTTGTTCTACGAATCAAAATAGAAAACAAGTTCGAACTTTAATTATCTGAGGGTCTTAAGACCACGAACTATGTCCACGGTGTTTAGGTATTATTACCTTAACCTCAATAATCATTAAACTGTACAGACTCTTCTTAACGTACTCAGGGGGATCAGCCCTTTGTACCATGTATTGTGCACAAACATCTAAACGTTACACGTACAAAATCCCCTATGTTAGGGTTGTTCGTCTCAGTTTGAATTTAGAATTTCCGCATTAAAGAAAGTTTAGTTTGGAACTAGCTTATCAGTATTTCTAGAATTTTAGAACACTTAATCAAATTTAATCAATAAAGATTTAATACAAGAATGTATAACTGAACAAGGCTATCAAAGTCAAAGATCGAATATCGACAATATATAACTGAATAAGCATGATATATATGCAAAGTATTATATTCAAGGAATTAAAACAATTTCCTTTGAATCAATGTGTTAGAACAATATATGTTTTGAATATTAATAACGAGAAATGAGAATGTGAAACTCATTAGATGTAACGAATTAGGTTACATGAGCTTATTCAATCATTCATAAGAATAGAATTAATAATCTTGCTCAATGAAAAAGATAAGGTTTAGAAACTTGCACAATCATTATAAAAATAGGATTAAAGAACTTGTTCAATAATAACAAGGTAAAGTTAGAAAACTTGCATTGATTGTACGCTACACAAATGAAATAATCTACAATTACCCTACACATATCATTGAAATCGCAACAACAATTAATTGTATGAATATTAGCTTTAGGGTTTAAACCATTATTTAGGTCATAACCCTAACCTAGCACCTAACCAGTTAGGTTGACATACTTAACGCCTCCGAAATTACACATTGATCAACATAACTTAATCGTTCAACTCTATCTTTCGAAAACATCCCATTTGGTTTCATTTTATAACTTATTTAAATAATTATTTCAAATCTTTTCACTTTGCATTTCAACACATTAACATCTGTTATTATAGTTTATATCATGTTTTAACGTTATTAACATACGCACTAAACTAACACAAGTCCGATATGCCTGACCTGCAAACAAGCAGACCACACTGTCTCAGTTCAGGGTGTGGCACAGCTGCGCCACACTTAGGCTTGGGACCGACGCAGCTACGCCATTTTTTTCCTTGGCACCGACGCAGCTGCGCCGGTGTTCAGACAGACGCAGAGACTGCAGTGAACAGTAGCAGTTTTTAGCCCAACAAACACAAATTTCACCCATCACACGGTGATAACAACATGTAAAATAAATATACCACTAACATAAACATGATTACTAACATATTCAACCACTTAGCACCATTTAACAACAACTAGAACTATTTTAATTTCTCAATTTTCATGTTTTTCATATAAAACTCTATTTTTGATAGTCTATCCAAAAATCATCACTGTGAATTCATTATTTGACCAATTCATTCCATTCAAATTACATTATGTTCGTATCTCAATGAACTACCATATGCAAACGTCAATTTACAGTTTTATACACAAATTGACCACTAAAATTGGTACTTTTTAAGGCCATAACATATGAACATAAACACTGTTATTTTCATTTTCTTCCTACATCCAATTTCTCATAATTTGATAACTGATACAACACACATACAAGATTACAACAGATTCTACAACTTAGTCCACACCATATACACAACGGTTGAGCCACAAACCCACAAAATCAATTTACAGAGAATAGAAAATCACAAGTCTGAGAATTAGAATTAGTTATACCTTAATCTTTGATTATTGGCTAGCAAAAGATGACAACAAGGTTTAGCAATCCTCTCCTTCCTCTTGAAATCTCAGAACAATCTCTCAAGCTCTCACTCTCAATCTCCTCTGAAATTCTCTCTTCCTCTGCTTTTCTATGCTAATAAGCCTAAGGAAAAAAAATAAGACGCGTATGCTATATAACTGGCCTCTCCCACGTTCCTTACGTTAGAAAAATAAAAAGTCTGCGTTAGTTGAATAAGCCAAATGCCACAAGGCCTTGTTTGGCTACCACATATTTTCCCTAAACCAATTTATTTTTATATTATTTATATTACATAGTTTCCAATTGTCACACTTTTAGTTGATTAATTTAAATAACTTAGTTTAGTTAATTTAAATAACTTATAATACTAATAATAAAAATCTTATTATCATTAATAAATAATTATATATCTAATTTAATTAATAAATTAGACAAATCACTATATTTAATTTATTTATTTCCTTTAAATTAAACAATTCATTTAATTTAACAAATTTCTTAAATATTAAATAATTGATTTAATTTAATTATTTCTTAAATTAAATCCTTCAATAAAATTATCATTATTCAATTTAATTACTAAATTAATTCACCACAATTATCAATTATTTATTTTCCTTAATAAATAAATTATTTAAAATATTTATTTAATTCAATAAATATTTAAATTAAATTACAAATTTCTCGATTGTTACAGCTTCTAAAGTGCCTTAACCTTCTGTAAGAAAGCCTCGTCGTTTGATGGAGGCGGTGATACGTCGAGTCCAGGTTGATGTGTCGAACGTCGAGGACGAGGAGGAGGATGTACCGGTTGAGGCTCCCGCTCCTGCTGCACATGTTCCTCATAGGAATTTGCAGGCATTCAGGTGGCAAACTCAGAGCTTTTGGGCGATTTGAGTCGACACCCTTCTGTTTACCTACACACAAACGAGGTATAAAGTTTAGATCTTAATCTTCCTTCTTTCCTATTAATAAGGAGTAAAGGATTCTGATGTTGATCTGCATATGATGTAGGTTCCTGGCTTTGCACGATGACTATAGAGCGATTGTATATGGATGGGGATTCAGGACGTTCTTTTCCATTCTTCCCCGTCGTTGTCCCTGGGGTTACCTCAGGGCATTGTCTGAGCGTTGGTTTCACCAGACTCAGTCACTCTATTTGCTGGACTGTGAGGTGATAATGAAGCCAATGGATTAGCGGTTTATCACAGGTATGGAGTTTGGAGGGGTACCAATTCCTTGTATGGCAGATATTACCCCTACTACCGTCAGATCCTTGCTAGGAGTTCCGACAGAGGCGCTCAAGGGCAGGACTGTACGTGCGGGTCCTTTGAGCTTAGATGCTATGAGCGGGCTGTTGAGTGAGCCCATACCCGATGATGTGAAAGTCAGGGATCGCATTCTTCGGCGATTATTCCTAATGATCATTAGGTTCTACGGTGTCCTTCACTTTAATTAGTGCCACTCAACACGTAGACCGTATCGAACAGTATGATTGAGATTCCTATACCTTTGCCTATTTCCTCAGGGGAATGCACATGCGTTCGCAGGGCTTAACTGAGGCTTGGTTAGGATTTTACCCGTTTCTACTGGTGAGTGTTTCTCTTGTCGTTTCCCATATACAGGTTAAGAGTGTTAACTGACAGCAGATGTTTGTCTTTACATTGACAGTTCTAGGCCTATGAGAGGCTCCCATGTTTGTGTCATATGAGTGTGTTAGGCTTAGATACCTATCCACGAGGATAGAGATGGCATCATTCTATACTGGCGGAGGTCCCTGTTGCGGAGGGTTTCACTCATTGCCGCCTACAGCTAGAGTTGTTGACAGTGGATGTCATCACGTGGGTTCCCTACTCTGGGGAGCACTTGAGCATTGGATTTGAGGGTGGGTACCCGACTGGAGTTGAGCACGTGATTTCCACCCGTAGGATTCCTTTCTTCACAAATGGAGGATGGGAGCTCTACTTAGGAGAGCGTGCTATCAGGAGCACCACAGGAGAGATTCGTATACCGATCTTGCCTCCTGTCAGGCGTTATTGGCATGTTTTGCAGTCACCCGTCATTGATATCCCATTGTTGGGTGTTGACGGTTTCACATTATCAGAGGGTCCCTGTGATGCCCCCAAAATAGGTCCACACGACCCATTCTGAGTCGCCAGATATCATACTATAAAAATAAAATACAAACTTCATTTATACAATTGTTGAACTGTCGTGCAGAATACGACCACGGTTAAACTATGAGTTTTAATATAAATATATGTAACTCTCATGGTGTCTCGACCACAACCTTACAATGGTACTTTACATAAAAGCACAGTCAAAAACTATTTTAGAAAATAAAATCTTTGGGAAGTGCTCAAGGAAACCTTCGTACATGGGAGGCCATGCTTCTAGGTTATGATAGATATCATATATCCACAGAATTATCCTTGGTTGACCCAATAGACCCCAAAGAAAAATGAGAAGATTACTATGGTGAGTCTTCTCTTGACATATAACTTTCTCCACTGTTGCAATTGAAAATTATATTTCAACCAAACTCCAAGATCATATAGGTAGTGCTTGTAGATATACTCAGCAAGTGGATGTGTACAACCATGTCTTATGATAACATGAGGTTGTATATCATTAGACATCTTGTATGATAGTGGCAAAACACCCTTCCAAAGTTGGGTTCACCTCACCCTATTCGGTTCACCAAAATTAAATATCAAATGACGTATACAATACAACACACTTATCTAAAGTTCTCAATAAAATTATTTCCATACTATTTTAGGAGAACTTCAACAGCTATAGACCACCGTTCTATTCCCATGTTATCCCCACTCGACCCAGCTACACTCTTATTACCTGAAAGGAATTGTGAAGCAAAAGGGTGAGCACAACTAGCTCAGTAAAGAATATCATGACTAAAGATAATTAAATTATCAATAGCCTTCATCAGTAATCAATCAGAGATTTAGAACATATGGTAGATGATAAAACTTTTCAACAATAGTTACAGCGGAACGAGCAATCTATTAGAAGAGTCAAATAGACCATAAGGTCTATTATCTTCTTCATGTTAAAAGTCCACCAATAATATTTTATCCCTGTAACATCAATCAACAATTCTTGTCCACAATCATATGAATAACTCATAATCATAATTGTGATTCTAAATTCCTCTTCGCACCAGGACGAAGATAATTTTCATCACCTATCTTCACCTGAAACATCAAAAATTATTGTTATACCAAATCACAATTCCTGCTCATAATCATACTAATAAATTCATCTTTGCACTACGGCCAAAGATATTCATTAACAATTCATCTTTGCACTACAGGCCAAAGACATACAACTGTATTTTAGAAGAGTCAAGTAGAGCATGATATCTACTATCTTTTAAGAATTAAAAGTGTATAATCAATATTTTATCACTGAGACTCAACTTAATAAATAATTCACATCGTCGAATCATCCCTGCACTACGGCCAAGGATATTCATTAGTATTATGACCACGAATTATCTATGCACTACGGGCCAAGGAAATTCGTGTTTTCAACAATGGTCATGATTATACCGAGTAATCCCTGGTTATAATCATACCAACAACTGTCCATCAATGCACTACGGGCCAATGAGGACTTTTACCACATCAGTTGTAACATTATGGGTCATGAATATACCGAATGATCCATGGTCATAATCATACCAATCAACAGTTCATTTATGCACATAAGCCAACGATATTCATCAATCAATAGTTCATCTTTGCACGTAAGCCAAAGATATACAACTATAAAACCAATAATCAACAGTCCATCTTTGCACGTAAGCCAAAGATATACAACTGTAAAACCAATAATCAACAGTCCATATTTGCACGTAAGCCAAAGATATATAACTGTAAAACAAATAATCAACAGTCCATCTATGCACGTAAGCCAAAGATGACTTTCATCACAATATAAGCACGATGATGATGAAAATGATATAAGCATTAATCAAATGAAATCAAGGATAAATATTAAAGACTTTTAATTTATCCAGAGTTTAAAAATATCCAAATTATCAACATGATACTGCTTTGTGGAGTAAAATTTAAGAATAATATTTATGTACCAAAAATAATTTAGACAGAAAAGAAATATATTTTTTGGGTAAATAGTACCCCGTGGATAGTACCCTATGAATAGTACTTTGGGAATAGTACCTCGTGAATAGTACTCCGACATGAAAAGTACCCCAAATACCCGAGTGAATAATATTTGGGTGAATAGTAATTTGGGTAAATAGTAACTCGTGAATAGTACTTCGGCATGAAAAGTGCCCTAAATACCCAAGTGAATAATATTAGAGTGAATAGTAACTAGGTGAATAGTAACCCGTGAATAGTAACTCGTAAAAAAATAAATACCAAAGAAAATGATATTTCATGACGAGTACAAAAGAAATGATATCTCATACGAGTATAATAGAATATACAAAACTGGAAATAGATTTTCATGTGCCATGCGGTAATCCACGTAGACAGATCATTTCCATAATTTAATAAAGAATGAATACGAAGGATCATTCACCATGCATATGGTAATCCACATAGACAGATTATTCCAATAGAATAATAAAGAATGGAATAACAGAAGAATTCACCATGCATGCGGTAGTCCACGTAGATAGGTTATTCCAACAGAATAATAAAGAATGGAATAACAGAAGAATTCACCAGGCATGCAATAGACCGCATAGACAAGTTATTCCAACAGAAGAATAAATAATGGAACCAGGTCATGCGTATTCCGCACAGATAGGATATTCCAACAGAATGATAAAGAATAGAACCAGGTCATGCGTAATCTGGACAGACAGGATATTCCAACAGAATAATAAAGAATGGAATAAAAGAAGAATTTCACCATGTATGCAGTACTTCGCATAGACAGGTTATTCCAACATAATAATAAAGAATGGAAAAACAATAGCTCTCTACATGAATACGAAAGAAATAATACCCCTTACTATAAGTCTATAATAATAATATCCCTTACCTTAAAAGAAGATTGGATACTGGAATAGTGAGGTAGCAGACTTCTCTTCTTCTTTCTCTCTATAATTTCTCTCTATAATAATTGCTCTATAGCTTTAGTGAATAGGTAAAAAATAATGAATGAATGAGCTTCTATTTATAGGAAAATATAGTTTCGATAATTGCATGTTTTGGGGCTCAAAATATTATAGTATAATACCTTTCTCTTTTCCTTCATTTTTAATTAGTCCTGCAAGTATTATCAAACTTACACCACCTCCCCTAATAGTAAATCATGTGAATCAATAGTTTTAGACATGTGAAAATACGAATTACAGTATAGTACCTCCATCTATACCTCTATTTTTAACTTAGTCATGCAAGTATTATCAATCTTGCACCAACTCCCCTAATAGTAAATGAATGTGAGTCAATAGTACACACATGTGAATAAATAGTTATAATCATGTGAATTAATAGCAATTAATTGCTCATTTATCCGGTTAATTACCCGATTGGTCAATATAACCTCCAGACATCAATTATTATCGAAATAAATGTTGATTTTCACTAACACTAATAATTCTAACACAATGGAACTATCAATTTCATCTTTAATTAACACGAACTTATTCATCATTAATATTATAATTCACAATATTTAACAACCAGGTCATTCTCAGGAAAGAGGGGGCTTTCCGATAAGGATTTCTCCTTATTGGCGCACAATTAAGTGACCAAATCTCTCCTTGACAGAACTTCTAGACATTGTCAATATTGCAAATAATAATATGAATAACTTTGTCGTCTCAATTATTGATTTAATAATATAAGATATTATGCAGATGATACTGTGACAATAATTGAATCAATAATATGAGAGATATGATGCAGCAATTACTATAGCAATAATTGAGTATATTGAGTGACTTCTTACTTAAGCATCAATAATCAATACCGTGTGCTACCATGCAACCACGAGAATTACTCTACTTTTACTACCGGATAGTTCAACAGTTTTAACGGTAACACTTTCGCCGTTATTTTTATAAAAAGATATTTCTATCGTTTTCTAAATACAACAATACTTTTGTTGTGGGGTCCACCAATGATTATGCCATCATACGAATATTCCCTATGAAAACGAATATTCTCTGACACAACAAATAACAACTTGCTTACTTTGATAAGTTTTCAAATATCGCCCTTAACTTTAACCCTTTCTCAATTTAACCATTTACTAAATAGAATAATTATAAGAAAATTGAATACTTTCATTTCATAAATTTTGGGGTCTCACAGTCCCTACACTCAGGAGATATTCCAGCATTGGTTGTTCCCTCGTACCATTGGAGCCCAGACCCGCACCACTAGTTCATGGGGGATATAGTTTTTGGATCCGTGATGATGATGGATTGGCTAGCCTGTGTCCGAGATCTGACTTATTTGACATAGATTGATAGTTTGACCCGACAGTTGGACCGAGCACATTTCTTTATCCGGCACTTGGGCAGAGATCCTTTAGAGGCAGATACTTTTGATCCTTCCAACTCTGGCGTTGGCCCCTCAGGTGACCCATATAACTTTGTCAGTGCAGATCCTCCTTTATATAGGTCTGATATTCATGTAGATAGAGATCTAGTGACTCAGGAGGAGTTACATCAAGTGGACAGGATTGATGATGTAGACATTGACACCATTGTCTTATTCTGATGTATATTTCCGTTATCTCTTTTGATAGGTCTCTATTAGACATTGGGTAGCTTCACCTCATTCTCAATATATCTTTTGATAGGCCTCTATTAGTTGTAGGGCAGTTTTGCCCCATTTCCCTGTATTTTAGCTGTATAGAGATGTATTAGATGATGATATACTTAGGAATGTATGTACATTTTTCCATTCCCTATATCATATTACCATCTATTGTATCATGCATATATTATGTTATGCATATGTATGTATGTCCAAAGATATTCAGCATTGACCCCTGGATGGTCTTATGACACGGCCCGTACAGATGTCTTCTTCGACAGTTAGCCATATTGATCACACCCCACCATTATTGGTGGCAACTGGTATGCGATCGTGGTATAATAGTATGTCATCATCAGAAAGGGTGACTATAGATCAGCTGTTGTAGCATACTATGACCCTCTTGATATTTCAGGTTCCCACAGGATTCGTGGAGGGCATGTTGGAGCACTGGGTACCAGCTAGGTAGGTTTTTCGATTTGGGACCCAGGAATTGACTACTACTCTAGAGGAGTATGCACGTTTGACGATGCTGCCACTGGAAAGATCTTACGTGCATATGGCGATCGGAGATATGAGTCGGCAGTTCATGACCCTCACTAGATTGAGGCGTAGGGTGCTGAAGGATGAGATCACATTAGGCCATGTGATATCCCATCATTTTCTATTTGATAGATTTGGCTTAGAGGATAGTTGCACACGGTATTTTGGGGATTTCACCACACCGGAGGATCATTGGCCTTTGGCCAAAGTGGATGTACTGCTATTGTGCATATTGTCGTATGTCTACATGCCACGGTACATGGATGAGTTAGACATAGGAGTCATCATGGCAGTGAGAGCTCTCAGGAAGGGTCACACCATCGTACCGATGATTATAGAAGAGACTCTGAGGTTGGCCACATACTGCTGCACTTATTCGACAGGAGTGTTTACAGGCAGCTCGGTCATGCTGTATGTGTGGTTTATATCACACTTGAGACCGATTGGCACTTTTAGATGGCATGGGTATTGTTTCACCCATGATATAGCCATGTCATACTCCTTTCAGGCTGTGGATTATATAGATGTTGCATCTTGGTCAGCTTTCCTAGCAGGGATCGGAGATTCGTTTAAGATGTTATCGTGTACAGGGTTCAGCTCACCCTAAAGCTTCATCACTCATGCTCCGGGCATGGATTATCTTCCTCTAGCTGGCTTGAGGGGTATGATTACTTACCACCCACTGGCCGTGATGTGTCAGTTTGACCAGTTCCAGGATTTTCAACCTTTTAAGGGGGCATTGAGTCAGCGCTTTGCTTTTCGCCATTTATCAGCAGAGGATTGATCCAGGTTGTATGCCTGTTGGGATCAGCGGGAGCTAGCTGAGTTTTCCATCAGTCATCTCGATTGTTCTGGTGAGTATTCCTCATGAATGGAGACAAAGAGTGCATCGACTGCGGTAGTATCCACAGTGCAGGGGATTGATTCCGACGATGAGGAGCCTATATAGGAGACTGATATTCCCATCGAGGAGGATTTGACTATTGGGTTGCCAGCATTTGTGATGGATTCTCCCACTACGAGTGCTATTGTGATTCAGCATTCCGCACAGTATCTGGAGCAGAGTCTACACTTGATGACGTTTGAGAGAGATCATGCTAAGGCCTTGATGTTGACAACTCTTGATGGGAGAGATGTAGCTCTATTAGAGAGAGACAAGGCCAGATCAGTCAGAGATGCATTTATTGTAGAGCGGGATGCTGCCCTATCTTCCCGGGATGTAGCCGTCACAGACAGTACTTCAGTGGGATCCCTTGCGACTGGCATCCTTGCTGATATGAGTTCATACATTGATGAGCACCATGGCACCATGCAGTTAGCCTCGGATCTGCTAGCTCGTGTAAATACCATTGGGCAGGAGCTCACAACGTTACCGCCTTCTTCGAAGAGGGATGCTATGTTAGATCTGATAGTCCGTATACATATAGATCCGCAGATAGACTTGTATTTTCCTGCACATACTAACTTAGCTGTAATAACCCGATATTTTCTATATACATAAATCATAAATTTTACATATAAATTTTTTATTTATTTATTAAAATAAATATGGGGAATATGTGCCAAGATAAAGTGTATATATATTTATGTGATAAATAAAAATATATTTATTACATGAATTATTACAAATAATTTTATTTTAGAATTATTGATCATTATAAATTATATTTTTATAATAATTAACTTTATAATAGAAATGTTTTTAATAATTATTTTTTCATGAAGATATGGTATTATATTATTTAAATAATATATGGAACGATTATTGTAATTATTATAATTATTATTTATTTATATGAATTTTAGATCAGATTAATAAGTTAAGTATTTTAACTTAACTAATAATGTTGTTTATGCAAGATAAATCAGATATGGAATCCAAATCTTAATTTTTGATTTTTATCAAGGAATGAGAATAATAATATAATATTAATTACATCTTGATTTTTCAATGCTATAAATATGTACTGTATGTACGTATTGGTAATGATTGGTTAATTATGGTGCAGTATTTGGAAACCTAGTTTTACTGTGGAAAACCCTAATTTGAAACTCAATTGTGAGCTTAAGACTATTATATAACTGTGTTATATGATTTTATGATTAATTAGGTCAACCCTAATTAACATTTGGATATATTAATTTCTGGGAACCCTAATGTTTGAATTATAAACCCTAATTGTGATTTGGTAACCCTTATTACCAAAATTATAAACCCTAATTACTAAATTAGCAAGGATAATTATAATTAGTAAATAATACCCTAATGTTCCTGGATAATATAATTAGAAAATTTAACTAATTAACAAACCCTAAATTTCTATTTTTAGAAACAAATTTTTTTAAACCCTAAAGGAAAACCTAGAAATTCATTTTGTACTAACCCTTAGGGTTAAATCCTAAGGGTCAAACCCTAAGGGTTTGCCAAGTTATAAAAAGCCATTAAAATTGTAAGGTTAATGACTATTTTACCCTTTTGTGCATTATTGAAGCTAATGTGTAGGTTTTGACTATAGGTGAGTTGGTGACCAAACTTAACTACCCTATATGACCATATATCTCTAGCAAACCAAGCAACCTCAGCTAATTCATGCATCTTACATCATATATATATAGAGTGGAGAGAGAAAATTGAACATTCATGCTCATTTTGTATCAACTCTCAACCTAAACTCTCCCAAACTCATAGCTCCGAAATTTATTGTTAAGATCAGTCACAAACCCAGCCCCACTAATACATATACTAAAATCAGAAGCCAGAATTAGAAATTGTTCTTAGAAAGGTATAAAACCCTAGCTATAATCTGATCTTGATCTACATGTTAGATGTTAGTTTTTATGTGTTAAACATGTTATATATAGTATATAATGATGATCTGGGTTGCTAGATGTTAGATCTATAACATCTAGAGGCTCGGATTTGAAGATTTACAAAATCTGGAAATTTTGTTTTGGACGTCTCTGACAACCAAATGTCAGGTCTTATATCTCTGTGATCTTTAATGTGTTTTGTGTTTTGAAAGTTCATAGTTGTAGTCTCATATTTGCTCTTGAATCTGGGCTTGAAATCAAACTTAGATCTGTTCTATATTGTATGATATTGTTGGTCAAAGGTCGTTGACCGACCATGACCAGACCATTTCTGGGTAACCCAGAAACGGATTTTCAGCGCCTGACAGGATGTTTGAAGGCCAAGATCTGTCAGATTATTGAAGTTTTGATGTTGTTTTATAAGTAGATTGTAGACTGTAATCTGGACTTTGAATCCTGACATTTAGATCCCTTAAAGACTCAACTAATCGAACGTAGTGAGTGGTCAAATCAGGCCACTCGGTCACAATTGCATTTTTCTAGAATTTCTAGAAACGTGAAGAACACACATCCTGACAGCCTTTGACCGATCAATATCTTGCCATTGTTTTGATGTTATGGTTATGTTTTGAAATAGATCTATAGTGCTACATGTGGGCTACAATCTGGAAGTCTTAGATCACTAAAACCTCACCTGTACAACAAGTAGTGGAAGCCCAAACATGCATGCTTGAACTATTCTTCATTTCTGGGCAACCCAGAAATGAAGAACAACCTATGATAGCTACTTTAGGCCCTTATATCTTTCAGTTGGTGTATGTTTTGATCATGTTTGTTGTTGGGTCTTGTAGTGGTGAATTTGTACTACATGATCTGATCAACAACAAGTCTAGAAACACTTTGTGTGAAGAATGATTCTTGGTTAAACTGGGTCACTTGGTATCTGACTTGATTATCTAGGTTTGCATGATGAACATGAAGAACACCTATAGCGACGGTTCTGTCGCTATAGGTGGTCTTTAGCGAGAGATTATTTATAAAAATTATATTTTTATTAAATAATTATAGAAAATTAGTTTTTAATTATTAAAAATACAAAATAAATTATTAAAAATTATTTTAAAAGCTGAAAATTAGTATTTTTATTATTTTTAATATATTTCATAAATATTTAATATTTTTGAAATATTAAGGGTATTTAATTTATTTAATTATTACATTAAATAAATTATTTAAAAATAATTTTAATACTTGAAAAATCATTTAAAATTATATTATGGTATAAGAAAATATTTTAAGTTATTTTTAATGACTTTTAATATTTTGTGATGAAATTCAGTAAATAATTAATATTAATAATAATTTAGTTATTTAATAAATGAATTAAATAAATAATTTAAAAATAATTTTATTATATTGAAAATCATTTTAAATAACAATAAGGTATTTAAAAATATTTTAAGTTATAAAATATAACTTTCAATATTTAAAGGTAAATTTTATTAATTAATTATTATTAATGATATTAAAGTTATCTAATAATTGTATTAAATAATTTAGTTTAAAAATAATTTTAATATTATAAAAATCATTTTAAATAAAAATAAAGTGTTTAAAGATATTTTAAGTTATAAAATATAACTTTTAATATTTAAAGGATAATTTCATTAATAATTTAATATTAATGATATTAATTTAATATTAATGATATTAAATTTATTTAATAATTATATTAAATAAATAGTTTAAAAATAGTTTTATTGATTTAAAAATTATTTAAAAAGGATATAAATAAATTAAAAATACTTTTAAGTTATACTTAATGACTTTTAATATTTTAAGGAATAGTATGTTAATATTTTAATATTAATGGTAATTATTTAAAAATGATTTTAAATATTTTAAAAATCATTTAAGGGTAATATAAATGTTTTAAAAATATTTTGAGTAATTATAAATAACTTTAATATTTTGGAAATGGTTTCATTAATAATTTAATATTAATTAAATATTAATGATAATAGAATTATTTAATATTTAAATCATTTAATAATGATTTCGGTATTTCAAAAATTATGATAGATTGTAATAATTATTTAAAAATTATTATAAGGCTATGAAAAATAATGTGACTGGTGTTTAAGTGATATAAATGGATATTGAACTACTGTATATAGTCTTAGACTTGATAAATACCCGATAAAATTGTCAGTACACCGATATATTTCAGAAATTGATCTGGACTTAGATAGGTTGACTTGATAAATGTTTATTTGTGATTCAATGGTTATTAAACTTACATGAGAATGTGATTAGGTTATGTGCTGACTGCAATTAGCAGTACAATATGATATGATATGTTATTCTAATCAAACAAATGATATATTTAATGATATGGCCTGATATAAAAGATAAATCTAAGTTCTAAGCAGCAGACAATGCAAGTATCTAACCCTTTGCATTTACTTTATGCAATGGACATGTGTAAGATAATATCTGAACTATTCTTTTTCATTGTTCAAATATTTCAACCTTTGTATACACTTATGCAATGATTCTGTATAAATAAGTTATTAAATTATAATTTGTTGTATAAGTTCCTTAATTCTGTTATTATAGATCATGATATATATTCTGTTCGTTAATTTCTAAACAGGGTTATACAAGTGTCCTCACATAGATAATAATTATATTTTATCACATGTTAATACATACTTATCGGTGTTCAGTATGTATACGTTGAATTGAAAGCCGTCTAAGCTATTTGATCCGGCTAGACACAAACTTAAAATTATTGTTGAACAAGATAAAATTTTATTATTATCCAACCGAATTATTTTAATTCAGATTCTAGACTGGTATGAACATCCCAAATATGGGACACTTTTATGCGCCTAAGGCGGATATGCTGGACGAAAATCTCATCCTTGAATGTAGTATTGATCAATACAGGGCATAACGGGCTGATCACCCCCGTGCCCATAAGTTATGATGGTTTACAAATGAAGTTCTGTTTAACCTTTTCAAAAATAGAAAACAATTTTCATAGTATGTCAATTGATCCTCATTTATAGTCAATACGTAGTTTCAAAAATTTGAAATCGAAATGATATGTTGTTTATTATTGGTTCAGCTTACTTCACAACTGTTGATTCGTTGTAGAAGTATCGTTCAAAAAAAATATTTAATTCGTTCATCTATTTGTTATTGTTGATATTACTTGTTGGGCACTCAAATGCTCATCCTTGCTTAAATTTAAATATTTTCAGCTAAGTGTGAATAACCTGAAGGATCTGCTAAGAACAAGGAAAAAGGGAAGGTCGCTGAATGAGTGTTTACGCTATCCTATATAATAGTTTGACTTTATGATAAGGATGATAAATATTATTTTTATCAAGTAACGAATGTTTAAAGGTTTCGTACTTGGGATTGGAAAACTCTGATAATATGTAAATTAAATTTGATAATCTATATTATTGTTATTATTATTAGTAATATTCCGTTCATAGAAATGGTATCGTGAAGCACCGAGTCTGGGTTTAAAGTACCTAAATTTGGGGGCGACACATTAGCCATTTTGTCATGTACAGCACATATTGTATATATCAAACAGTATTATATATGGCAGGGAAAATATATTTTGATTCATTTTCCTTTCAGTTGTGCCTTGATACTTGCTTGATATTTGCCTATTTCTTCAGGGCTTGTGATCTTGATGCATTCTAAACTCATCCTTGATGTGTGGACATTGAGACGTCACAGGATCTTTCAGAATAGATCATTGATCTGTGTGTATCCCTACCATCTTTGGTGTCTTGGGACTGGTTTCTATATGTAGATGTGAAGAGTGTGGCTTTTGCTCTTTGAGATTGACCGCACCACAGATGGTCGCCAGTACTCCTATTTAAGAGGAGCCCGGTTAATTCCATCTCTTATAGATTGGATTTGCTCTTTGAGGCACAACCGCAACTTAGATGGTCGCCGAATGTCCTATTGGTGAAGAGAGTTTGGGTAATTCCATTCCTTTGGTCTGAAGCCAATGAAATGTGGTGGATTAAAGTTTGATCCCAGTACCATATGACAAGTATTTTTGTTTTTGTAGGGGGTTAGACCGAACCATAAATGGCTACCTACGTACTCCTATTAAAGAGGAGATCAGGTCTACGTAGTTCAAACCTGGTGTAAGAGGTTCAACGTTAAATTTGAAAGGTGTAAATGGGTGTAGAAGCTTTATTGATGAAAAAGGGTGTAGAAGTATTTTTGTTATAGAAAAAGGGCAGAAATGTTTTTGTTGCTTTTTTATTGCTATCGGGCCATATAGAATATGGTTGCCTACGTACTCCTGGGTATCAGGGAGATCAGGTCGACGTAGTTCACCCCTCAGGATGATTTGTGATCGAAGAGAAGTCTGAATCCCATGTGCAGGCTACACTGCGGGGAAATGATAGTTTGATCCCATGCTTGGGACAAACTGTAGGTGTGAAAAGTTTAATCCCGTCTTCAGGATAAACTGCAGGTATGAAAGGTTCAATCCCTGGTGGGATAACCAAAATTGTATGAAAGGTTTGAAATGAGGTGAAACCAGGCTGCTGGTTTAAAAAATGTGTTTTCTCCCTGAGGGGCAAATGGATGAAAAGAAAGGTTGTATTTAATGAGGGTTAAAGAACCTGAAATGACTGGTGATCTAATGATCAAAAACCAGGATGTTCGTTTGATGGTAACTTCAAATATAGTACCGTTTCACGGTGTCCGAGTTGATAAGCTGCGAAAATTCATCGTCGTCCATTTCCTGCAATCTAAAAGTGCCTCATGTCAATACCACCTTGACAAAAAACGGGCCTCCCCAGTTAGGAGCGAATTTTCTCTTGGATTGATCTTGGTTGTCAATGATCTTCTTCAAAACCAAGTCGTGTTTTTTAAAATTCTGTAGCTGGACTTTTCTATTGTAGGATCTAGCGATCCTTTGCTGATATAACTGACCATGAAAGATAGTTGTGGTTCGCCTTTCGTCTATTAGAGATAATTGGTGATACCTGTCTTGTACACATTGGTCTTCATCCAGCTGAGCATCTATTAACACTCTAAGGGATTCCATTTCCACCTCTATAGGGAGCACTGCTTCCATCCTATAGGCTAATGAGTAGGGGGTTGCCCTAGTGGAAGTACACAATGAAGTTCTGTAGGCTAATAAAGTCAAAGGCTAGAGGTCAGGCCATCCTTTGTGCTTGGCGGACATCTTCTGCATGATCTTCTTAATGTTTTTATTAGTCGCTTCAACAAAACCATTCATCTTTAGACGGTAGATGACGCAGTTAAGATGTTTGATGTGGAATTTACTGCATAACTCCTCCATCATTTTGTTGTTGAGGTTCTTAGCATTGTCTGACACAATAACCTCTGGTTATCCATATCAACAAATGATATTGTTTCGAATGAAAGTAATGATGACTTTTTTAGTAACCCTGGGGAAGGAGGCTGCTTCTACCCACTTAGTGAAGTAGTCAATCATGGTGAAGATAAACCGATGTCCATTACTGGCTTTGGGCTCGATGGGCCTGATCACGTCCATTCCCCACATTAAGAATGGCCAGGGCGAATTCATATTGTGGAGTTCAATTAGAGGGGCGTGGATAGCATTACCATCCATTTGGCATTGATAACACCTCTTGACGTGATCATCATAGTAAGCTTTGAGCGTGAGCCAGTAATGCCCTGTTCCGAGGATTTTCTTAACAAGTAGGGGTCCACTCATGTGTGGGCCACATACTCCACCATGGATTTCATCCATGAGCCTCTGAGCTTAGTCTTTGTCTAGACATCTAAGGAGTCCTAATCGTGCATCTCTTTTGTAGAGTGCATCTTCGCTCAGGTAGAATTTCATAGCCATTCGATGGATCCGCCTTTTTTCAGTCTGGCTCGCCTCAGCGGGTGTAGATCCATCTCGTATATACTCCTTGATATGTTGATACCAGGAGTGTTGGATGGGAGGTAGCTCATCTGATACTTCTCCTACATAGTTCCCATAGACTTGGGCCTTTTGCAGGGCAAATGGAATACTTGACATGTTTTCCTTGTCATGTATGTTGATCAAGGAGGCCAATGTTGCTAGCGCATCCGCAAAATCATTCCTATTACGAGGAATGTGTAGAAAAGAGATTTATTCAAACTCCAAAGCCATCCGTAAAACTTACCGATGGTAAGGCAGCAAATGTAGCCCTTTGGTTTAATAGATTCCTATGGATTGTTTGATTACCAACTCTGAATCCCCAAAGACAGTTAACCGTCTGATACCCATCGAACGACCAAGTTTTAGCCCCATGATACAGCCTTCATACTCAGTTGTGTTGTTGGTGCTAACAAACTATAATTTGACAGTGACGGGATACTGGTCCCCCGTACCGGATACTAGAACTGCTCCAGCTCCAGAGCCTTCTGTGTTAACAACTCCATCAAAATACATTTTCCACGTATGGCATGCATCGTACTGACGGTGTTGCTGAATTATCATGACCCCTTCATTGGGAAAGTATGTTTCCAAGGGTTTGAAATCCCCTGCGGGTGCGGCGTCCAGTTGATCCATAATTCCTTGTCCTTTAATGGACTTTTGCGTCACGTGCACGATGTCAAATTGTTGCAGAATCAAATGCCATCTGGACAGCCGACAATTCAGTATGGGCTTACTGAACACATACTTGAGAGGATCCACATGGGATGTGAGATGAGTTGTGTGACCATAGAGGTAATGATGTAATGTAAGACCCCAACTTTTATGAATAAAGATGAATTTTCTATAAATATTATTTTTGAATATTATGGAGTGAATTTGAAATAATGTTATAGTTGTGGGTAATATTTATAAATTTTGCAAAGTACGCAAGTTATTATATTATATTCGATTGGTCGGGAAATATTCGTTTTAACAGGGAATATTCGTACGACGGCACAATTATTGGTGGACCCCACAACAGAATTATTGTCTGATTGAGAAAACGATAAAAATGTCTTTTTATAAAAATAACAGCGAAAGTTTTACCGTTAACTGTTGAAACACCCAGTGTTAAAAGTACAGTAATACGCGTGGTTGCATAGTAGCATACGGTATTGATTATTGATGTTTACGTGAGAAGTCACTCAGTTTTGTTCAATTATTGCTACAGTAATTGCAGCATAGTATCTCACGTTATTTGATTCAATTATTGTCAAAATTTTATATACTAGTAAATCAATAATTGAGACGACAAAGTTATTAATATTATTATTTGCAATATTGACGATGTCTAGAAGTTCTGTCAATGAGAGGTTTGGTCACCTAATTGTGCGCCAATAAGGAGATATCCTTATTGGAAAGCCCCCTCTTTCCTGGGAACGACCTAGTTGTTAAATATTGCGAATTATAATAATGATGATAAATGTTGTTAAAAATATTGAAAGGATTTTTATGAAGTATTTGTTGTAAATATTGGCGTATTATTTGAACCCCTATTTACTCATTTTTCAAAATAATCGGTAGAAAATTAGTTATTATAATAAAGGTGGGGCCACATGTGGGGACCACGAATGGAATAAGTGGGATGGTTCACATGTTTTTTTTTGGTTGCATGAAAGGCAGGGAAAGTTATATATATATTTATATGTATATATATATATATATATATATATATATATATATATATATATATATATATATATATATATATTATAAGTTTTATTTTATTAGATTATAAATAGAATATATTATATTTTATTTAAAGTTATTTGTTTTACTTGAATATTATATTCTAAATTTTTTTAAAAACGAACGTCCGTGAAATTTTTTTGAATATACTGTGCAGTCTATTCTTGCACAGTACCCCTTCCATTCTCCTATAAATAGGATGCTTAGTTAGAATTGAAAATCACACCAGAATCAGAGAATTCTTCTTCTATAATCTTGAGCGTATTTCTTTCGAGTTTTAGAAAGCTTTGAGCATAGAAAACAGTAAAAGTTTTCTTCATGAATATCTCTGCTATACCAGTTGGAATACTCTTCTTTTTAAGGTAAGGGTATTATTTATTTCATATTCTGAAGAGATATTATTTTTCATATTCGTATTAATTTTATTTTCGTTCAATATTCGTAATGAATATTATTTTCGTTTAATATTTATAAAGAATATTATTTCGTTCAATATTCGTAATGAATATTATTTTCGTTTAATATTCATAAAGAATATTATTTCGTACAATATTCGTAAGGGATGTTATTTTTGTTCATTATTCGCTTGAAATAATATTTTCTTCCATACTCTGTAGTATGTAAGTAATATTATTCCGTTTCAGATTTCAAATTCTATACTCATTTGGTTTAAGTTTTGGCTTCTATACTCCATGAAATTAGTAGAATATCATTGATATTTGCGCTTCATCCAGTATCTTTTCATGGAAATATTATTCTTGAATTTTACTCCACAAAGCAGTATCATGTTGATAATTTGGACGTCAATGAATTTTGGATAAATTAAATTATAAATCTTTAAAATTTATCCTTGAACTTGTTTTATTGAATTCTTATATCATTGTCATCATCCTCATGCTTATATTATGTTGAAAGTCATCCGTGGCCTGTAGTGCATAGATGAACTTGGTATGATTATGACCAGGGATTATTCGGTATAATCATGACCGTAATGTTACAAATGATGTGGTAAAAGTCCTCATTGGCCCGTAATGCATTCATAGACAATTGTTGGCATAATCATGACCACTGATGAATACACGAATATCCTTGGCCCGTAGTGCATGGGTAATTTTTGGTCGTGATACTAAAGAATATCATTTCCCGTAGTGCAAGAGTGATTCGATGATGTGGATTATTTATTAAGCTGAGTCTCAGCGATAAAAGTGATGATAAACCTTTTTAAATCATAGAAGATAGTAGATTTTATGTTCTACTTGACTTATCTAATGGATTACTTGTTCCGCTGCAGTTAAACTTGTTGTCTATTATATTCAATCAGTTTAACATTGTTGAAGACTAACGATAACTTATTCTACATTATCTTAGTCATAATATTTCTTACTTGGTTAGTTTAGCTCACCCTTCTGCTTTCATTGTTCTCTTCAGGAAATGAGAACGTAGTCGGGACTAGTCGGGGAGCGGAGTGACGATTTTGATGATAGCATTTGTAGTCCTCACTATTCTATGAAATAGTGTGATAATAAATGTATTGAGGACTCCATTTGAGTTTGAATACTGTCTAGAAGACAATATTCATATTAAAACTCTTAGTTTATGTTTTGTCGTATTTTACACGACAGTTGTATTATTAAGTTGTATTTAAATTTTGTACTATGTATTTGGCGACTTAAGATGGGTGATGTATACCTATTTTGGGGGCGTCATAGTTGGTATCAGAGCTTAGGGATATGATCCATGACTGAGATGTGAGACTAGAACTAGTAGAGGAGAGACGGGGAATTCCTTCGTTAGTATGACCTACCTAAGTTTATTTGGAATTCAATATGTCGGTCAGAATATAGGGATAATATGTGACATGTCAATTAACCCTTGTTTTGTGGCAGTATTTGAAAATGACATCCGAGAATATTGAGAATAGCAATGGAGCACAGGAGACCGTTGAGTCACCACAGATGAATACCCAGGATAATGTGCAACAGAAAGACAATAATCTGCAGGTAAACAACATCGATCAAATGATAAACGATGGAATGTTCAGAGGCCTTATGCAATTCATGCAACATCAGGCGAGAGCGGCTCTTGTCCAAAATGCAGGTGGAAACACTGGCAACTCTCGGACGGTCACCGCTAAACAGTTCAAGGAGCTGGGACCACCGGAGTTTTTTGGAGAGCCAAAACCACTTAAGGCGGAGACGTGGATAAAGCAGATCAACAAGATATTTGATGTCTTGGGATGCTCCGAGGAGCAAAAGGTTCTCTTTTCCACCTTCATGTTGCGAGCAGAGGCAGATTACTGATGGGAATTTGTAAAGCGTACTCAACCTGCCGCACTAAAGATGACTTGGGAGAAGTTCCAAAAATTGTTCAACAACAAGTACTTTCCTGAAAGTATTCATCACATGAAAGAGGTAGAGTTCATTAAACTGGAACAAAAAAACATGACCGTGTCGCAGTACGAAGCCATGTTTGCCGAGTTGTCCTGATTTACGTCCCACTTAGTTGATAATGAGGAGAGAATGACGCGAATATTTCTAAGAGGTTTGAAACCCGAGATACGTCAATACCTTATCTCTCACAAACTGTGTTTGTATTCAGATGTTGTAAATAGGGCTAAGTTATTGGAGCGTAATAATGAGTCAACCCAACCAAGAGAGAGCAGCCGACAAGTCGATAATACCAGTGGTAGCAGTCATCGAAGCGATGACAACAAACGTGGAGGGAATCAACATGCCAGAAATGGTAACCACTTCGGTGGAAATCATGGCCAAGACAATAAAAGTGGACATTTCAAGAAAAGGAGATTCAACAATGATGGAAAGACGTCAGCACCAGCACCCGTTGTTAAGGAAGGAGAATGACCACCTACCATATGCTTCAAATGCGGAGGGGAGGGACACATCAGTCCAAACTGCGCGAAGCAGTCCAAAGTGTGTTACAATTGTGGAATAGAAGGTCACCTAGCCCGATTTTTTCTTTCACTGAAGATAAGTCCAGCTAGGATGGAGGCACCAAAGGCCGTTTCAGAAAAGTCAAAATCAGTAGTTCAAGGGAGAGCGTTTGTCTTAACCTCCCAGAAAGCAAGGAACCCAAACGAGGTCATCACGGGTAAGCTTAGCATAAACTCTAGTAAAGTATATACCTTATTTGATATCAGTTCTATCCATTTTTTTATTTCTCCTACTTGCGCTCAACGTTTAAATTTGACTCCGGAAAAATTAGACTTTAACTTATCTGTTGAGACTCAATTGGGAGAAACCTTCATTACATCCACTGGTTATAAGTCTTATTTGGTTCAAATCGGTACCTTCACATTATCTGTCGATCTTATTTCATTGAAAATACTTGCATTTGACGTAATTCTAGGGATTGATTGGTTAACTACTCATCATGCAAAAATTGATTGTTTTCGTAGGGTTATTAGCTTTCATATTCCTAACCAACCTATTATGCGAATTCAAGCAACCAAACCATTAAAATCAATCACTGTCATCTCAAGCCATAAAGCTATTTGTTTATTGAAAAATAGATGTCAAGCTTTCTTAGCTCATGTCACGGATTTAAACAAAAATACGTCAGTTTTGAATGATATTTCTATTGTTAATAAATTTCTTGATGTATTACCTGAAGAACTTCCTGGCCTAACCCCAGAGCGTTAAATTGAATTTTGTATCGACTTTGAACCCGGTACAAAACCCATTTCCAAAGTCCCATATCAAATGGCTCCTATTGAACTTCAGGAGTTAAAGACCTATCTGCAGGAATTGTTAGACATCGGTTTCATTCGTCCTAGTACGTCTCCTTGGAGTGCTCATGTTCTATTCATGAAGAAGAAATGGAAGTATGCGACTTTGTATTGATTATCGGGAGTTGAATTATGTCACCATCAAAAATAGGTACCCATTGCCTCGCATTGATGACCTGTTTGACCAGTTACAAGGAGCCAAATTCTTTTCAAAGATCGATCTTCGTTCCGGATACATCAGTTAAAGATTAAAACTGATGACATTCCAATGACTACTTTCAGAACTCGGTACAGGCATTATGAATTCCTAGCCATGTCTTTTGGATAGACTAATACTTCTGCTGCCTTCATGGATATGATGAACCGAGTATTCAAGGAATATTTAGATCACTTTGTGGTCATCTTTATTGATTACATCATCATTTACTCCAAAAGCCGTGAAGATCATGAGCAACACTTGAGGCTGATACTCCAAAAGTTTCGTGAAAATAAGCTTTATGCCAAGTTGAAAAAAAATGTGAGTTCTGGCTTGAGGAAGTAGCATTCCATGGGCACGTAGTTTCAAGTCTTGGAATATCTGTTGACCCGACAAAGATTGAAGCTATTCAAAGCTGGGAGCAACCCAAATCAGTGACCGAAGTACGTAGCTTTCTCGGTTTAGCTGGTTATTATCAGAGATTCGTAGAAGGGTTTTCTCGAATCGCTACTCCATTAACTCAGCTGACTCGGAAAGATACAAACTTCGATTTAAGCGAGGAATGTGAAAAGAGTTTTCAAGAACTCAAGAGGAGACTCATTTCAGCACATGTTCTGACAATACCATCTGGCTCGGTGGGATTTGTCATCTACAGTGATGCTTCGGGCAAAGGGTTAGGATCTGTTCTCATGCAATATGGGAAAGTCATAGCATATGCCTCACGACAACTCAAAGAATATGAGAGAAATTATCCTACTCATGATCTAGAGTTGCCAGCTATTGTGTTCGCACTTAAAATTTAAAGGCATTACTTGTTTGGGGAGAAAGTTGAGATCTTTACGGATCATAAAAGCCTCAAATATTTCTTCGTCCAAAAGGAACTCAACATGCGGCAACGACGTTGGCTTGAACTGTTGAAAGATTATGATTATACCATCTAATACCATACTGGAAAAGCGAACGTAGTAGCTGACGCATTAAGTAGAAGATCATATGCAGGTACAAGTACAATATTATCAACGCAAAGCCCATTTTGTATGACTTATAAAGGATGGAGATAGAGTTAAAGACTCCAAGGACCCATGTGATGATGGTGAATATACGAGTAGAACCGACTTTAATCGATAAAGTTAAAGCTGCTCAAGCTGCAGACTTGGAGCTGATGCGTATGAGGAAGAAAGTGCAAGAAGGTGCTATGCCAGAAGCAAGAATCGATGAAGAAGGAATACTTCGAGTTAACTCCAGACTTTGTGTTCCTAACGACCCTGATTTAAAGTATAAAATCATGATGGAGGCGCACAACACACTGTTTGTAATCCATCCTGGGAGTATCAAAATGTATCGTGATCTTCGACATACATTTTGGTGGAGCAATATGAAGAGAGAGATAGCGAAGTTTATCTCAAGGTGTTTAACTTGTCAACGAGTCAAGGCAGAGCATCAAGTACCAAAAGGTCCATTGCAACCACTTAAAATTCCAGAATAGAAGTGGGAGCACATTACCATGGATTTCGTTACTAGTCTTCCCAAGGTTTTTCAACGCATAGATGCAATTTGGGTCATTGTTGATAGATTGACCAAGTCGGCTCATTTCTTACATATACGAGAAACTTATACACTTGAACGTCTTGCTCGTATGTACATAAACAAGATTGTAAGATTGCATGGTATGCCAGTATCCATAGTTTCTGATCGAGACCCAAGATTCACTTCAAGATTTTGGGTTAGTTTGCAAAAAGTTATGGACACGGATTTACGATTTAGTTCGGCATATCATCCTCAAACAGACGGGCTGACGGAGAGGACTATTCAAAATCTGGAGGATCTATTTAAGAGTTTGTGTCCTTGACTTCAAGGGATGTGGGGACAAGTTCTTACCATTGGTGGAGTTTTCCTATAACAATAGTTATCAAGCAAGTATTGGCATGGTTCCATTTGAGACGTTGTATAGAAGAAAGTGTCATTCTCCAGTATGCTGGGATGAGCTGGGTGAAGCAACGTTGTTGGGACCGGAGTTGGTGCGTATGACTACGAAAAAGATTCAAACGATCTGACAACGTATAAAAACCTCACAAGATCGACAAAAGAGTTATGATGATCTTCATCAAAAGGACGTAGAATTTGATATTGGAGATCATGTGTTGTTACGTGTTACTCCATGGAAAGGAGTTACGAGATTTGGAAAGAGAGGAAAGCTCAATCCTCGATTCATTGGCCCCTTTTTAATCCTCGATCGAGTAGGAACTGTGGCCTATAAACTCACTCTACCGCCAAGTGTGTCTCGTGTTCATAACGTTTTTCACATATCCATGTTACGTATGTGGAAGACCCGAACCACATCATTCAGTTAGAACTGGATGAAAAAGCAGAAGATTAAACGTATGAAGAGGTTCCTGTTAAAATCTTGGATAAGAAGGAGCATATTTTACGCTCTAAGGTTATACCTCAAGTCAAAGTTTTGTGGAGAAACCACGATGTTGAGAAAATGACCTGGGAGTTAGAATCAGAAATGAAATCAAGGTATCCTCACCTATTCATCATACCAGGTATGTACCCTAATTTTGAGGGCGAAATTTCATAAGAATGAGAGATTGTAAGACCCCAACTTTTATGAATAAAGATGAATTTTCTATAAATATCATTTTTGAATATTATGGAGTGAATTTGAAATAATGTTATAGTTGTGGGTAATATTTATAAATTTTGCAAAGTACGCAAGTTGTTATATTATATTCGATTGGTCGGGAAATATTCATTTTAACCGAAAATATTCGTACAACGACACAATCATTGGTGGACCCCACAACAGAATTATTGTCGGATTGAGAAAACGACAAAAATATCTTTTTATAAAAATAACGGCGAAAGTTTTACCGTTAACTGTTGAAACACCCAGTGTTAAAAGTACAGTAATACGCGTGGTTGCATAGTAGCATACGGTATTGATTATTGATGTTTACGTGAGAAGTCACTCAGTTTTGTTCAATTATTGCTACAGTAATTGCAGCATAGTATCTCACGTTATTTGATTCAATTATTGTCAAAATTTTATATACTAGTAAATCAATAATTGAGACGACAAAGTTATTAATATTATTATTTGCAATATTGACGATGTCTAGAAGTTCTGTCAATGAGAGGTTTGGTCACCTAATTGTGCGCCAATAAGGAGATATCCTTATTGGAAAGCCCCCTCTTTCCTGGGAACGACCTAGTTGTTAAATATTGCGAATTATAATAATGATGATAAATGTTGTTAAAAATATTGAAAGGATTTTTATGAAGTATTTGTTGTAAATATTGGCGTATTATTTGAACCCCTATTTACTCATTTTTCAAAATAATCGGTAGAAAATTAGTTATTATAATAAAGGTGGGGCCACATGTGGGGACCACATGTGGGGCCCACGAGTGGAATAAATGGGATGGTTCACTGGTTTTTTTTGGTTACATGAAAGGCAGGGAAAGTTATATATATATTTAATGTATATATATTATAAGTTTTGTTTTATTAGATTATAAATAGAATATTTTATATTTTATTTAAAATTATTTGTTTTACTTGAAAATTATATTCTAAATTTTTTTAAAAACGAATGTCCGTGAAATTTTTTTGAATCTACTGTGCAGTTCGTTCTTGCACAGTACCCCTTCCATTCTTCTATAAATAGGATATTTAGTTAGAATTGAAAATCACACCAGAATCAGAGAATTTTTCTTCTATAATCTTGAGCGTATTTCTTTCGAATTTTAGAAAGCTTTGAGCATAGAAAACAGTGAAAGTTTTCTTCAAGAATATCCCTGCTATATTAGTTGGAATACTCTTCTTTTTAAGGTAAGGGGTATTATTTATTTCATATTCTGAAGAGATATTATTTTTCATATTCTTATGAATTTTATTTTCGTTCATTATTCGTAATGAATTTTATTTTCGTTTAATATTCATAAAGAATATTATTTCGTTCAATATTCGTAATGAATATTATTTTCGTTTAATATTCATAAAGAATATTATTTCGTTCACTATTCGTAAGGGATGTTATTTTTGTTCAATATTCGCTTGAAATAATATTTTCTTCCATACTCTGTAGTATGTAAGTAATATTATTCCGTTTCAGCTTTCGAATTCTATACTCATTTGGTTTAAGTTTTGGCTTCTATACTCCATGAAATTAGTAGAATATCATTGATATTTGCGTTTCATCCAGCATCTTTTCATGGAAATATTATTCTTGAATTTTACTCCACAAAGCAGTATCATGCTGACAATTTGGACGTTATTGAATTCTGGATAAATTAAATTATAAATTTTTAAAATTTATCCTTGAACTTGTTTTATTGAATTCTTATATCATTGTCATCATCCTCATGCTTATATTATGTTGAAACTCATATGTGGCATGTAGTGCATAGATGGACTTGGTATGATTATGAGCAGGGATTATTCAGTATAATCATGACCGTAATGTTATAAATGATATGGTAAAAGTCCTCATTGGCCCGTAGTGCATTGATGGACAGTTGTTGGCATGATCATGACCATTGATGAATACAAAAATATCCTTGGCCCGTAGTGCATGGATAATTTATGCTCATGATACTAAAGAATATCCTTGGTCATAGTGCAAGAGTGATTCGATGATGTGGATTATTTATTAAGCTGAGTCTCAGCGATAAAAGTGATGAAAAACCTTTTGAAATCATAGAAGATAGTAGATTTTATGTTCTACTTGACTTATCTAATGGATTGCTTGTTCCGCTGCAGTTAAACTTGTTGTCTATTATATTCTATCAGTTTAACATTGTTGAAGACTATCGATAACTTATTCTGCATTATCTTAGTCATAATATTTCTTACTGGGCTAGTTGAGCTCACCCTTTTTCTTTCATTGTTCTTTTTAGGAAATGAGAACGTAGCCGGGACTAGTCGGGGGATGGAGTGACGGTCCAGATGATAGCATTAGTAGTCCTCACTATTCTATGAAATAGTGTGATAATAAATGTATTGAGGACTCCATTTGAGTTTGAAAACTGTCTAAAAGACAATATTCGTATTAAAACTCTCAGTTTATGTTTTGTCGTATTTTACACGACAATTGTATTATTAAGTTATATTTCAATTTTGTACCATGTATTTGGATACTCAAGATGAGTGATGTATACCTATTTTGGGGGCGCCACATGTAACCTTATGGAAGCCCATGCTAAAGCACAACAAGTCTTCTCAATCAGAGTGTACTTGTGTTCACTGATGCTGAATCTTTTGCTGAGGTAGTAGATAGCTCGCTCTTGGCCTCTATCATCTTTTTGTCCCAGAATGCAACCCATAGCATTGTCATTAATGGACAGGTACATGAATAGGGGAATATTATCCTTGGGAGGTACCAAAATAGGAGCATTAACCAACTGCTATTTGATTGTAAGGAAGGCTTTCTGACACTCATCATTCCATTTCATGGAGGAGTTCTTCCTTAACAACTTGAAGATGGGCTCACAGGTTGCTGTGAGTTGAGAAATAAATCTGCTAATGAAGTTGATTCTTCCCAAAAATCCTCGTATTTCCTTCTTTGTCTAAGGAATGGGAATTTCAGTGATGGCCTGGATTTTGGTGGGATCCAGCTAAACCCCTTTGTGGCTGACTAGAAATCCTAGCAACTTGCCTGATTTAACGCCAAAGGCGCATTTAGCTTGATTCAACTTCAAGTTGTACTTATGCAACCTGTTGAAAAGCTTTCTGAGATGGTCTAAGTTATCTTCCTCCCTTCGGGACTTGACAATGATGTCATCCACATAATTCTCTATCTCTTTGTGCATTAAATCATGGAAAAGAGCCATCATAGCTCACTGATAGGTTGCTCCGGCATTGATGAGGCCAAATGACAACCGTCTATAACAAAAGGTTCCACAAGGCGTGATGAAAGCAGCTTTCTTATGATCCTCCTCAGCAACCATAATCTGATGATACCCTGCGAAGTAATCTGCAAAGGAGTATATGCCGTATTGAGCAGTATTGTCGATGAGAATGTGGATAAATGGCACGAGAAAGCTATCCTTAAGGCAAGCTTTGTTCAAATCCTGTTAATCCATGCAAACTCGCACCTTTCCTCCTGGTTTAGGCACGAGAACTATGTTGGATATCCATTAAGGATATGTAGACACCATGATAATGCCAGCTTGAAATTGTTTCACAATTTCTTCTTTCACCTTTAAACTCCACTCAAGTTTCAATCGCCTGAGCTTCTGCTTGACTGGCTTAAATCTCTCTTTAATGGGAAGGCGATGAAGGACAATGTCAGTGGACAAACCCACCATGTCTTCGTGAGTCCAAGTATACACGGTCAACAAGTAATAAAGTGAAAGTAGAGTATCGTTCCCACGAGGAATTATTTAATAAAAATTACCAAATACTAACTCTTAACCAAATCAATTTTATTTAAACAACTGTAAATTTTGATTCTTAAAACTAACAAAACTAATTTTAATAAAGCAAGAAATTATTCTAAAAGAAAACAAAGAACAAATCAAGAATTATTTGAATGCAAATAAATGACAATCAAGACTCTAATTTCCCCAATTATGATTATTAAATCAATTATCTAATTATCCCAATTATTATATATACTAAATTGTTAACAGGAATTTTTAAATGCCAAAAGCCCTCTCTCGAGTGATCAATTGCCCTCTATTCAACCCAGATTAATTTTGCTATATTTCTATGCAAAACAATTGAATTAAACTCGTTACAAACCCAATTCCTTTTATGTTACATGCGGCAAATAGATATTCTCATTCTATTCACAAACCTAATTATTCACTGTGCAAATAACTAAGTCACATGTCACCCTACCCAGTTCTAACTCTAGAATTCTTCTCTCGATTTCTTCTAGAGTAACACGGTAATTATTAGCCATATAATTAATCAATAAATACAAGGCATTCTGAACAATTCACTTCAACATAAATAATTGGAATAAATTAAATAATCAATGCATAACCATAAAAAGTTCAATTGAAATCTTAATAAAAGAGTTAGTTCATAATTAATGAATTAAAACCAAGAATCCACAATTGAATAAACATTAAAAGATAAAAGTATGATAAGAGAAGAAAACAGAATCTATTGTCAGCAAATCTGATGCTCCCCTCTTGCTCTAGCTCTTGATCTTCAGTGTTCTTCAATTTGCTTCAATCTCCAATGGCTAATTAAGAACTAGGGTTTAGATTCTAATCTAATGGAGTGTTTAATCTAATCTAATCTATGTAATCCCCCGCTATTCTATGCCTCCCATCATGTATTTATAGGTTGCAAGTCAAATTTTTAGGTTTGGAACAAACTCAATCCAATTTGGAGTCTAAAAAGTGTCAAAATTCGCCCAAAAACGCGTCCAGGCCGCACCAACCTCTTCCCCCAGCGCCCCAGCGCTGGACACGACGCTCAAACTCTGCTCCCCAGCACCCCGGCACTGGGCATAGGCCAAAAATGGGCGCCCCGGCGCTGCCACATGTTCTGACATTTTCTGCTCCGACGTCCTTTGGGAAAATGGCCATAACTTCTTCGTCCGAACTCCGATTTTGATGATTCAAGATGATCCGGAAAGAGGAGAAATAGATCTACAACTTTCATTCTTTAAGTTTTCCTAAATAAGGTTTGTAACAATACTAAAATTGATTTTTAAGTGAATATTGTGTAAATGGCAAGCCGAAAACGTGAATCTAGCCACCTCGAACGTCGATCCAAGTAACTTTTGTCCCAAATCCTATAAAATAAAGTAAAACATGCATGAATGGACACAAACACTTAAAAACTATTCTAAAAGACCTGAGAATAACAATAAATTAAGCCCGAATGTATCCAATTCATGTGTATAAAACTCACTCATCAAATACCCCCAAACTTAAACATTTGCTTGTCCTCAAGCAAAAATACAAAAAAAAAAACTAAAAATAAACAAACTAACTCAACTACATGAATGCATATGCATGATCTACTTCCTAATATACCTACGAACCCATTAATAAATCAGTATGATATATAGCAACAGGCCTCAAAGATGCCATTGGTACTCAAACAATATATCCAATCAAGTCAAAATCCATAACTCTAACCAATTAGTCAATCCAAACCTGTCATCACCCATGTTGTGTGTGTGTGTGCTTGTTAACCATTCTAACCAACCACAATTCAAGATAATCACATAACAAACTTCTTAGAAGGAAAATTTCAGTTCCAATTCAATTACTTTTGTGAACATGACAACTCCGGTTAAAACTAAGCAATTACCAAGTCTAAGGGTAAATACAAGATTTATTTATACTTTTATTCAACCACGAGGGCATTTTTGCTCTTTCTCGTGTTTTTTTCATTTTTTTTTATTTTCTCATGGCTGTGCAATGTCTTACTCCCTTAGGCTTTTCATTGCTATCTTAACGAGCTTTCGACCAACGACTCCCAAGTCATTAAGACCTTAGGGCGCTAGGTGTAAAGACAATCCCCTCGAGCTTACTTACTCAAGTAACAAAAGCCACAAAACTAGACAAGCATACCATGGTGTTTATTCTCTTTTTTTTTCTTTTTCTAGATTTGCCATTTTTTTTCATCAATTCTTTTTTTTTCTCTTTTTTTTTCATTTTCATTTTGTATATATATACCCCATAGATTCCCCCAAACTCAAGCTTTTACGTCATTTCAACCTTTACCGCCAGTTCACTAATTTCCTTAAATTTTCCAAAATTTTCCCCCAGAAAAAAATTATGAAACCCTTGAACCAAGTGGATTAAAACAGTTAAACTTTAAGTGCTAACCGGTTACATAAGTTTCAGACAGGCTCAGATTTTCTTCATGTTTAAAATTAGAACTCCTCATCAATTATCAACACTGTTCAAGTTAACATGAAAAACCAATCTTATCATAGGTCGAGCTAAGACCACACTAACCGATCACACAGATTCATGCAAAAATAAATAAAATAAAAATGGAATTATACTACATGAACATATACTAATATAACCTATGTATGCATATGTAAAAACAACGCTAACACATAAAAATAACGAACTATAATGTCAATAACTAACTATATGTAGTAAGACACTAAAATGCCCCCAAACTTAAACTAGACATTGTCCTCAATGACTAAATTAGAAAAAATTAAAGCAGATGACTTCCTTGAAAATATAGCAATCTTCCTCCTTGTCCGCTAAGTTTGGAGAATATGCTAGGGACATGGACAAATTGGACACCACACTTGAATTTGACTTGAATAACCTGTAAATCATGATAGAAACACTTTTTTTAAATCCTAAATAAATGCAAATTCAAAACTACTAATATAAAACTTAATAAAAACTAAAAATAAAAATTAAACTTGGGTTGCCTCCCAATAAGCGCTTGTTTATAGTCTCAGCCTGACTTCTTCAATTCTCTATCCAATTCCCCTTCGAAAATTGAGGAACCCTCTATCCATCAGAAATAATGTAACTTTTGGGAGGTTCTCAATTGTAATGGCCATTGAGTTTAAGTCACCTAGCATGATCCTTTTAGATAGGATCCCCATTAAGTACAGCAAACCACTAGGTGCTTTCCCCATTGTGTTTGTGATCAAATTATGGCATGGAAGCTTGTCAAACACAATGGGCTCTTCCTCTATCTTCTCCTTTTCAACCCACCACGACTCCACAGTTGTACTAGCTCTTATGTCACAAAGAACTTTGCCGACGACATGACTGTCAATTGGGCATGGTTTTGCAAAACTGCCCGGATTCTTGAACTTTGGTGGAGAAGGTACATGGGACACTATCAAAATTGGCCCATCTTCATTGGTGCTCAAAGTTAGATCTTCGCCGATCTCCTTTTCTTGGTCCACAAGTCTTTCTTCTCTTTCAACATCTAAATCATTTGGCATATCCAGTTGCAGATTTGGTTTGGGCTCAACATCAGTCTCGTCATCCATGTCATAGAGCCAAGTGTATTGAGGATGGTTGTTCAACGCATGTGCTATCTACCCCAATTGATTTTCCAGATTCTTGATTGATGCATTCTGACTTTGTATACTTAGCTCCATTTGATTAAATCTCTTATCACTCTCCTCACTCCTTTTTTCAGACGCTTTAACAAATCTATCCAAGGATTCTTCCCAACTTGCTTTCCGTTCTGGTTGTTGTGTCTGATTTTGAAATTCGGATGTGTTTTGTTGTCTCGGGGCTTGAGCTTGAGCTTGATTATTACTCCATAAAAAATCCGGATGATACCCCCAATCCTGATGATAGTTGTTGGGATAGACATAATTATTGTGGTAATCACCACCATACTGTACCGGCTCGAAACTGATGGCGCATTGATGACTCAAATGATTTCCAGCACAATAATCACAAACCATTGCTACTTGCTGTGTGGATGGTGGACTCCATGTTTCCATTGGTCGAGTCATGTTCGTGTATGGCCATTGATACGCAAAGTCATCCATGGTACCTAAAAAGAGAGAAATATAGGAAGAGAATTAAAAATAAAAAATAAAAATGTTTAAATTAAGACTAATTTGATTGAAATTAATATTGCTAAATAATTATTAAAATAATTCCCCGGCAACGGCGCCAAAAACTTGTTGGTTGATTTCGCAATCAATGAATACGTGCAAGTATACACGGTTAACAAGTAATAAAGTGAAAGTAGAGTATCGTTCCCACGAGGAATTATTTAATAAAAATTATCAAATACTAACTCTTAACCAAATCAATTTTATTTAAACAACTGTCAATTTTGATTCTTAAAACTAACAAAACTAATTTTAATAAAGCAAGAAATTATTCTAAAAGAAAACAAAGAACAAATCAAGAATTATTTGAATGCAAATAAATGACAATTAAGACTACAATTTTCCCAATTGTGATTATTAAATCAATTATCTAATTATCCCAATTATTATATCTACTGAATTATTAATAGGAATTCTCAAATACCAAAAGCCCTCTCTCGAGTGATCAATTGCCTTCTATTCAACCCAGATTAATTTTGCTATATTTCTATGCAAAACAATTGAATTAAACTTGTTACAAACCCAATTCTTTTTATGTTACATGCGGCAAATAGATATTCTCATTCTATTCACAAACCTAATTATTCACTGTGCAAATAACTAAGTCACATGTCACCCTACCCAGTTCTAACTCTAGAATTCCTCTCTCGATTCCTTCTAGAGTAACACGGTAATTATTGGCCAGATAATTAATCAATAAATACAAGGCATGCTGAACAATTCACTTCAACATAAATAATTGGAATAAATTAAATAATCAATTCATAACCATAAAAAGTTCAATTGAAATCCTAATAAAAGAGTTAGTTCATAATTAATGAATTAAAACCAAGAATTCACAATTGAATAAACATTAAAAGATAAAAGTATGATAAGAGAAGAAAACAGAATCTGTTGTCAGCAAATCTGATGCTCCTCTCTTGCTCTAGCTCTTGATCTTCAGTGTTCTTCAATTTGCTTCAATCTCCAATGGCTAATTAAGAACTAGGGTTTAGATTCTAATCTAATAGAGTGTTTAATCTAATCTAATCTAATCTATGTAACCCCCCACTATTCTATACCTCCCATCATGTATTTATAGGTTGCAAGTCAAATTTTTAGGTTCGGAACAAACCCAATCCAATTTGGAGTCTAAAAAATATCAAAATTTGCCCAAAAACGCGTCCAGGCCGCACCAACCTCTTCCCCCAGCACCCCAGCGCTGGGCACGATGCTCAAACTCTGCTCCACAGCGCCCCGGAGCTGGGCATAGGCCAAAAATGGGCGCCCCGGCGCTGCCACGTGTTTCGACATTTTCTGCTCCGACGTCCTTTGGAAAAATGGCCATAACTTCTTCGTCTGAACTCTGATTTTGATGATTCAAGATGATACGGAAAGAGGAGAAGTAGATCTACAACTTTTATTATTTATGTGTTTCGAAATAAGGTCCGTATCAATACTCAAATTGGCTCTGAATTGACTATTGTGTAAATGGCAAGCCGAAAACGTGAATCTAGCCACCCCGAACGTCGATCTAAGTAACTTTTGTCCCAAATCCTAAAAAACAATGTAAAATATGCATGAATGGACACAAACACTTAAAAACTATTCTAAAATACTTGAGAATAACAATAAATTAAGCCCGAATGTATCTAATTCATGTGTATAAAACTCACTCATCAGTGACACCATGCAAACACATCCTGGAATTGAGTTAACAATGTAACCATATCATTCCATTGGTTTGGGGTAAGGTCTGAACCAATCTGGATTAGCTTAGGGCTTTCTAAGGTTCCGAGATTTAAAGGAGTTGTTTGATCAAGATTAGGTTTAAGTTTGTCTTTGACCCATTCCTTAATCTCATGAGGTATCTCAATGTATTCTTGTACTTCCATCAAGTCTGAGTCCAACTTTTCATCAAAGTTACAGTTCTTGTGGAGAAAAGACACTTCATCAGCAAGTACATGTACATCTAAATTCAGAGTCCTGAAACAAAATATACTTTCACTTAATATATGAAACTGTTTAATCATACAAAACGTAAGCATATACTGACAAAATAACTGCTAATACTGTACAGAAAAGTAAGTAGTTAAAGTTATTTACAGGGCAGAGGGATTTTCTGCCCATTTTACCCTTGTCGACCAATGCATGGAGTGCTGCTCCAATTGTCAAGGGCAAAGTTATGATGGACCGTAGTGATGGAGGGGCTGTTATCATCCTTCTTCTCCCGAATGATGACCATAACATCTGGGCAATCATCGTCTGGGGTGTATCTGTTTGTATGCTCATCATGAACAATGATGTGTATGCCTGACATCATCAAGGTGATGTCTTATTTACATTTTCGTTCCCTTTCTTTCGCTTCGGGATCAGGAATCAGAACCTCTTTTGCTTTCACTAGTACTGGTTTGGGAAATAGCATAGCCATAACATGGGCTGGCACTTTTATCGAAGACTGTATCAACTCAGGATTTATAGGTGGAGAAAATCATTGTATGGCTGAAGTTGAAGGAATCTGTTTGTGCTTAAGAGAATTCCTATGACTGGAACTGACAGAATAGCCTAGTCCAGCTGTCCCGATTTAACTGGGCACTTGAAAAGGGTGCTTAATACCCTAATGCTCTTTGCCCAACCCTTGTCTAAGTTGATGACCTAACGGCATCATTTCTTGAGTGGCCGACATAACCTCGACAAAAATATTGGGTATAAGAGATGGTGCCCCAATGGGATGGTAATGAGTGTTGCTCACCTCCAGGGCGTGGAAACTAACCGGCTCAATGTCTGAATTGAAGTTGATTAGTGGCATGTCACCTTGTTTCGGATATTCAGGTTCAACGTTGACAGTGACTAGGCTATTGTTGACAATGTATTTAAGTTGTTGATGAAGTGTAGAAGGGACGGCTCCAGCCATGTGGATCCATGGTCTCCCCAATAGTAGGTTGTATCCTGAATCTATCTTGAGGACGTGAAAAGATACGCAAAATGTATGGGGACCAATCTCAATTTGCAGCTCAATCTCTCCGACAGAATTTCATCAGGATCTATCAAAAGCTTTGATAATCGTGTGGCTACTTCAAATCCGTTTGAGATTGACGTTCATCTTCACCAAAGTGGCATAAGGACAGATATTCAGAGACGAACCTTCGTCTATCAAAACTCCAGCTAACATATACCCGGAGGAAAAAACTACAATATGAAATGGCTTGCAATGATCGGTCCCTTCGGGCGGTATGTCGTCATCAGTGAAAGATATCACATTGTTGTTAAAAATGTGATCAACCAGATGTTAAAATTTTTCCACATCCACTGATTTTGGTAAGTAAGCTTCTTCCAAAACCTTCAGTAAGATCTTTCTATGATCCTCAGAAGAGAAAACCAAATTTAGTATTGAGATTTGATATGGAGCTTCTCTTAAGCTTAAAACCATCTTAGCTTCATTATGGCCCACAGTGCGAAGGAATTTCTCAATCTTCTCTAAGGGAATCTTTCCCTTTGCTTTTATGGTAGGCTTCATCACCCTCTAAGGAAGATACAGTGAATTTTCCTTCGTCACTGTAGCAGTAGTATGAGACGTGGATCCTTCAGCTTCTCCATAATTCCATGGGACTTTTTGTAAGCTAATGACATGATATTGTGGTCTGAATGGTAATTAAATTGGCTCTGGTGTAGCTACTTTCAAAGGATTATCACTACCTCTGAGTTGAATTGCTTGTATGGGAAATGGCCCGACAGTCTCATCAGTCTCAGAAGAAATAACGGCTACTAGCCCCTTCCATTTGGTAGGATAGGTATTCTCACTGTCAAGTAGCACAGTGTTATCGTCTGCCAACTGTAGGACACTGCTGTCAATTAGATTCTGAATAAGGTGGCGGAGTGCCCGTCATTCTTCTGTGCTGTGACCACGAGAATGTGAATGATATTGACATACTCTATCAAAATTGAACCATCTTAAACGGGGATTAATTGGAGGTAGATGGGAGGTGATTCTTCCTTCGTTAATTAGCATATGAAATATCTCCTCCATAGGTTGGCTCGGGTATGTAAATTCCCTTCTATTGGCAAAATCTCGACGGGCTTTAGCACTTGATCTCTTCGCAACCTTGTCCTCCAGTGTGTCACTTTCTAAAGGTAATGATGGAGCATTCATAACAAATGGAAGGAGACAGGCATGCTCCTGGCTGACTAACTAGCGTGTGACTTGATGCCGATGGATCACCAGTTCTGCCAACTGTTCAACTTGTTTACAAAGAGCTTTCATCTTTCGTTCCATAGCAAATTGGAACTTTACGTAATCCCATCTGTCAACACCGTCTTTGATGGCTTGGGATGATTCATCATTAAAATTAGAATTGTGACACCCCCAAATCTAGGTACTTCATTCCCTCAAGGTTTGGTGTTCACTTAATAAAAATATTCATGTCTAACTACCCAATCATAATAAAATTGAATAATAAACCTTCTCATTAAAGGATTACATTAATAAAAATCTCCCAAGGTATCTAACATTCAAATATAAACATTATATGCGGAAAACTAAATAAGTTCATTATAATAATTAAAATGAAGTCTGACAACAATTAAAATGTCAACATGATTACAAGTCTTTAATACTTGTTCATCTTTCCCTTTCCTTTACTGGTGCTAGGTACATCGACCTTCTCAACTTTATCTGTAATAATTATATAAGAAAGAGTGAGCAAACAAGGCTCACTTGAAATGACAATGAATAAAACTTTACTACAATTGCCAGATAATAGGCTCAATAGAACTGAACAATATGCTCTATTAATGATAATCAAAATTCTGAAATATATACATCTGAGGGTCATAAGACCACGAACTATGTTTATAGTTATAAGTAATCTTTCAACTTAAACTTTAACAGTCATAAGACTATAGGGACTCCTCGTACTTAGGGGGATCAGCCCTTCGTACAATGTATTGCGCACAAACATTTCAACGCTATGCGTAAATTATCCCTTAATATTAGGGTTGTTCATCTCAGCATTTAGAATACGAGTCCGCACCAAATTAAGTTTGGTTTGGATAAGTTTCAAGGTAATTTGGAATTCAGCGAACATCAACTACGGAGTAGTTGAATAAAAAGGTAATAACTTTATGTTATGGAATAAATCATAACGGAATCAACATTGTATACTAAGGTCATGCTTTAGGAATAATCTAAGAGTATAAACATTGAATAATTATAACATACTTTGCTTGAACAATATTAGGCCAAGGTTATTTAGAATTAAGTACTAAGCATGCATAACAAATAATAAAGTGAATGATAAAACTTGTTCAACATTAGTATATCATAATATATAAACTTGCATGCTAAATAACAAGTTAAAGACAAGAATAACTTGCTCAATATCAGAATAAGGTTTAGAAAACTTGCATCATCATAAACAAACTAGATACAAGAAACTTACTCAATCATAAGAATAACGTTTAGGAAACTTGCGTAATTGTAATTGAGATAGGGTAAGTAAACTTGCTCAATAATAACAAGGTAGAGTAAGAAACTTGTCTTGCGTGTAAGCTAAACCGTAACAATTCGATTCACAATATCCTATACACATATTATCATGACATAATTAGTCATTACCAACACTCTATATATAAATAAGTATTTACATCATGTAAGGTTTGATTTTTAATCACATAATCAAATTTCATTAGTAATAAAACTAGTAGCATATTAAAAATATGCTCATTCTTAGTATAGTAATACTGAAATCATATCTTAATAGTCCCTCTATTAAATCATAACAATTTTTTTCAGACTTTGTGTAACTAAAACACACTGTCTGACCATTTTGCTAACTCACGTTGCGGCGCCACGGTTTACACTGTGGGTCGGCGCTGTGGTGCGGCGATGGCGCTACGGCGCGATGATGGCACTGTTGCGCGAGGCACAAGCCAATGCTTGGCGCTGCGGCGCGAGAATTGCACTGCTGGGGCGCGCTGCGGCACCGAACTACAGTCCTCGGCGACCAGCCTCGGCAATAGCATGAACAAAGCCAATTTTGGCCTACAAGCTACTTTCTAACAACTGAATTAACACATAAAACATATACAGACTTCACACAAACATAAATTAAGGACTCTTAACATGATTTCACCTATATAACAATAAAGACATCGAATTTAAAACATCTAATTTCACTGTTTTTGATAAAAACTTCAATTTTTGACATTTTCAGTGAAAATCATCACTGTGATTGTGTTTTTCAACCAAAACAGTTAATTCAAAATATCTTATTTATGTTTATTCATCCTCTTTCAAATTCAATACTAAATTTATATATTATATAGAGAATTAAACCTCAATTTTACTTTAAACTAAGCCATATTCATATATATATATATATATATATATATATATATATATATATATATATATATATATTTTTCATACCAATTCACTGTAATATGATTTCCTTCACAAAATACATGCATAACATGAATTCAATTTTTATACTCATATATAAACTTATGAAAACAATTTCATAACAACTAGTTATCACTTAGAAACTATATAACACAAATAATTTAACCTTCACAAAGTTTTACAGAAAATTTTTGGAAGAGAATAAAACTATAAATTTAAAGAAATTTAAAAGAGTAAGATGATACCTTGCTTGTGATCAACAAGCTTTCTTTTTCCCAATTCTTCTCTCAAAACCTCTCTAGAATTCTCTCAATTTTTCTTCTTTTTCTTCTTTTGTGTTCTAACTTACGTACTAAAATATAACGTATAGGTAATAATATAGGTATTAATTATATAATATAATTATATGTATAACTGATATCAGTTATCTTATTTTTAAAATCAAAAGCCATAAGACTTGTTTGGCTTACTACTTTAAAATTTAATCAATTAAATCTTTATGCCTTGTTTGGTAAAATATATTTAAATTAAAGACTTAATATGCATTAATCCTTGTTTGGCAAAACTGAATTAATCTCCTTTAACTTATTTTAATAACTTCTTTATAGCATAATTTACGGTCACACTTTAATTAATTAAATTTTAATATTCAATTTAATTAATTCTAATAACAATTTATTAAACTAATTCACCGCATAAATCAATACGACGTAATTATAATTTTTTTTATAATTATAATTTTATTTAATCAACTAACACATCATTTTAATTACAAATTCACATTAAAATATTATTATAATAATTCATTTAATCATTATAAACTCTCTAACTTAATTATTAAATTAAATGAGAATATTATCTCAAGATGATCAATTTTCTTAACTCATAAATTATTTATTTAACAAATAAATAATCAAATCAAATCACCTTAAACAAATATTTATTCGATTAATAAACACTTCAATTAAAATATTTATATAACTCAATAAATATTTTGAACTACAATTTAAAATTATGGATTGTTACATCCTTCCCTCCTTACAAGAATTTTGTCCCCAGAATCACTACTCAAAAAAAAATCATTCGTCACATTCTTCCCTACTTACAAAGATTTTGTCCCCATAATCGAACACACAGATTAAACAAATAAGTCAGGGTAATCTTTCATCATTTTATCTTCGAGTTCCCACGTAGCTTCTTCAGCATTGTGGTTCCTCTATATCACCTTCACGGAAGGTATTACTTTATTCCTAAGCACATGTTCCTTCCTGTCAACTATCTGGATAGGAATCTCTTCATAGGACAAGTCTTTATCAAACTGCAATGGTTCGTACTCGATCACGTGCTTGTAATCGGGTTTATACGGTCGTAACACCGAAACATGAAAAACATTGTGAATGTTTTCTAACTCTGGAGGTAGAGCTACCTCGTAAGCCACTTCTCCTACTCTTCGTAGCACTTCGAAAGGTCCTGTGATAGCCCCAAATCTAGGTCCCAAATCACCACGAATCTGGTACAATCATTCTATAACTATTTGTGGAAGATATAAACATAAGTTGTTTATACGTTAAACATTACACACTATTTTCCAAGGTCGAGGAACCTTAACTTATACACAATTCATTACTTGTCTAACACAACATTATTATCATACAATACTATTACAAATCTAATCGTACACATTAACTTTAAGCCAGAATTGTCTTTAACCTTTCCTTATATTCGATGTATTCACCTTAATTTGCGATGTTTATCATGATATAGCAAGGGTGAGCATGAAAGTTGCCCAACAAGTTTAAATTTATTTAAGGATATATCATGATTGAAAGAATTTAAATAATAGTTTGTCTATAATTTATCAATATAGTTGTGAATTAGCATGAATAAACTTTTGAATGAATAAGTATTAAACATGAACAAATATATCTGGACCGAATGGTAACGAAGGTGATCAGCCTTTCATACCTGACTTATACATGCAATATGTATATAGTACAATTCTACAATGGCAATCAACAATGATTAACCATAAGCATATCTAAATGAAACAACTCTTAGTAGAGTTAAGTAAAACTTGCCTGTTTTGTTGATTAGTGCTACGCAATTTATAACGCTTTATCTGAAGACCTAATATATAAATAATATCGATATACAAATTAGAATAATATCATCACAATAAAATATTATTATATATATACATAGAATAACCTAAACACATAACACATAACCCTATCAGTCTATAACACACATAAGACTAGATATCAAGTCAAACTATTGCAGTCTGAGTTGAACCCGACACAAATCTAACATCCTGACGGTCTAATCGAATAATTCACAAGTTTAAGTTCAATTAAACTCTGTCTAACACTTCACCACCATCATAGATAATTTTACTATCAGTCAATATAATTTTCATAGGCTTGTAATAATTTTCAGACAATTATTACCATTTATCATGATTTTTCAATCATTTATATCGTATTTATATAATATAAATACCACATTATTCTATTATCATTAATATTTATTTAATATTAAATATTAATAAAAATTATAACATAATATTATAATATATTTGTAATATCACAAAGTATTTTTAATACTTTAATTTCTCATTTATATGCTTTACAAACCTTTAAATACATTATCCGATAATTGCTATTAATATTAAAAATATTAATATTTTCATGACAAAATATCAAAAGTTACATTTTATAACTTAAAATATTTTTATAACACTTAAATCATTTTTATATGATTTTTAAAGAATTAATTCTATTTTTCCATAATTTGATTAATATATTTATTAAATAAATTAATTAGCATTAATAATAAATTATTAATGAAATTCATCACAAAATATTAAAAGTCATCAAAAATAACTTAAAATATTTTCTAATATCATAATATAATTTTTCATGAATTAAAACCATTTTTAAATAATTTATTTAATAATATAATTAAATAAACTAAATATCTTTTATATTCTAAAAATATTAAATATTTTTGAAATATACTCAAAATAATTAAAAACTAATTTTTAGGCTTTAAAATATTTTTTCATAATTTATTTTGTATTTTTAATAATTAAAAACTAATTTTCTCTATTTTTTAAATTAAATAATTAATTTCTAAATAAATTGTCGCTATAGGGACTTTAGGCGACAAATCCGTCGCTAAAGGTGTACTTGGGATGTTCTTGAGCCTTCATGTCAATAACTAAGGTATGAGGTTTGACCAGTATTTGATCTAGGTTCCTAATGATTTCTAGGTTTGAATTTTTACTAATATTGTAGTATTACTAACACACTACAACCTTAATCGACTTTCATGGCTAAAACATAATAAATCTGTGAGATCTAAGCTGCAGAAAATGTTGTTAGGCATGTTCTTGAATTTCTGGGCTGCCCAGAAATTCAAACAGTGCCAAAGGTGCTACTTTGAAGCTTTTAATCTTTGATTTCCAAGTATTGTTTATGTGATGTAAAGGTCCAAGCCCATAGTCCATATGTTATACTATACACATCATGCACTATTACAGTCTAACATCAACACAAGAGAGAAATATGAGTTGGTTAAAATCTGACAAAAAAACAGATTATGAACAATCTGGGTTTTCCAGATTATTTTTTCGACTGATGGTCAACGGTTGTTTGACCGGCCAAAGCTTTAATTCTGTTATGGATCTACGTATTTTAAAAGCATGAATCGATAGCTAATATGTCAGCCTACAGGTCTATTACAACAACATGGCCTAAACATCCACGATCAGTAAAATCAGAGGCCTCAAATAGCTTGTCAGACCATTTCTGAAAAATCTGGACAGCCCAGATTTCAGTTTTCGTGGTTGGGCAACTGACTTTGACCACTCATAACTTGTAATCTACACAAGATCTAAACCTGTTTCCAGTTCCAAAGCATAGTCCACATGACATACTACAGATCTATAACTTAAAACACAACAAAACATTAACAGAGACAGATCTAGGAGACCTGACATTTGACTGTCAGACACGATTTCCAATTTTTTCCAGATTTGATAAATCTTTAATTTTGAGCATTTAAATGACATGGATCTAAGTTTTGGCAACCCAGATCATCAATTGACATCCTCTAACACATATCTAAACAACAAACAACAACATTTAACATCAAATCAAAATATTTCTAGGTTTAGGGTTTATACCTCTATTATGCTTCCATACTTGATTTCTGATCCATGATCCTGATCTTGTTAAGCTAAGAGGTTATCATGACTTAACTTTTAACTCTCTTCCTCAGTCAATCTTGAAATTTGGAGAGAGAGAAGAGGTTGTCAACAATGAAAAATAAAGTGAAGCTTTTCTCTCTCTTTGATCTATAATATATACGATTCAATGTATTTGCTAGCAAGTTATGGCTGATTTTGGACACATAGCTAGGGCTAGGGCTAGGGTGGTTCACCAACCCAAGATCATAGCAAGATTTACAAGCTAACAATTAAAGAATGTGACATAAAGGCATTTTAGTCATTTCCATACAATTTTAATTCTAGAATGGTCATTTGATGCAAACCCTTAGGGTTTAACCCGTAGGATTTGACCCTTAGGGTTTAACCCTTAGGGTTAAAACCTAAGTTTTCCATAAATCAATTTTCTAGGATTTTCAACTTAGATTTTCAAAATAGAAAATTATGATAATTAAATTATAATTAGAGTTTCCTAATTATATTATAATTTCCTAATCACATTAGGACTTAAAAAAAAATAAGAATAATATTTCCCAATTAAAATTTTAACATTACCTAATTATCAATTAGGGTTTCAAATTTACAAATTAGGGTTCCTAATAATTTGGGTTTCTAATTATTAGAATTTCTAATTAATCAATTAGGGTTATCCCTAATTAAGTTTGTGATTAATACAAAAACCATATACGTTGTACTTAAATCCCCAATTTAGGGTTTTTTATATCGAATTAGGGTTTTAAATTCTAGAAACTAAACTTAGGGTTTCAAGAACCGGTTTCTAGGGTTTCTTATCAGTCATTAGGGCTTTCTAATTAAACGTCGATATTTGACAATAATCTTAGGGTTTGACATGGATAAAAATTTATCTGGTCAACCCTTGACCCTTAACCACATATTGTACACATATAATATCATAATTACAGAACATATACACATATACACTTAATCCTGAATAATTCACCAAAAGCCTTCACAAAATTTTGAAATCCTCAAAATTCCTTCCCAAAAATACTAAACACATACACTTATTTTCTGTTGAGGTCTATTATTTGACCTTAAATCCATCATTTAAGAATCTTAAATTTTTTCTAAATTCTCGGGTTGTCACAGGTCCAATAAACCTTAGGTTTAGCTTTCCCTTTTTACCGAAACGAATAGAGCCCTTCCAAGTAGAAACTTTTAGGAATACGTAATTTCCTACATCGGATGCACGATCTTGTCTGTGTTGATCAGCATACTTTTTTTTGTCTGTCTTGAGTAGCTGTGACGCCCCCGAATCCAGGTCCTCTAACCCCGGTTCGGTCATCACGATAAAATACAAACATCCACCTCTAAACAATATACGATAACTAAAATGCGGAATATAATAAATGTACGTCGTTTATTCAAAAGGTGTTACTAGTCCTAAGGTACGATAACCTTAATATCATCTTACAAACATACCCTAAAATAAATATTAGGGTTCATATTACACAATAGTAATTTTAAACTAGGCATAAGGTAAAGTCTGTTCCTTGCCACTACTCTACATCTTTCCTTTACCCTTATTCTTCCCTGAGGTCTCGGGCTTAGCTGCAATATAATTCATGATATAGCAAGGATGAGCAACAAGTTTACCCAGTAAGTTTAAATACAACAATAAGAAAATATCATGATGAATGAAAAAAATAACTGACAATGAATTCAACAATATGAATATCTGAAGGATTCAACAATATGAATATCGCAAGCAAAGATAATGATTGCTTTTAGAATAACTGCTAGTCAAATAGACTTTGAACTATAACACTCCAGTGGAATCAATAGCTAATTGACCCTTTGGTTACTGGCTACAGAATAAGTACATGAGGGGATCAGCCTCACGTACACTATGTATATGTATAATATTTAAATCTGCTCTTTGTATCTTATATTAGATACCTGGGGTACTCCCCTATCATAGAAGGGGTGTTCTTTCAATCTAAGAATCCTTACCATCAATTGGTTTGGATAGCTTTTATAAAATTTCATACTCTTGTCTGACCGAACAAAGGTTCAGACTCTATCTAACACAGCCCAAGAACTATTGAACTTTAAATGATGTACAAGTCCAAGACTGTACGAATTCAAGTGCACTATGTGCGAATATCAATAATAATCGATGTGGAATAATTGTAAAGTAATTAAACCACTTAATAGCATGCTTGGAAATAAGATTCAAGCTTAAATGAATAACTTTCAAATCAACAATAACCTGCTCAGTACAATATGAGAAGGATAGGAAACTTTCATAAAAACAAAGTTGTGTAAGTTAGGAAACTTGCAACACAATAAAAATAATGTTCGAATACTCGCTCAATATAAATTTGAGTGAGATTAGGAAAATTGCACAATAAAAGTAGGGTTTAAGGAACTTGCACATTCAAAGAGTGAAGTTCAAAGAAACTTGCTCAATAATAAGTGGAGTAAGTTTAGGGAAACTTGCATGTTTACTCAGCTATAATATAATACTAGCTTTAACTAACTCTCGTTGAAATGACCTAACGTTATCAAGTCGATCATTTCAATTAGTATGTGTAATTAATACGAGTCTACACTTAAAAGAATCAAGTCATCACATAGCATGCTTCTCAAGACATTATATGGCATATTGGTCATATATTACAAGGTAAAGAAATCATATAAGCATGCCTTAAATTTCAAAATAAAAAACAGAATCTATTTGTGACTGCAGGTGCGCCTTGGCCAGACCAAGATTGAGCTTCTGCTCTCCTGACTTCAGTCCAACTCTAACACACTAATTACACACCTATTTTAACATACATACATGCTAGAGTTTCATATATAACATATGATCATACTTGAATTCATTACTCCCAGTTTAACTTACAATTTATATGTCATTAAAACATAAAAAGTTCATGTAATCATTTGTGCCTTACAACTTGATCATTCAATACTCATTAGTCATGCTTGTATATAGATAACACATGTATACTTTACTCACATAGTTCATATTTTAGAAATTTTCTTTTTATGACTATGTGTGAATAAGTGAAAACCATATATTTAACCAAACGATGTTCATGCCAATGTATCTATAGGCATAATGAGTCCTAATATACATGCTTGCATGGTTATAACGTACTTTACTCATTTCTTGGTGACATTAATTTTCTCATTCTAACTTTCTTTGAATTTTACACTAAGTCAACTTAGCTTATACAAAGCATCTTAACATATAACTCTATGCATTTACAACATATAATAAAGCCACATATGCATACTCAAATGGTCAGAACTTACAAGATAAAAGTCTTGGTCAAGTTCACTTTGAAAAGTCTTAAGTTTTCTTATCTTTGAAATAGTCTTAACTTTCAATCATATATGCTAGTATGTTCAATCACTTTAGTCTTGAATTTCATGTCAATATAAACCATATTATCTTACTCATAAAGTCAGAATGCTCACATGATGTGTTCGTGACAAAGTTCACTTTTAAAATCACAAATTTTATTTCAAGACCACAAGTATTGTGTTAATCATTGCTATACTTGTTCATCCTATATGCATGTGCTTACATGTGCGTGTTAAAATAATTTACAAGCTTGCTTTACAATGTACTAACAAATTAACATAACAGAAAACATCAGGTCTGGTGCAGGTATGGAGCAGCTGCGCTGCACCCTAGTACAATTAGGGCGCAGATGCGTTATGCCAGAAAAAGAAACTGAGTTTGGTTTACGGCGCAGCTGCACTGCACCCTAGTACAATTAGGGCGCAACTGTGCCAGATCGGGACCAGAAGCAGTAGCTGCTCTGTTCTGCAGAGCATAACCAACTCTGATTTCTCTTGATTAAAACATGTTCCCAACCATAATTACAGGTTCTATGTATATACACATACATCCTAACACAATGCTATAATGTTAAGTCATGCTAATTCAAATAATCAACCCATTAAACAATTTATCAAAAATGAAGAATGGGAATGGAAGTTATACCTTTGTGACTCAATTCAGCTGCTATCTATCAATCTACTCACTCTTAGTAAACTAATTCTCGGCAAATTGTAATGAGAAAGATGAAGGTCTTATTTATAGAAGAATGGTTAACTAGATAATGTCATTACCTCAAAAATCAAAACATTGGATTTCAAGAATGTATAAGTGTTAAGAGAGAGTCTGTGAGAGTTGGTGAATTCACTCATGAATCCCACTCCCCATCCACTAATTGATCTAGGTTTAATGAATTTGAGATGAAGCTAGGCTAGGCTTGCTAGCTTTTCACGTGGGAAGAAAGAAATGGGACTCAAATTATGGGACAAAGAAATCCCAGCATTTGCATACAATGAAATGCAACAATTGGCTTATACCATATATACACATAATATAAACTTTGGTTATAAAATATGTATGCACAATTCATTTCACATAACATAGGTTATAATGATTTAAAGGGTATACAATGTATTTCCCAATTACAAGGTATCAAGTAGTGCACATGCATATAATTCATGTACATCTTCAATTACCATAATTGTTATTATCATAATAACTTAATGAAATCATTAATAATTTAACAATTGATATTATTATATGTCAATAGGATATACATGAATGTTTACTCATACACTTCTTATCATATAACAATATTATTATGCAACTCACATGAATGCAAATAACTCTTACTGTATAGTCTATATATATAGTATATAGACATATTAATGTGTCACCTTATACTATATAAAATATATAGTTAACTACCATATAATAAAGGTTTACTATATTGCACAAATTAATCAAGTAAATATATAATCATATTATATTTATTAATCTCTTACTCATTAATTATTATTTATTTATAATAATTATTAATTAACATATTATCAACTAGTTACTCATAATTGAAATTAATTAATATATTCAACTCTTGCCACCATATTCAAATAAATTAAATATTTAATTATTAATAATCCTATCAATTCCTTGATATCAAACTCTTAGGATTAGCCCACTAATTTAAATAACTATTAGTGACTCCCTTTAATCAATTCATAACCACATAAGGTTTTAAATAGACTCACAAAACTAACCTACTAGAATTAAATCACATATTTAATTAATAAGGAGTTTTAAAATTCACGGTCATTAAAATAACTACCAATCTTGTCCTGATGAGTTTGACAACCTCAGCAGTTTGTTGTACCAGTTTCGGTCCTAACAGTTGATGTTCACCGACTTCATCCCAGCACAGTGGAGTTCTGCATTTCCTGCCGTATAATGCTTCATAAGGCGGCATGCCGATGCTTGCATGGTAACTGTTGTTGTAGGCAAATTTCACCAATGGTAAATGTTCATCCCAGCTCCCTTTGAAATCCATGATGCATGCTCTCAGCATATCTTCCAATGTCTAGATTGTTCGTTCGCTTTGGCCATCTGTTTGCGGATAATATGTCGTACTCATTCTAAACTTTGTTCCCATACATTTTTGTAGTCTCTTCCAAAAGTTTGATGTGTTGGCACTGGCACTCCATGCCTCGAAACGATCTCTTTAACGTATAACCTTGCCAACTGATCAAGATTGAACCTAATCTTTATTGGCAAAAAGTATGCTGATTTTGTCAGTTTGTCCACTATCACCCAAATCGCATCGCATCCTCTCTGAGTAATTGGAAGACCCACCCCAAAATCAATTGTGAATTATTCCCACTTCCATTCTAGTATTTCCAATGGTTGAAGTAATTCGCTTGGTCTTTGATGCTCAGCCTTGACTCTTTGACATGTCAAATATTTCGTGACACATTCTGCAACATCTCTTTTCATGTTTGGCCACCTAAAATGACGTCATAAATCTTGATACATCTTCGTACTTCCCGGATGAATCGAGTATCTTGAATTATGAGCTTCGATCAAGATTTCTTCTTTAATTTCTGGTACTGCTGGAACCAAAATTCTTCCCTCGAATCTTAGTAACCCTTTAGTATCGATCTTGTATTTCGCTTCACTACTGTCAACCACTTTCTCTTTGATTTTTCCACACTCTTCATCTTGTAGTTGAGCATTCTTTATCTTGTCCACCAAAGTTGGACTAGCTTCTATTTGAAATAATCGATCATCGGATTCTTTTGGAAATGTTATTTCTAACTCTAGCTTTGTCATTGCTGAAATAAGATCCTCCTAAGTGGTTATTAGCATCAACTTTTCCCTACCTTTCCTACTTAAAGCATCTGCAACCACATTCGCTTTGCCTGGATGATAGAAGATCTCACAACCGTAATCTTTTATCAATTCCATCCATCTTCTTTGACGCATGTTCAGGTCCTTTTGAGTGAAATTATACTTCAGACTCTTATCGTCTGTGTAGATGTGAGACCCCATATTTTATGAAATGAAAGTATTCAATTTTTTTATAATTATTATTCTATTTAATAAATGGTTTAATTGATAAAAAGTTAAAGTTAAGGTGATATGTGAAATTTTTTGCAAAGTAAGCAAGTTGATATAAAATATTCGTTGTATCGGGGAATATTCGTTTGATGACACAATCATTGGTGGACCCCACAACGAAAGTATTGTCGTAGCTAGAAAACGACAGAAATATCTTTTTATAAAAATAAAGGGTGAAAGTTTTATCGTTAAAATGTTGAGATGCCCGGTGGTAAAAATACAGTAATACGCGTGGTTGCATAGTAGAACACGGTATTGATTATTGATGCTTACGTAAGAAGCCACTTAGTTTACTCAATTATTGCTACAGTAATTATTGCATAGTATCTCACGTTATTTGATTCAATTATTGTCACAGTATCATCTGCATAATATTTTATATTATTAAGTCAGTAATTGAGACAATACATTTATTTATATTATTATTTATATTATTGACAATGTCTAGAAAGTTCTGTCGAGAAAATGGGTTAGGTCATCTAATTGCGCGCCAATAAGGAGAAATCTTTATCGGAAAGCCCCCTCTTACCTGGGAATGATCTGGTTGTCGATATTGTAAGTTATAATATTAATGATGAATAATTGTTAAAGTATTAAAAATGTGTTTATTGAAGATAAGTGAATTACAAAAGTTAGAGGGGAATAATACAAACTTGGAAAACTTTAGGGGTACTAAAGTGTAATAAGTTAAATCAATCAGGACCATTGATGGTGGTTTTAATAGTAAACCAATCTGGACCATTGATGGTGGTTTTAATGGTTAATCAATCTGGACCATTGATGGTGGTTTTAATAGTAAATCAATTTGGACCGTCGGTAGTGGTTTTAATAGTAAATCAATCTGGACCGTCGGTGGTAGTTTTAATAGTAAATCAATCTAGACCGTCGGTGGTGGTTTTAAAAGTAATCAATCTGGACCGTCGGTGGTGTTTTAAAGTAATCAATCTAGACCGTCGGTGGTGGTTTTAAAAGTAAATCAATCTGGATCGTCGGTTGTGGGTTTAATAGTAATCAATCTGGACCGTCCGTTCTAATAGTAAATCAATCTGGACCGTTCATGAATTAGTTACTATTTAGTCCATTCTCCTATAAATAGAAGCTTAATTCTTCTTTCATTCTCACCAATTCACTGAGATTCACAAAAGAAGCTATAGAGAGAAAAACTATAGAGAGCAAGAAGAAGAGTATTCTGCTACTTCACTATTGCAGTATCTAGTCTTCTACTAAGGTAAGGGGTGTTATTTCTTTTGTATTCGTAAGGGATATTACTTTTTATATTTGTAAGGGATGTTATTTTACTTTTGGTAATGGATATTATTTGTTGTATTCGTAAGGGATGTTATTTTCGTTTGGTAAGGGGTAGTATTTCTTTCATATTCATAAGGAATACTATTTTTCGTATTCATCCTTTAATATGTCAGAATAATCTGTCTACGCGAATTACGTACCATATGACAGGTGAAAATTCATTTGTAGTTTCGTATGTTATTTCTTTTCATATTCTTAAATCCAAACTTACTATGGTAATTATTGCTTCTATAATTTCTGAAATTAGTGGAATATCCTTAAGTTTTGCGCTTCATCCAGTATAGTTTTATTGGAATATTGATATGAACTTTTTTATTAAATATCAATATTTTCACCCGAGATACTATTCATGGGTTACTATTCACTATAATATTATTCACTCAGGTATTCGGGGCACTTTTCATGCTGGGATACTATTCACGAGTTACTATTCACGGATTACTATTCACTCGATTACTATTCACTCAAATATTGTTCACTCGGGTATTTGGGGCACTTTTCATGCCGCGATACTATTCACGAGATTCTATTCCCGAAGTACTATTCACGGAGTACTATTCATCGAAAAATTTATTTCTTTTCTGTCCAAATTATTTTTGATACATGAATATTATTCTTGAATTTTACTCCACAAAGAAGTATCATGTTGACAATTTGGATATTTTTTAAACTTTGGATAAATTTAAAATCTTTAATATTTATCCTTGATTCTGTTTGATTGATGCTTATATCATTGTCATCAACCTCATGCTTATATTATGATGAAAGTCATCTTTGGCTTATGTGCATAGATGGACTGTTGTTGGGTAAAATCTATATACGCACAATACGCAATTATATGTGGTCAACAAGTAATACAGTAATGAGTAGAGTATCGTTCCCACAGAGACAAGTTAGTAATAAATTTAACCTCACAATTATCAATTCCCTATTAATCCTGATTTTATTAAGCTATCCAATTCAATGATTAAAATTATAAAAACTAAATTATTAATGAATAAACTATCACAAAATAGTCACAAAAATCAAAAATGAAATTTCAAACAATTAATAGAGAATTAGACTTATGATTTCACCCTAAGCTTCACTCTGATTTCTACACCTTTATTCCAATTCAACTCACTAACCCAGTTTATTAATCAAGAACACGACTGTAATACTAGCCACCTCTCGATGCACTAATGTCGTATTAACTTAGATCCACAAATTAGATAGAAACAAGTTAAATACCTTAATCAACTAACTCACTATATCTCTATGTGAATTACAATTAAAGAAGGTTTAGGATTAAGTTCCCTATCTGATTACATGCGATGTCAAGCATATCTCTACCTTAACATTCATCAAGATTCTGTTATTCACAAAATTCATGAACACATGCTATATTAACTAAGTCTAGATTCATATATCCTCTCTCGATTTCATACAAATCCACAAAGAATTGTTGATCAGGCAATTCATAAATTTAAGCTCAAATTAATATAGATATACTGGAAAATAGCTCATTGAACTGGAAATCAAAGTTAACAAAATCATCGATTCACTTAAGGATCCATCATAAGCCTAACAAGTGAATTAGTTCATCATGAATGAAATAATAACTGAATAATTCAAAGAAAAAATCTTTTCAATTACAAATATAAAACTAAAATGAAGAATAGTGAAAAACACCCTTCACATAGCCTTAAATCTGCAATCATCACGAAGATCTCTTCAAAATCTCCCTCCACAGCTTGCTATGAAATTCTGGAAAAAATATCTCTAATATGTCTTGTGTGTGTAATTCGTTGTTAATTGAGTAAAAATATCCCAACACACAAGTCTTAGTCGAAATCCTCTGCTAATTAGAGTCCATATGTTATTCAATTGTTAATGTTCATGTCCCAGCAGAGTTCAAAGCAAGAAAGGAGACTCAGCAGTCGAGACCCCCTGCCCCGGCGGGGGTGTATGCCTATAAACAGCCCGTCCCGGCGAGCATCCATTTGTAAACCAATGTTGAAGACCCCCTACCTCGGCGGGGGTGCAGGCCGCCCCGGCGGGGGTGCGGGCCGCCCCGGCGGGGGTAGCTTCTGCAAACTGGCTTAGCTAAACATGATTCTTGCAACCAAAATGCTCCAAATGCCTCCTTTTTTCATTCAATCACCACGCCACCTAGCCTACATACAAAATAACACGAAACGAGTAAAAATAAACATGAAAATAAGAAAGAAACAACGATTAAGCTTGAAATGTACATCAATTTATGGATATAAAATCCACTTATCAAAATCCCCTAAACTTAAACTGTGCTAGTCCTCGAGCACAAAACAAACTATATACTATGCAATGCAATGAAATGTAACGAATCTAATCTATATGCTTTCAAATCCAACAGTATCACAGAATCAAAAATTATCTCACTTGCCTTAGAGAAAACAAGTAAACTCTACAATATTAATCACCAAAACCTATCAATAATTCCTTATTAGTTCTCAAATCTTAAACCATTATTACTGGTATAGTGTGCGTGTGTGTTCAACATCCATGATAATTGATATAGACTCAAATTCAATACATCACCAATTTCTTAGAAGGAATCATACAACGCAAACTTAAAATTTCAAAAATAGACAAGTTCCAACTGAATTCAGACATTTATCAAGCTTAAGGGATTAAATAGGGTATTCATGCTTTCTTTTCTTCTTTTTTTTCATATACGGGGGATCTTTGCTCTTATTTCCCATCTTTTTCATATATTTTTTTTACACATGGCTATGCACTGTCCTATTCCCTTAGGCTTTTCAATGTTACTTTAACGAGCTTTCGACCAACGACTCCTAGACCATTAAGACCTTAGGGCGCTAGGTGTAATGACAATCCCCTCGGGCTTACTTACTCAAGTAACAAAAGCCACAAAACTAGACAAGCACGCCACGGTGTTTATTCTTATTTTTTTTAGATAGCTTATATACCCAAAATATTCCTCCAAACTTAGGTTCTTGTCTAAATCGTCGTTTTCACTACCTATCCTTGTCATTTTCTCATTCACCCTAACATTATCCTTTAGAAACTCTTTATACATCAATTTGAACTAACCAGTTAATATAGATGTTGTTAGCGTGCTAACCTTTTTACACCAGTTTCAAACAAGCACAAGATTCGATTCATAATAGAAACTATATCACAGTTCTAATAATCATTGTTGTATTTGTTAACTTAGTCTCAATCTCATCATTGGCCCAAAATAATATGAAATGTGATGCCCCAAAACAGGTATACATTCGATTCATCGTACTCTTGTTTCATGATCTGAATCATTAATCTTCGATCCATATCAAATTGGGGTTGACCGCAATGTACCGGGTAATTCAAAACTCGATGTTGGGTTCTCTCAATTGATGTCCAAAAAGAGAAATACATATCATCTATTTTAGCCTTCTTAGATTGGACATCTCTTTCCACAATATCAACGCTTCATGTAGATTTTACCCATGCACCACTCATTCTCACTCGTTCAGTTGTTTCTTCTTTTTGCTCAGATTCCAGCTTTATCATCTTATACTCTACTAAAGAATGCTTCTGTTCAAGCGTCACATATCGGGTAACACAAGCTTGAATTGTTGCATCCTTTTGTTCCACGACCGCCTGCCGTTCTTCAGCATGCTCTTCTAACTCATGAATACGATTTTGCAATTCTAAATTTCGATCATAAAATTCTTCTAATAAATTCTCCTCAGGTTCCTCTTCTTCCTCGCTCTCAGCTGCAACCTCTGCAACTAGCTCGGGTGCAACTATTAGTTCTTCACTCAACACGTAGATATCTCTAATTTCTTTTTTGGCTGACATCAAATTAACCTGATTAGTGATTAAAGGTGTCACAACGGTCTCATTCACTCCATTGTTAACATTTTCAGCTGCCATTTTCAAATACTGCCACAAAACAAGGGTTAATTGACATATCAAATATTATCCCTATACTTTGACCGACCAATTAAATAACAAACTCCTAGTTCTTGTCTCACATCTCAGCCAAGGATCATATCCCTAAGCTTTGTTACCAACTGTGACGCCCCCAAAATAGGTATACATCACCCATCTTGAGTCGCCAAATACATGGTACAAAATTCAAATACAAATTAATTATACAACAGTCGTGTAAAATACGACAAAGCATAATCTAAGAGTTTTAATAAGAATATTGTCATCTAGACAATATCCACACTCAAGGGAGTCCTCATTATATTTATTATCACACTATTTAACAGAATAGTGAGGAATACTAATGCTATCATCTGGACCGTCACTCTGTTCCCCGACTAGTCCTGGCTACGTCATTTCCTGAAGAGAACAGTGAAAGAAAGGGTGAGTTCAACTAGCCCAGTAAAAAATTTATGACTAAGATAATGCAGAATAAATTATCATTAACCTTCAACAATGTTAAACTGATAGAATATAAAAGACAACAAGTTTAACTGCAGCGGAACAAGCAATGCATTAGAAGAGTGAAGTAGAGCATAAAATCTACTATCTTCTACGATTTAAAAAGTTTTTCATCAACTTTTATCGCTGAGACTCAGCTTAATAAATAAAATCGAATCATCCATGCAACACGGGCAAGGATATTGTTAAGTGGATTTAATATACACGAATCGATGTTCATTTCAAGTTTAAATTCGTAGTTATCTTCTTGTTTTGTGTTCGTTTTCACTCGTTTCATGTTTTTTTATGTGTAGGGTGGTCATGGAGGCAAGTGGTAAAGAAAGGCGGTCTTTTGGAGCAAAGTTGGAAAAATGCATGAAATACAAAAAATTCTTTAACAGTGGGCACACCCGTCGGGACGGGCTATCTGTGCCTTGTACCCCCCGCCGGGGCGGGGGTGCCAAATTTTGCAGTTTCCTGCTGCTGTTTAAACTCTGCTGGGACTTGGTTTTTGGGACTTTTGTGATGTGCATGTACTCTAATAAAAGGGGACTTCGGCCAGAACATGAGGGGAGCTAGAGATTATGGTACAAACAACAAATCACACAACACAAGAAGCATAATACAGAGACAAATTCCAGATTGTGACTTGCAAGCTTTGGAGGAGTAATTTGAAGGGATTTTCATGATGATTGCAATTCTAGGCTACGTGAAGGGTGTTCACCATTCTTCTTCTCTTTAGTCTTTTATTTGTAATTGCAAGGATGTTTTCGTTAGATTATTCAGTTTTTAATTCATTTGTTATGAACTAATTCGCTTATTAGGCTTGTGATGGATCCTTGGGTGAAACGATGATTTTATAACTTTGATTTTCAGTTCAATAAAATATTTTCAGTTTATCTATGTTAATTTGAGCGTGAATTTATGAATTGCTTGATCAACAATTCTTTGTGGATTTGTATGGAATCGAGAGAGGATATTCAAATTTAGACCTAGTTAATATAGCATGTGTCATGAATTTTGTGAATAGCAGATTCTTGATTATTGTTAAGGTAGAGATATGCTTGACATCGCATGTAATCAGATAGAGAACTTACGCTTAAACCTTCTTTAATTTCAGTTCACATAGAGATATAGGAGTTGGTTGAATTAGGTGTTTAACTTGTTTCTATCTTAATTGTGAATTTAAGTTAATACGATATTAGTGCATTAAGAGGTGGTTAGTACTACATTCGTGTTCTTGATTAATAAACTGAGATATTGAGTTGAATTGGAATAAAGGTTTGAAAATCAGAGTGAAGCTTAGGGTGAAATCATAAGTCTAATTCTCCATTAATTGTTTGAAAATCCGGATTTTAATATTTGTGATTGTTTTGTGATAATTTAATTAATTGTTAATTTAGTTTTTATAATTAAAAACCATTGAATTGAATAGTTTAATAGAACTATGATTAATAGAAAATTGATAATTGTGAAGTTAAATTTCTTGCTAATTTGTCTTCGTGGGAACGATACTTAATTCATTACTATATTACTTGTTGATCACATATTAACTTTCTTGCTAATTTGTCTTCGTGGGAACGATACTTTATTCATTACTACTATATGAGGCATGGGTGAGGTACAAGGAATTACTTAGAAAGTGCCCACATCATGGATTACCAAAGTGGCTGCAAATGAACACCTTTTATAACAGACTACATGAGAATGTCAGAACCAGTATTAACGTAGCGTCGGGCGGAGCATTCATGGCCAAGAGTTACGAGGAAGCCTACAATTTGATTGAAACCATGGCAGCAAATAACTACCAGTGGCCCACAACAAGAATGACACAGGCAAAGGCTGCTGGGATTTTGGAAGTAGATGGGGTGACAGCTATACAAGCAAAGATTTCTTGCGCTGTCCAAGAAGTTTGATGCTATGACAGGGGCTCAAGTTCAGCAGGTTGCGGTAGTATGTGAATTGTGTGCGGTTGATCATCCTACAGATCAGTGCGCAACTAATCTAGCATCCATCCAGTTCATAGGTAACTATAACAGAATTCCGTAGAATACATACCAAAACACCTACAACCAGGGGAATCGGAACCACCCAAATTTCTCGTGGAGCAATAACCAGCAAAATCAAGCTCCACGACCATCATATCCCCTAGGTTTTCAGAGTCACCAACAACTGGTTCAACATCAGGAAAGGAAATCAGATTTCGAGGAAATGGTGTCGAAGTACATAACGGGCAATGAGGCAACAATGAAATCACAAGAGTTGGCAATCAAGAATTTAAAAAATCAGATTGGACATATGGCGTTAGCATTGAATAATAGACCACAAGGAATGTTACCAAGCGACACTGAGAGAATTCCGAAGGGTTGTCATGAGCAATGTCAAGTAGTTATTTTGAGAAGTGGAAAACACCTCAGAGGTAATAATGCAGAAAATTTAGCGACACCGGAGGAAAAAGTTGATGACAATAACGTGGTTAAAGGTAACAAGGGTGAGGATAAGTAATGTGAGGAAATAAAAGTAAACAATAAGCCAATGGTTTATCCTCCACCACCATTTCAACAGAGAGTTCAAAAATAGAAATCAGATAAGCAGCTCGCAAAGTTCTTAGAAGTGTTCAAGAAACTCCAGATTAACATCTCATTCGCAAAAGCCCTAGAGCAAATGCCGAGTTATGCAAAGTTCATGAAAGGAATTCTGTCGAGAAAAAAGAAATGGGAAGAATTTGAAACAGTGGCACTAACAGAGGAGTGTAGTGCGGTGTTACAGCATAAGCTACCACCAAAACTTAAAGACCCGGGGAGCTTTACTATCCCATGCACGATCGGGAAAATGTCGTTTAACAAATGTTTATGTGACTTGGGGGCGAGTGTGAACCTTATGCCATTGTTATTATACTCAGAATTAGGTTTACCCACGCCAAAGCCTACGAATATTTCATTGCAGTTGGCGGATAGGTCAGTTATATACCCGAGAGGCATAGTAGAGGACATTTTGGTTAAGATGGATAAGTTTATATTCCTAGCGGACTTTATCATTTTGGATTTTGAGGAGGATAAGAACATCCCGATTATCTTAGGGAGACCTTTCTTGGCCACGGGAAGGACGCTCATAGACGTGCAAAAAGGAGAACTTATTATGAGAGTCCAAGATCAAGAAATCAAATTTAATGTGTTCAAGGCCATGAAATTCCCTACGGATGAGGAAGAATGTTTTCGGATGGATTTAATTGAGCAAATCATCAGTGAAGATATGAGCAAGAGTTTGGTCAACAATCCGTTAGAAACAACCTTATTGTGGGATGAAGAAAATGACGACCCAAAATTTGTGGACTACTTACAAATGTTAGACTCATTGCCACGAGTTAGCCGTTTCAGAGCACCGTTTGAACCTTTGCACACTGAGGAGATAGCTGCAAAAAAACTTAAATCGTCATTAGAGGAGCCACCAACATTGGAACTTAAACCACTCCCTAAACATCTCAGGTATGCGTACTTAGGCAATTCAAATTCTTTACCTATAATTATTTCTGCTGCACTTAACGAATTGCAGGAAGAAAAGTTGCTGAGGGTGCTTAGGGAACACAAGTCAGCGATTGGTTGGACGATTGCAGATATAAAGGGAATTAGCCCGTCATTTTTCATGCACAAGATCCTGATGGAAGATGATGCAAGACCGTCGGTGGAGCATCAACGTCGACTTAACCCTATTATAAAGGAAGTGGTAAAGAAGGAAATTCTGAAATTATTAGATACCGGTATCATTTATTCGATTTTTGATAGTAAATGGGTGAGTCCGGTTCATTGTGTGCTGAAAATAGGGGGAATGACGGTGGTACAGAATGAGGACAACGAGTTAATTCCAACAAGAACAGTGACAGGTTGGAGGGTGTGCATCGATTATAGGAGGTTGAATAAGGCAACCATAAAAGATCACTTTCCGCTACCCTTTATTAATCAAATGTTAGATAGATTGGCGGGACATGATTTCTACTGTTTATTGGATGGATACTCGGGCTATAACCAGATCGCCATCGCTCCTGAGGATTAAGAAAAGACAACATTTACATGCCCTTATGGCACATTTGCATTCAGGAGGATGTCATTCGGGTTATGCAATGCACCTACAACCTTCCAACGGTGTATGATGGCCATTTTTTCAGATATGGTGGAGAAAAATGTTGAAGTCTTCATGGACGATTTTTCGGTCTATGGAGACAACTTTGATACTTGCCTAGGGAATCTGGTTATGGTATTACAACGATGTAAGGATACAAACCTCATACTCAATTGGGAAAAATGCCACTTCATGATTGAAGAAGGCATAATTTTGGGTCATAAGGTGTCGGCTCAAGGATTGGAGGTGGACAAAGCAAAGCTGGAAACAATTGAGAAACTGTCTCCACCAAGCTCAGTTAAGGGTATTAGAAGTTTTCTGGGGCATGCTGGGTTCTATAGGAGGTTCATAAAGGACTTTTCTAAAACTGCAAAACCTCTTTACAGTCTTTTAGAAAAGGATGCTACTTTCAGATTCACTGCAGGATGTGAGTCAGCGTTTGAATTATTGAAGAAAAAATTAACTACAGCCCCCGTGATAGTTGCACCGGATTGGAATATGCCATTTGAGCTAATGTGTGATGCGAGCGACTATGCGGTTGGGGCTGTTTTGGGCCAAAGACGAGACAAGTTGTTTCACGCCATATACTATGCAAGTAAAACACTCACAGAGACTCAAATGAATTATACAACCATGGAAAAGGAATTGCTTGCAGTGGTGTATGCATTTGACAGATTCTTGGCAAACTTGATCGGGACTAAGGTGATAGTCTACACGGACCATTCGGCGATTCTGTACCTAATAGCGAAAAATGATGCTAAGGCACGCCTTATCTGATGGATTCTCCTTCTTCAAGAATTCGATTTGGAAATCAAAGATAGGAAGGGTACGGAGAATCAAGTTGCCGACCATTTATCAAGGCTGGAAAATTTGGAGAAAAAGGAAGAAGATAGATGTGCAATCAACGAGTCATTCCCGAACGAGCAACTATTTGGGTTAAATGCAGAATTTCCTTGGTATGCGGATTTGGCAAATTATCTGGTGAGTAACATGCCCCCCCCCCCGATCTTACACGACAACAGAAAAAGAAGTTTCTTCATGATGTCAAGTGGTACATGTGGGATGAGCCCTATTTATTCAAACAGTGCGCCGACAAGATGATTAGAAGGTGTTTCCCCTACAGTGAAGTGCACAACATACTACAGGAACGCCACTCATCGGTATATGGGGGACACTATGGGAGTGAGCGCACCGCGGCAAAAGTGTTTCAAGTCGGGTTTTATTGGCCGACATTATTCAAAGACGCCCACCAATTTATGAAAACATGTGATAGATGTCAAGGGTGGGGAACATCTCAAAACAGAATGAGATGCCCCTGCAAACAATTCTTGAAATGGAAATCTTTGATGTATGGGGCATAGATTTCATGGGGCCATTCCCTTCGTCTGTGAGCAATCAGTATATTCTACTCGCGGTGGATTACATCTCGAAGTGGGTTAAGGCTACATCACTACCATCCAACGATGCCAAGGTGGTTCTCAAATTCCTACAGAAAAACATTTTCACGAGGTATGGCATGTTGAGAGCAATAATCAGTGACGAGGGTAGTCATTTCTGCAATAAGGCATTCACAGCACTTTTGAAACGGTATGGGGTTAACCACAAGGTAGCGACAGTGTATCACCCTCAAACAAATGGACAGGCTAAGGTCTCAAACCGGGAAGTAAAGAAAATATTGGAGAAAGTAGTAAATTCGAGTCGTAAGGATTGGTCACTTCGGTTGGACGATGCATTATGGGCATACCGGACTGCGTACAAAACACCAATCGAGATGTCACCATATCAACTACTGTACGGGAAGGCATGTCACTTACTGGTCAAACTACAGCACAAGGCTTATTGCGCAGTTCAAAAACTAAATTTCGATCAAGCAGCTGTAGGGGAAAAAAGACTACTTTAACTGAATGAGCTCGACGAATTCCGCCTTCACGCCTATGAGAACTCCAAATTATACAAAGAAAAGGTGAAAAGATGGCACAACCAGAAAATTGTGCATCGATCATTCGAGCCGGGTCAATCAGTTCTCTTGTTCAACTCACGGCTGCGATTGTTCCCAGGAAAACTTAAGTCGATATGGTCGGAACCATTCACTATAAAGCGAGTATTCCCTCATGGCGCCATTGAACTCTACAGTCATAATCCATTAGAGACGTTCAAGGTCAATGGTCAACGGAAAAAACATTACTAGGGTGGCGAGTCAAACTGGGATGTCGTCAACATTACCCTCGCCGATACACAGTAAAACAGGGAGTAGTCAGGCTGAACGACTTAAAATCAAGCGCTAATTGGGAGGCATCCCAATATTTCATTATTTTTCGTGGATTTATGTATAATTATTATAATGTAGTTTTTATTAAGCATTAGGTAGGTATTATAAAGTAAAATTTTTGTTGAAACTATCAATCATACTCCAAGTCGTCAATATCTAACATCTTGCATGTTTATGGTTGCAGGAGGAGTCAAAAGTGAGTAAGAGCAACAACGGGCAAGAAAAGAAGGAAAATAGGATAATTTTGCATCACCAAATTTGAAGCCAAAAATCCGAAGTCAGGGGACTAGCCCACCGGGGCAGGCTATTTTAGCCTTGCACCCCCCGCAGGGGCGAGGGTCCTTGATTTTGGGCAGACACGCTCAGCATCTACACACGTTGCCTTCTATTTCCCCACTACACATTTTTTTTGTTTATCTCATTCTCCCTCACCCAAACCACCCAGCTTCCATTATAAGACCACCTAGCCCACTCCTTCTACCCACGATTACACTAGACCTCCACCCTCTCACCCCATTACCAAACATATATCCACTAATCACATCATTAAATACCACCAATCCCTCTACCCTACATCACCTCTATATAAACCCTACCATATACCTCCCGTATTCATCTCCAAAAATACGAATTCATCAAGAAATTGGGGTACACATAAAGCAATTGCGTGTAAGTTACCTTTCTATTGGGTTTTCATCTATTCTCAACGGAATTACCATAGAAATAACGTAGTTTTGGGGGAAGAACGAACTATGCACGCCAAGTGTTCGACAGTTTGGGTAAACCAAGTTTGGGTGCAATTAGTGTGTCTACAACAATCAATGGCTTCTCAACCGACACTGAAATGCCAAAGGGGAAAGAGTTCTAGATCCGCGCAACCGACACGAACCTATGATCGCCGAAAATTTGTGAGTGCCGCCGCCGCCAACTGGTATAAGTACATGTTAATCAAAGCCCTTACACTGGAGCGGGGATTGGCCCTCGAGGTAAATGATGGGGAGATGATGCCTCAAATCTATCAAAAGGGGTGGACCAAATTCACTGAAAATCCAGAACCTGTTGTGGTTAACATTGTCAAGGAATTTTACGCCAACGCTTAGGACAAAGCCCCATTCAACGCGTATATGCGGGGTCACTTGGTTCCGTTCAGTGCCGATGCAATAAATGATTATTATCAGTTGCGGGTACCTCGCCAATGCCAATATGCTCAGCTATATGATTTTGATCCGGACTTTGATGAAGTAATCATAGGACTAACAAAACCGGGAATATCTTGGATAAAAGGTCGGAAGGGAGGTACAGTGTTCCATAGCAAGGACCTTAGCCGATATAGAAAAATATGGTACGCATTCTTATGTGCTAAATTGCTTTCGTCCCAACACACCTCAGACGTCACCAAAGAGAAGGCGTTGATGTTATACGCAATTGTGCAAGATTTCATTATTAACGTCGGGGCTATTATCTGTTTCTCCATCCGCCGGTGTTTACGTGGGAATTTTTCGGGCGGCTTGCGACACTCATCACTCATATGTGGGTTGTGCCGCAATGCAGGGGTGAGATGGTCCGACGATGAGCCCACATAAATGCCGCTCGCTTCGCTTGATTCTAGAATGATAGCGCGGTATTCTGTATGAGCAAGAGGCGAGTCACATCCACGAGGTCTAGGCTTTATTTTTTTATCGGCTTCGGAAGACGAAGTTGACGCAGCTGATACCTCGGAGGATGATGATGAGGCTATGGGAGATCAAGGAACCGAGCAGGTACCACAGACCGAGGCAATATCCAGTCCTCAGCTCCTTGAGTTCCAAAATCAGATGACTGTGCAAAACAGAGCAGCACGTCGGGAAATGCGACAATTAGCATTGCGACAAGATCACATGTTTGATGCTATGAACGCATCTTTCACCTCACTCAACACAACCCTTCAAAGCTTCAACCCGGCATCTCAATATCCATATCAATAACCCGGACCACTGCTGCGATTTCCACCAAGTGATTCTGATGACGAAGAGCACAAACCACCTCCCTAGACTTAGGCGATTATAGGGAAGTCCTCATGCACTTAATTTTATTTTTATCCAATGAGGGCATTGTGTTACTTAAGTTTGGGGGATTTGAATGCTTATTTGCATGCATTTGTTATTTTTGTTTGCGTTCTAGTTTGCATAGTAGCTTAGGTTTTTGCATAGTAGTCTAGGTTATTTTGTTGCATTGTTTTCATTTTTGTTATTATCATAAAAAAAATAGTTAAATATTTTGTTTGCATATGTCCAACAGTGTCGCAGTTCATGTTATTTGTGGGCCAATGATGAGATTGAGAATAAGTTAACCAATACAGTATTGATTATTAGAACTGTGATATAATTTCTGTTATGAATCGAATCTTGCACGTGTTTGAAACTGTTATAAAAAGGTTAGCACGTCAATAACATCTTTGTTGACCGATCAGTTCAAATTAATACATAAATAGTTTCTAAAGGATAATGCTAAGGTAAATGAGAAAATGACAATGATATGCAGTAACGGCTAAAATTAGGCAAGAACCTAAGTTTGGGGGAGTATATTTGGGGTACATAAGCTTTGAAAAAAAAGAAAAAAATATATATGAAACATGTTGAGTCTTGTGGTGGGTTGAGGAGAAACACTCCCCATAAACACAAGCGTGAGATGGAGCGTAAAACGCACTCACCAACCATCTATCTAAAAAAAGGGGGGAATAATGACGGGAAAAGAGCAAAAAGCCCCCGTGTGAAAAAGAGAGGAGAAAGTATAAGTATCCTGCATGAAACCTTGAATTTGGTATTGTTTAGTTTTAGTTGGGTTGTGCCTATATTTGAAATTTTTAAGATTGCACTGTATGATTCCTTCTAAGAAGTTGCTTATGTAATGAATTTGGATCCGTATCAGTTATCTTAGATGTTGATCACACACGCACGCTATACCAGTGATAATTATTCAAGATTTGAGAATTAATTCGAAATTGTGGATTAGTTTTGGTGATTCATATTGTAGAGTTGCTTGTTTTCTCTAAGGCTGACGAGATAATTTAGTTTCTGCGATATTGTTGGATTCTAAGGCATTTAGATTTTATTTATTTCATATCATTGCATTGCATAGCATGCAGTTTGTTTTGTGCTCAACGACTAGCACGGTTTAAGTTTGGGAGATTTTGATAAGTGGATTTAATATACACGAATCGATGTTCATTTCAAGTTTAAATTCGTAGTTATTTTCTTGTTTTGTGTTCGTTTTCACTCATTTCATGTGTAGGGTGGTCATGGAGGCAAGTGGTGAAGAAAGGCGGCCTTTTGGAGCAAAGTTGGAAAAATGCATGAAATACAAAAAATTCTTTAACAGTGGGCATGCCCGCCGGGGCGGGCTATCTGTGCCATGTACCCCCCGCGGGGGCGGGGGTGCCGAATTCTGCAATTTTCTGCTACTGTTTGAACTCTGCTGGGACTTGGTTTTTGGGACTTTTGTGATGCGCATGGACTCAAATAAAAGGGGACTTTGGCCAGAACATGAGGGGAGCTAGAGATTATGGTATAAACAACAAATCACACAACACAAGAAGCATAATACAGAGATAAATTCCAGATTGTGACTTGCAAGCTTTGGAGGAGTAATTTGAAGAGATTTTCATGACGATTGCAATTCTAGGCTACGTGAAGGGTGTTCACCATTCTTCTTCTCTTTAGTCTTTTATTTGTAATTGCAAGGATGTTTTCGTTAGATTATTCAGTTTTTAATTCATTCGTTATGAACTAATTCGCTTATTAGGCTTGTGATGGATCCTTGGGTGAAACGATGATTTTATAACTTTGATTTTCAGTTTAATAAAATATTTTCAGTTTATCTATGTTAATTTGAGCGTGAATTTATGAATTGCTTGATCAACAATTCTTTGTGGATTTGTATGGAATCGAGAGAGGATATTCAAATCTAGACCTAGTTAATATAGCATGTGTCATGAATTTTGTGAATAACAGATTCTTGATTATTGTTAAGGTAGAGATATGATTGACATCGCATGTAATCGGATAGAGAACTTACGCTTAAACCTTCTTTAATTTTAGTTCACATAGAGATATAGAAGTTGGTTGAATTAGGTGTTTAACTTGTTTCTATCTTAATTGTGGATTTAAGTTAATACGATATTAGTGCATCGAGAGGTGGTTAGTACTACATTCGTGTTCTTGATTAATAAACTGAGATATTGAGTTGAATTGGAATAAAGGTTTGAAAATCAGAGTGAAGCTTAGGGTGAAATCATAAGTCTAATTCTCCATTAATTGTTTGAAACTCCGGATTTTGATATTTGTGATTGTTTTGTGATAATTTAATTAATTGTTAATTTAGTTTTTATAATTAAAAACCATTTAATTGAGTAGTTTAATAGAACTAGGATTAATAGAAAATTGATAATTATGAAGTTAAATTTCTTGCTAATTTGTCTTCGTGGCAACGATACTTTATTCATTACTATATTACTTGTTGATCATGTATATTTGCGTGTTTTACGTGTATCAATTTTACCCAACAGATATTCATGTAATCATCAATGGTCATGACTATTCCGAATAATCCCTGGTTATACTTACACCAACAGCTGTCCATCAATTAACTATAAGCCAATGAGGACTTTTACCACATCATTTGTCACAATACAGTCATGATTATACCGAATAATCCCTAGTCATAATCATACCAAGTCCATCTATGCACGTAAGCCAAAGATGAATTTCATCACAATATAAGCATGAGGATGATGACAATGACATAATAATTCAATAAATAAGTTCAAGGATAAATTTTAAGGATTTATAATTTTAATTTATCCAGAAATTAATAACGTCCAAATTGTCAACATGATAATTCTTTGTGGAGTAAAATTCAAGAATGCTCAGAAGAATATTTCCATGAAAAGATACTGGATAAAGCGCAAATATCAAGGATATTCCACTAATTTCATGGAGTATAGAAGCCAAAACTTCAACCAACTAAGTATAAGAGAATATATGAAACTGCAAATGGATTTTCGCCTGCTATGCGGTAATCCACATAGACAGATCATTTTCACAATTTAATAAGGAATGAATACGAAGGATCATTCACCATGCATGTGGTAATCCACATAGACAGGTTATTCCAACAGAATAATAAAGAATGGAATAACAGAAGAATTCACCATGCATGCAGTACTCCACGTACACAGGTAATTCCAACATAATAATAAAGAATAGAATAACAGAAGAATTCACCAGGCATGCGATAGACAGCACAGACAGGTTATTCTAACAGAATAATAAATAATGGAACCAGGTCATGCGTAATACGCACCGATAGGATATTCCAACATAATAATAAAGAATGGAACCAGGTCATACGTAATCCGTACAGACAGGATATTCCAACAGAATAATAAAGAATAGAATAACAGAAGAATTTTACCATGTATGCGGTACTTCGCATAGACATGTTATTCCGACATAATAATAAAGAATGGAATAATAGAAAATTTTCAGCATGTATGCGGTACTTCGCATAGACAGGTTATTCCAACACAATAATAAAGAATGGAATAACAGAAGTTCTCTTCATGAATACGAAAGAAATAATACCCCTTACCTCAAAAGAAGACTAGATACTGGAATAGTGAAGTAGCAGACTTCTCTTCTTTTTTCTCTCTATAATTTCTCTCTATAATAGTTGCTCTATAGCTTTAGTGAATTGGTGTGAAATGAAGGAAGAATGAGCTTCTATTTATAGAAAAATATAGTTTCGATAATTGCACATTTTGGGGCTCGAAATATTACAGTATAATACCTTTCACTTTTTCTTCATTTTTAATTTAGTCCTGCAAGTATTATCAAACTTGCACCTCCTCCCCTAATAGTAAATAATGTGAATCAATAGTAAATCATGTGAATCAATAGTTCTAGATATGTGAAAATACGAATTACAGTATAGTACCGCCATCTATACCTCCATTTTTAACTTAGTCATGCAAGTATTATCAATCTTGCACCACCACCCCTAATAGTACAAGAATGTGAATCAATAGTACACACATGTGAACAAATAGTCATAATCATGTGAATTAATAACAATTAATTGCTCATTTATCCGATTAATTACCTAATTGGTCAGTATAACTTTCAGACATCAATTAATATCGAAATAAATATCGATTTTCACTAACACTAATAATTCCAACACAATGGAACTATCAAATTCATCTTTAGCCAACACGAACTTATTCATCATTAATATTATAACTCACAATATTTAACAACCAGGTCGTTCCCAGGAAAGGGGGGCTTTCCATTAAGGATTTTTTCTTATTGGCGCGCAATTAGATGACCAAACCTCTCCTTGACAGAACATCTAGACATTGTAAATATTTCAATTTAATAATATGAATAACTTTATCGTCTCAATTATTGATTTAATAATATATCATATTATGCAGATGATACTGTGATAATAATTGAATCAATAATATGAGAGATATGATGCAGCAATTACTGTAGCAATAATTGAGTATAACTGAGTGACTTTTCAAGTAAGCATCAATAATTAATACCGTGTGCTACTATGCAACCACGCGTATTACTGTACTTTTACTACCGGGTAGTTCAACAGTTTTAACGGTAACACTTTCGTCGTTATTTTTATAAAAAGATAATTTTATCGTTTTGCGATAATACTTCCGTTATGGGGTCCACCAATGATTGTGTCGTCGTACGAATATTCCATGTTAAAACAAATTTTCCCCTACCAATCGAATATTATATAACCAATTGCTTACTTTGCAAAATTTGTAAATATTACCCACAACTATAACATTATATCAAATTCACACCATAATATTTAAAAATATATTTCGAGAAAATTATTTTTTATTCATAAAAGTTGGGATCTTACAACCTCCCCTTCTTATGAAATTTTGTCATCGAAATTAGGGTACGTACCTGGTATATCGAAGAGGTGAGGATATCTTTACTTCATCTCAGATTCTAATCCCCGGTCATTTCTTCTACATCGTGGTTTCTCCATAAAACTTTGATTTAAGATATAACCTTGGAGCGTAGAATATGATCCTTCTTATCCAAGATTTTAACATGTAACTCTTCATATGTTAAATCTTCCTCTATCTCGTCTGGTTCTAATTCTATAATGTGGTTCGGGTCTTTCACATATTTACATAACATAGATATGTGAAAAATGTTATGATCACGAGACATACTTGGCGGTACGGCGAGTCTATAGGCCACAGTTCCTACTCGGTCAAGCATTAAAAATGGGCCAATGAATCAAGGACTGAGCTTCCCTCTCTTTCTAAATCTCGTAACTCCTTTCCATGGAGCAACACGTAACAACACATGATCTCCAATATTGAATTCCACGTCCTTTCGATGAAGATCAGCATAACTCTTTTGTCGATCTTGGTAGATTTTTATACGTTATCGAATCATTTGAATCTTTTTCATAGTCATACGTACCAAATCCGATCCCAACAACGTTGCTTCACCCACCTCATCCCAGCATACTGGAGAACGACACTTTCTTCCATACAACGCCTCAAATGGAGCCATGCCAATACTTGCTTGATAACTATTTTGTAGGAAAACTCCACCAATTGTAGGAACTTGTCCCAACTTCCCTTGAAGTCAAGGACATAGAGTCTTAATAAATCTTTAAGAGTTTGAATAGTCCTTTCCGACTGCCCTTCCGTTTGAGGATGATATGCCGAACTAAATCGTAAATCCGTGCCCATAGCTTTTTGCAAACTAACCCAAAATCTTGAAGTGACTCTTGGGTCTCGATCAGAAACTATGGATACTGGCATACCATGTAATCTTACGATCTCGTTTATGTACATACTAGCAAGACATTCAAGTGTATAAGTTTCTCGTATCGGTAAGAAATGAGCAGACATGGTCAATCTATCAACAATGACCCAAATCGCATCTATGCCTTGAGAAACCTCGGGAAGACCAGTAACGAAACCCATGGTAATGCGCTCCCACTTCCATTCTAGAATTTCAAGTGGTTGTAATGGACCTTTTGGCACTTGATGCTCCGCCTTGACTCGTTGACAAGTTAGACACCTTGAGATAAACCCCGCTATCTCTCTCTTTATATTGCCCCACCAAAATGTATGTCAAAGATCACGATACATTTTGGTACTCCCAGGATGGATTGCAAATGGTGTGTTGTGCGCCTCCATCATGATTTTTTACTTCAAGTCAGAATCGTTAGGAACACAGAGTCTGGAGTTGACTCAAAGTATTCCTTCTTCATCGATTCTTGCTTCCGGAATAGCGCCTTCTTGTACTTTCTTCCTCATACACATTAGCTCCTGGTCTGTAGCTTGAGCAGCTTTAACTTTATCAATTAAAGTCGGTTCTACTCGTATATTCGCCATCATCATATGGGTCCCTGGAGTCTTTAACTCTATCTCCATCCTTTGTAAATCATATAAAATGGGCCTTTGCGTTGACAATATCGCACTCGTACCCGCATATGATCTTATACTCAATGCGTCAGCTACCACGTTCGCTTTTCTAGGATGGTATTGGATGGTATGATTATAATCTTTCAACAGGTCAAGCCATCGTCGTTGATGCATGTTGAGTTCCTTTTGAGTGAAGAAATATTTGAGGCTTTTATGATCCGTATAAATCTCCACCTTCTCTCCATACAGGTAATGCCTCCAAATCTTAAGCGCAAAAACGACTGTTGCCAACTCTAGATCATGAGTATGATAATTCCTCTCATATTCTTTGAGTTGTCATGAGGCATAGGCTATGACTTTCCCATGTTGCATGAGAACACATCCTAACCCTTTGCCTGAAGCATCACTGTAGATGACAAATCCTTTCGAGCCAGATGGTATTGTCAGAACAGATGCTGAAATGAGTCTCCTCTTGAGTTCTTGAAAACTCTTTTCACATTCCTCGCTCCAACCAAATTTTGTATCTTTTCGAGTCAGCTGAGTTATTGGAGTAGCGATTCGAGAAAACCCTTCTACGAATCTCCGATAATAACCAGCGAAGCCAAGAAAGCTGCGTACTTTGATCACTGACTTAGGTTGCTCCCAGCTTTGAATTACTTCAATCTTTGCCAGGTCAACAGATATTCCATGATTTGATATTACGTGCCCAAGGAATGCAACTTCCTCAAGCCAGAACTCGCATTTCTTCAACTTGGCATATAGCTTGTTTTCACGAAGCTTTTGGAGTATCAGCCTCAAATGTTGCTCATGGTCTTCATGGGTTTTAGAGTATATGAGGATGTCATCAATAAAGACGACCACAAAGTGATCCAAATATTCCTTGAATACTCGGTTCATCATGTCCATGAAGGCAGTAGCAACATTAGTCAATCCAAAAGACATGACTAGGAATTCATAATGCCCATACCGAGTTCTAAAAGCAGTCTTTGGAATGTCATCAGTTTTAATATTCAACTGATGATATCCAGAACAAATATCGATCTTTTGAAAAGAATTTGGCACCTTGCAACTGGTCAAACAGATCATCAATACGAGGCAATGGGTACCTATTATTGATGGTGACATGATTCAACTCCCAATAATCAATACAAAGACTCATACTTCCATCTTTTTTTTTCACGAATAGAGCAGGAGCACCCCAAGGAGACGTACTAGGAAGAATGAAACCGATGTCTAACAATTCCTGTAGTTGAGTTTTTAACTCCTGGAGTTCAATAGGAGCCATTCGATATGGGACTTTGGAAATGGGTTTTGTACCGTATTCAAGGTCGATACAAAATTTAATTTCACGCTCTGTGGGTAGGCCAGGAAGTTCTTCAAGGAATACGTCAGGAAATTTATTAACAATAGAAATATCATTCAAATCTGACATATTTTTATTTAAATCCTTGACATGGGCCAAGAAAGCTTGACATCCATTTTTCAATAAACGAATAGCTTTATGACTTGATATGACAGTGATTGACTTTAGTGGTTTGGTTGCTTGAATTCGTATAATAGGTTGGTTAGGAATATGAAAGCTAAGAACCTTACAAAAACAATCGATTTTAGCATGATGAGTAGTTCACTAATCAATCCCTAAAATCACATCAAATGCAAGTATTTTCAAGGAAATAAGATCGATAGGTAACGTGCGGTTACCGATTTGAATCAAATAAGTCTTATAAACAGTAGATGTAATGAAGGTTTCTCCCAACGGAGTTTCAACAAATAAGTCAAAGTCTAATTTCTCCGGAGTCAAATTTAAACGTTGAGCGCAAGTAGGAGAAATGAAAGAATGGGTAGAACCAGTATCAAATAAAGTATAAACTTCGCTAGAGTTTATGATTAGCTTACCCGTGATCACCTCGTTCGGATTCCTCGCTTTTTGGGAGGTTACGACAAACGCTCTCCCTTGAACTACCGGTTTTGTCTTGTCTAGGACACCCTTTGATGCCTCTATCCCAGCTGAACTTGACTTTAGTGAACGACAAAATCGGGTTAGGTGACCTTCTTTTCCACAATTGTAACACGCTTTGGACTGCATCACGCAGTTTGGACTTATATGTCCCTCCCCTTTGCATTTGTAACATACGATCGGTGGTCGTTCTCCTTCCTTAACAACAGGTGCTGGTGCTGACGTCATTCCATCATTGTTGAATCTCCTCTTCTTGAAATGTCCACTCTTATTGTCATGGCCATGATTACCATCGAAGTGATTACCTTTTCTGGCATGTTGATTCCCTCCACGCTTGTTGTCACCGCTTCGATGACTGCTACCACTGGTATTATCATTTTGCCGGTTGCTCTCTTTTGGTTGGGTTGACTCATTATCGCGTTCCAATAACTGAGCCCTATTCACAACATTTGAATACAAGTAAAGTTTGTGAGAGATAAGGTATTGACGTATCTCGGGTTTCACTTAAAAATATCCGCGTTATTCTCTCCTCATTATCAACCAAGTGGGACACAAACCGAGATAACTCGGCAAACTTAGCTTCGTACTGTGCCACGGTCATATTGTTTTGCTCAAGCTTGATGAACTCTACCTCCTTCATGTGACGAATACTTTCAGGAAAGTACTTGTCGTTGAACAGCTCTTGGAACTTCTCCCAAGACGTTTTGGTTGAGTACGCTTTACAGATTCCCACCAGTAATCTGCCTTTGCTCGCAACATGAAGGTGGCAAAGGGAAACTTTTGCTCCTCGTAGCATCCCAAGACATCAAATATCTTGTTGATCTACTTTATCCACGTCTCCGCCTTAAGTGGTTTTGGCTCTCCAAAAAACTCCAGTGGTCCCAGCTCCTTAAACTGCTTAGCGGTGACCTTCCGAGAGTTGTCAGTGTTTCCACTTGCATTTTGGACAGGAGCCGCCCTCGTCTGATGTTGCATGAATTGCATAAAGCCTCTGAACATCCCATCGTTAATCATTTGATCGTTGTTGTTTACATGAGGATTATTGTCTTTCTGTTACACATTGTCCTAAGTATTAATCTGTGGTGACTCAACGGTCTCATGCGCTTCATTGTTTATCTTAACATTTTCGGATGCCATTTTCAAATACTGCCACAAAACAAGGGTTAATTAACATATCACATAATATCCCTATACTCTGACCGACCAATTAAATACCAAATATACTTAGGTAGGTCATACTAGCGAAGAAATTCCCCGTCTCTTCCCTTCTAGTTCTTGCCTCACATCTCAGCCAGGGATCATATCCCTAAGCTTTGATACCAACTGTGACGCTCCCAAAATAGGTATACATCACCCATCTTGAGTCGCCAAATACATGGTACAAAATTCAAATACAACTTAATTATAGTCGTGTAAAATACGATAAAACATAATCTAAAAGTTTTAATAAGAATATTGTCATCTATATAATATTCACACTCAATGGAGTCCTCATTTCATTTATTGTCACACTATTTAATAGAAAAGTGAGGACTACTAATGCTATCATCTGGATCGTCACTCCGTTCCCCGACTAGTCCTTGCTACGTTCTCATTTCCTGAAGAGAACAGTGAAAGAAATGGTGAGCTCAACTAGCCTAGTAAGAAATATTAGGTCACATATAATCAAATATGTATATGACTATATCATACCCTTCATTTCAATCTAATTGTGTATTAGATTTAGTTACTATTCATTCCGGTTTAACATTACCATTGCATTTATATTCGACTAGGTTATCTTAACCTTTACATTACATTCCTTAAGGTTTAACAAAGTTTAAACAATGTTACATTACCTTCCTTAAGTTTATGTTTACTTTTAATCAATTAGGTTTTCTTTTCATTGTACTTAGAAACCTTCATTACTATCTTTGTTCTGAGGCTGGCGCTGCAGCGCCGGCTCTATACTTACATCTCGCACTGCGGCGCGAGCCGTATTGCATCCCTGACCCGGACTTGGCGCTGCGGCGCCATAACATGTACAACAGTTCGCGCTATGGCGAACTCTTGCAGTAGGCTCGGTTACTGTTTCGCGCTGCGGCACGGGTCTTTTTGCCTTGGGTTGGCGCCGCGGCACCAACTCTGTGCACCAGAAAATAATTTCAGTTTTGAAATTTTGTGAACTTCCCGGACGCATAACTTCTTCATTATAAGTCCGAATTGGCTCGTTCAAAAGCCTACGGTTCACAAATTAAGTAATCTACATGATCATCCAAGAATTTTATCTATTTGACTTCGTTTGCTAAAAATTCACCTATTGGTTCATTTTTAACGAAAACGATAAACGTTCGTGAACGTTCAACGCTCGTTTCTTCGTTCTAAGTCGGAATCCGGTCATTTTCGAGTCTGCAACTCTTAAATGCCAAATATGACTTAACTCCATTGTAAAGCAATGATTCCGTGATCAAACACAAAATTTGACTTCCATTCCGAGAATTTTACGAATTCGACGATTGTCGTCCAATCGTGCAATTTCCGGCAAATCTTCATTCTTACGATTTGTTCAACATTACAAATGAACTTCATTCATCATGTGAACATCTCAACATACATAATACAATAACTTATTTTCATTGTTGGACTTTGACTCCTCATGAGCTTATAACTTATCAAATTATAAACTACTTAAGATTTGATTATTCATGGCTTATGACAATTAGAGTTTCTTAATCATCATACTTTACATGTGCTTCACATATAACTTTACTTAGGTATACATGATACATATGATCATATAAATTCTTTTAACTTCATATCAATTCTCTTAATAAACTCCTTATAAGTTCATATTATCTTCACATAAGTTTATAACTTATGTTAGCTTAAATGACTTATTACTAACTTATGTGGCTTAAGTCCATGACTTACATATTCTTCTTGCTTCTTATCATTCATGTTTCTTAATCCATCTTTTCTTATCAACCTATCATGGTAGAGATAGAAGATAATTGGAGAAGAAGTCTTACTATTGAAGTCTTTGATAAATAGATTCTTCTTCTTCTTGACATATGGAAGTAACTTATTGCTAGCTTATTCTTTCTAACACTTAAGCACTTTGTGAAGTCCAGATTATTTGAACAACCAACAAATGCTTATAAGTCTTCTCTATTTATAGAATTTGCAAAGTTAGGATAGTTTGGTCTTTAAAACAATCCCACCTCCTTAAGCCACCTTCTTACTATTCATTAATTGCTAACCACTCTCTTATCTCATACTTGGCCATTACTCCTAAGCCTTGGTCATTACATTAACTTGACCATCACAATACTTGGTTACCACATTACTTGGTCACCACATTCAACCATAATAATATGGTTTGCCCCATGGGTCAACCAATCCATGGATTCTAGTTTGGGCTTGGATTAATTAAATCATTGTGCTTTGTATTAACAAACCACTAGTTGATTCCTTAATTAATAATTGGGCCTCTCCCTTTAATTCCCTTGGACTTATATTAATTCCCAACAATCTTTCCAAGTCCATTAACATTTCATAATACATATAGTTTATGTATTATTTTCGTATTCTAATTCATATAGAATTTATATACGATAATTCACCCTTCATACAACCTCGTATAATACTTCGTATTATACTCATTTCCATTTCTTTGTACAATACATAAGTATCATACCATTATTACATATTCATTACTATTTCTCCTTCCTTAACGTTTATAAATTAAGTCCACAAGCGAAATATCGGTTTTTCCATAACTAGATTTTTATTACATAATCCATCACACCTTATTATTCCATCATTACGTATTTCTCAGAAATTTAAAATTATATCCCGAGCAAATACCGATGAATAGTGTTTTTGGAAAATTTCTCGAAAAACTTTTATTTTCGTCTTGGAAATTCAAATACTTTAATTCATCCACGTAGCTCAAATACTACGACATTCTAACATCAATAGGTTATACAAAGACAACCATCTTAATAACACATAGAATAGGATTTTATTATTATTTAAATTAATAAAATCATTTTACAATAAGATCCGAATTTCTCGGTCGTTACATTCTTCCCCCCTTATAAAGATTCTGTCCCCATAATCTCGTCTTACTTTAATCAAATAGATGAGGAAAATTTTTCTTCATCTTTTCTTCTAGTTCCCACATTGCTTCTTCAGCGTCGTGGTTCCTCCATAATACCTTCACTGATGGTATTACCTTGTTCCTCAGAACTTGTTCCTTTCTATCAATGATTTGCATCGGCAACTCTTCATACGTTAAGTCCTTCTCGATATGAATTGGCTCATACTCGATTACATGCTTATAGTCCGGCTTATATGGACGTAATACAGATACGTGAAACACGTTATGTATTCGTTCTAGGTCTGGAGGTAATGCTATCATATGAGCTACCTCTCCCACCCGTTTTAATACCTCAAATGGTCCTATAAACCTTGGACTTAACTTTCCCTTCTTTCCAAAACGTATCTTTCCTTTCCAAGGAGATACCTTTAGAAACACATACGAGCCCACCTCAAATTTTTGGCTTAATCTGTGCGAGTCTGCATACTTCTTATGTCTGTCCTGAGCTGTAACGAGACGCATCCGAATTAACTTTACCACCTCCGCTGTCTGCTGCACCAATTCTGGTCCTAGCATCCGGTGTTCTCCCACCTCATCCCAACACAATGGTGTTCTGCATTTTCTTCCATACAGAGCTTCATAAGGCGGCATACCTATGCTTGCATGATAGCTGTTGTTATACGTAAATTCTACTAGCGGTAGATGATCATCCCAACTACCCTTGAAATCCATGACGCAAGACCTCAACATGTCTTCTAACGTCTGAATTGTTCTCTCGCTCTGCCCATCAGTCTGAGGATGATAAGCCGTGCTTAGCTTTAGCTGTGTTCCCAACTGCTCTTGCAAACTCCTCCAAAAGTTCGATGTGAATCGTGGAACACGATCTAACACAATCGATACCGGTACCCCATGTCTGGAAATGATTTTCTTAACATAAAGTTTAGCTAACTGGTCCAAGTTATACTTGACCCTAATTGGAAAAAAGTGAGTCGACTTCGTCAACCGGTCCACTATTACCCAAATCGCATCATATCCTTTATTCGTTGTCGGAAGTCCCACCACGAAATCCATCGTAATATGCTCCCACTTCCATTCTGGAATCTCCAATGACTGTAATAAGCCACTGACTGGGTCGCTGATGTTCGGCCTTAACTTTTTGACAAGTCAAGCACCTACTCACATACTCTGCTATTTCTCTCTTCATGTTCGGCCACCAAAAACTCTGTCGAAGGTCTTGATACATCTTAGTGCTACCAGGATGTATCGAGTACCTCGAATTATGAGCTTCTTGTAACACTTGCTCCTTTAATTCCGTCTCATTCGGAACCCAAATTCTTCCCTCAAATCTGAATAATCCTTCATTATCAAGACTATACTTAGCATCTGCCTTCTCGGATAACCGCTTCTTCATTTGATTACACTCGTCTATCGTGAGTTGTACTTCCTTGACTCTTTCTACGATGGTAGACTGCATCTCCGTCGCAAATAGTCTCTGATCCGCCTCAATTGGCAACTTTACCTCTAATTCCATCCTAGTCATCTCTGTTACTAACTCATTTTGAGCCGTTAACATAGACAACTTTTCCCGACCCTTCCTACTTAAGGCGTCTGCAACTACATTGGCCTTTCCAGGGTGATACAGGATTTCACAATCATAATCCTTTATCAACTCTAACCATCTTCTCTGTCTCATATTTAAATCCTTATGAGTGAAGATACACTTTAGACTTTTATGGTCCGTATATATCTCACATTTTTCCCCATAAAGATAATGTCTCTATATCTTTAGGGCAAACACTACTGCGGCCAGTTCCAGATCATGAGTAGGATAAACTTTCTCATAATCCTTCAACTGCCGTGACACATACGCAATGACTTTATCATGCTGCATAAGCACACAACCAAGTCCTCTATGCGAAGCATCACTGTACACTACAAAATTTCCTGTGTCATCAGGCAACGACAAAATAGGCGCTCCACTTAATCTTTTCTTCAGTTCTTGAAAAATTGTCTTCACATTTATCCGTCCATACGTATTTCACCGTCTTCTTGTCAAATTAGTCAACGAGGTAGCTATCTTTGAAAAATCTTGTATAAATCTTTGATAGTACCCTGCTAACCCTAGGAAACTCCGTACCTCAGTCGGCGTTTTCGGCTATTCCCAATTCATCACTGCTTCCACCTTCGCTGGATCTACTGAAATACCCTTCTGGTCAATGACATGACCTAAAAACTGCACCTTTTCCAGCCAAAATTCACATTTAGTGAATTTCGCATATAACTTCTCTTTCCTTAGTGTCTCCAACACTAATCTTAAGTGTTCAGCATGATCTTCTGGCGTCTTAGAATAGACTAGAATATCATCGATAAACACAACGAAGAACTTGTCCAAATATGGTTTGAACACTCTGTTCATCATATCCATAAATGCAGCTAGTGCATTCGTCAACCCAAATGACATCACCAGAAACTCGTAATAACCATAACGAGTCCTGAATGCCGTTTTTGGTACATCTTCCTTTCTGACCTTCAACTGATGATACCCCGTCCGTAAATCTATTTTAGAAAAATACTTTGCCCCTTTCAATTGATCAAAGAGATCATCGATCCTGGGCAATGGGTATTTATTCTTTATCGTTAACTTGTTCAACTCCCGATAGTCGATACAAAGTCTCAACGATCCGTCCTTCTTCTTGACAAACAACACTGGTGCCCCTCACGGAGAAACACTTGGTTGAATGTACTTTCTGTCCAATAGTTTCTGTAGCTGAACCATTAGTTCTTTCATTTCCACAGGCGTCATGCGATACGGTGCCCTTAAGATTGGTGCCGCTCCTAGGACAACGTCTATCACAAATTCGATCTCCCTATCCGGCGGTAACCCCGGTAACTCACTTGGAAATACATCCATGAACTCATTTACTATAGGTATTTGTTCCATGGTTGCTCCCACTCTCTGGGTATCCACAACATGGCAAAGGTAACCCACACAACCTTTCCTTAATAATTTTCTAGTTTGTGTCATCGTAAGGCAACACGGACGTCCCGGTAACTTACTACCGTAAAATACTACAGGAGGTTGCTTCAACGTCTTGATTCTCACACATTTCTTTTGGCAATCTATAATTGCTCCATGATTAATTAACCAATCCATTCCGAAAATTACGTCGAATTCTCCTAACTTTATCGGTATTAAATCTCCCGATAACTTACAACCCCGTACCTCTACGCAACAACTCCTATGAATATTTTTAACAAGAATTATCTATTCATTTGCTACCTTAATGTTTAAAGGTATAGGTAATTTTTCGGGAAATAATTCTAGTCGTCTAGCAAAATCACATGCTATAAACGAACAAGTAGCACCCGAATCAAAAAGCACGTATGCATTTATGTTATTGATCGGAATAATACCTGCAACGACATCCCCTGATGCCACATCATCTTGGACCGTCATATTAAAAGTGCGAGCCATTAATTTACCTGGCTGAGATGGACCACTAATAGCCAACTTACCACTATTAGTTCCCTTATTTCCTTCCGTCCCCTTCTTCGGGCAGTTCTTCGCTATGTGGTCAGTTGATCCACATACAAAACATCCGTGATTTTTCTTCAGATTTAGACAGTTAGGCGAAATGTGCCCTTCTTGTCCACAATTATAACATACTGCCTTTCCTTTGAGATAGACTCATAAGTGAATCTTTCCGCAGGTTTTACAGGCCTCCATCCTTCTCTTAGAATCCCCTTGTTTTACTCTGGTATTCCCAGAGTTAAAGCCCTTCCTCTTTTGACCATTTCCACTTCCACTGGCTCCCTCGGTCTTGGTTCCTCCATCAACCTTGCCCTTACTCTTCTTATCCTTGTGGTACTGGCTAAGAGCCTCATTCCCACCTTCAGCAATGATTGCCTTTTCTAGTATGGTTCCAAAGGAAGTACTTTGGAACACCGAGATTCGGCTATAGAGCCAGGGTTTCAAGCCCTGCTCAAATCTCCTAGCCTTTCTCACTTCAGTATCCACTTGATGTGGAGCGAATCGTGCCAGTTCATTAAACTTGGCAGCATACTGGGGAACTGTCATCTCCCCTTATTTCAATTCAAGAAACCTCATTTCCATCCTCCCTTGCATACTCGTGGGAAAATAGTTCTCGAAGAAAATCTCCTTAAACCTCTCCCACGTTAGATTTCCTATATCGGCCCTAGCCTGGTTTGCCTCCCACCAGAAGTTGGCCTCTCCTTTCATCAAATAGGTTGCAAAGGCAACCTTTTGACCCTCCTCAACATTTGCTATTATAAATTTTCTCGATTTCTTTTACCCAAGTATAGGCTTCTATAGGGTCCGTAGTTCCTTTGAACTCCGGCGGACCTACACTTTTAAAATCCTTAAAAGTAGTGGCTCGTACTACTCCCGAAATCACAGGTACATTAGCCCCCGCTCTATTAAATGCAGTCATTAAAAGATTAACGAACTCCTGCATTGGATTAATTGGACCACCCTCTGGTTGGTTAACATTAGTGCCTTAATTTCGTTGTCTCCTTCTTGGCGGCATTTTGCTGTTAAGAAAACAATACATCATTATTACTTTATTCTTGTTGGTTTGTTATTATTTGTAATAAAATAATAACTCATACTCATTACTCAATATATTCCATAAAAAAGACTTATATTGATTCATAACTTGTAGTATAACACTACATTATTTACATTACTCAGCCTTAGCTGATTACATTACCATCCCGCAATTACTTTCTAAAAATTGGGATTGTACAAAAGACTACCCTTTGTTATACAAAAGAGGGTTTTACGTCACTACTAGATACATAATATTTACATATCTAAGCTACTCTAGCTATTGCTAGGTTACATCTACCTTAGGGCATTTTCAAAATCTTTGCTGGCCAGACCGGCAATAACATCTCTACTGATAGTATGTCGGGTCTGTCCTGCTTCTATCGAATACCCAGCTACCTACTGCTAGAAATCCACATGAGAACTCTTATGTATATAGGACATCATCTCCAACTTCCGTTGTTTAGTCTTTAGCTCCTGCTTGAGCTCAAAGACTTCACATTTCAGCTCTCGGACCTTGTCCTTAGCTAGAATTCTATCATCATGCTCCTCTTCCCACATTCCCTCCATGCTAGTCTTGTCCTCACGGACAGCTTGGAGTTCCTCTTTCAACTCCTTAACCTCTTGGCAGTAATGTACATTTCTATCCAATACTGACATAAACAATGCCTTCATTGATTCTCCCGTAGACAATTCCTCTGTAGGTGGAACCTGATCAAAGGACATCACGTCCACCTCCTCCTCTAGCATGCCATCAAAAATAGACATGTAGTCTAAATTGTCTGAGTCTCCAGACTCGATTGTCACCACCTCTGGTTCTACAACTACAGGATTTGGTAGTATCTCTACCCGATTAACCGAATCCTCACTCACTACCTGTATGTCTCTATACATATCATTTTCTTCTGACATCTACAATAAAACAATATAGTTTGATTAGTACATATCAGTAAAATAATAGAAACACATAACATAATATAATGCATTTTTATAGGGTTACTTTCCATCTTTTACTTCTTTATTCTTTCTTAAGGTTATGTCTTAAGGTTCTATTTTCCCCCTTAAGTTTTATAACCTAGGCTTTGATACCAACTTGTAGCGCCCCCAAATTCGGGTATCTTCCAACCCGACAGATGGTGCAATATTGTACAACATTCATACATTCATTCAATTGAAAAGTCTCAAAGAACGAATATAACTTCTATATATTAAAGTAATATTTACAATTCCCAGGTTCTATACCCATTACAAATGTTCTTTGTCATAATATCAGTTATATTACAACTATAGACCTATACTATTATAAGACAGCTTAACAATCTGCCTTAGTTTTTCCTTTATCCCTTTTTGATCCTTCGGGACGTTCAGTCTTAGCTGCATTCATATGGTTCAAGCAAGAGTGAGCATGGTTAGCTCAACAAGTATAATAATTTAATAACAACATGATTGACACATACAAATTGTATATCTTCAATAACTGAACAATAGTTATGAAGTACTATTGATAATTCAAAGTAGCACTTCATCTTTTCTTTCAAAATGTTTTACAATAACAATAATTTTTAGTAAAACATTCACTCCGGTCAGAGACCTCGAGTATTCATTCTTTATTGAAAAAGGACAACCCGGGACGAATTCTGTAAACCTGATATTACTTACGAGCTCTTCTAGGTGATCAGCCTATCGTACTCTATGTTGATCAACACTATATCCATTAAACGTATGTACGTTTAATCATTTGCCAACCTCACGTGCCTGTCATTTTACCGCAAAACATTTGTTTAACATTTCAGTCTTCTTTTGAAAACCATATCAAGTAATTGACAAAAGATAGCAACATTTGATAATACAAGAGTAGATTATCAAGTCTAGCCAAAGGGATTGGCTTTAACCTCAACATACCTCAATTCATGCGAAAAAATACATGAATCTTAAACTTGTTCAGATTGAACTGAAACAAGAGTTAGAATACTTGCCTTTAGCGTCTGCTACCATATATTAACTTTATGTTCAAGTCTTTCAAGTCTCTACAATACATGATCACATAATGCCTTTACATTAGTGATGAGTATGAAATATGTTATATTTTTATTCCTTAATACTTAATCTTTTGTATTTATTTTGTGCCTAAATAAACTCATTATTCTTATATTTTTATTTTAGGTACAATTGAAGGGGTTTCATGATTTTGAAAATAAATTGGAGGAGGTTTACGGGATTCCTAACAAATCAAGGATTCAACAATTAGTATCATAAATGGATTTGAATTCACGCGGCAATGAGTTTAAGCACATGGCAATTGTAGAATTTATTTCCAATTTCAATTCTGAATTTTGGATTCTAGAAGATTAATTTTTACAATTCTATTGTAATTAGGATTTCTTTTAGACTAAGATTTATTTCCAAATTGAATTCTATTTCTTTATGGAAATTAGGGTAATTTGTAATTCCTTTAGGACTTAGATTTCTACTTCCTATTGGATTTAGGACTTTGTCTAGCACTATAAATAGATGATGAGAGTCAAGGTTTTATTGATTCAATAATCAACTATCATCTATTGGAGTGCAGACTCAAGAGCATGTCAGGCTAGTTCTTTTTATTCAGTTCTAAAGGGAGGTGAATCCTTGTTACAAGTAATTGATTAATTGAGTATTATTATTTATTCCTTCTTGTGTGAAATTTCTTCTGATAATCTGTTTTCATTGATTGCATGCTAATTGATCTAATTAATTTAATATGGCCAATTGAATTAGTTTGATCATTATCATATGCTAGATTAAGATTGGTATTACGTGTAATTGATATCTGTCTTTATCATAAGTAGCAACTTGGTAATAATAATTGTGGACAAGCTTTTGTTTATTACTAAGATTATCAGAAAACAAGTTAAACAAATCGAGCTTATGTGTTTGTTGCTTGGATTAGCCTAATTCTCTATTTCTTAATGCTTCTATCATATTAAATCTAGAGAGCTTGTTCTAGGTTGTATGCTAGTTAGAATCTGGTGGAGAGCTTATTTCATACAGTGATAATCTAAGGAGAATTTCGGATAGCAGAGCTTATTGTTATCTAGGGCTAATAGTTTCATTGAAGGAAAAATAATAATAACTTGATTAATTAATTATTGTACTTGGCGAAACTGAACTGCAGAACTGAAGTTTTTTACATATTTGGTTAATTTCATCATTAATTCTTGTTCTCTTAGTTTAAAAATAATTTTCAAAAACCTCCATCTTTATTTTCTGTTTAAATAGTAGAATAATTCTAAAATAACTTTACTCTCTGTGGGATCGATCCTTACTTGCTACTGTGCTAATTATTATAAATTGTGAAGTGAAAGTGAGGTTAATTTAGGAGTATCAACGACAGCTCCCAAATTTTGGCGCCGTTGCCGGGGAGTAATTTCTCGTTTTGTTTTTATTCTATTATTTGCTTTGTTCTTGTTTTATGACTCGATCTTCTCAGGCTACTATATTAGATTTTGATCCAGAAATTGAGAAGACTGCAAGGAGGCTAAAGAAGGAAAAACTTAAAGTTCAACGGTCTTCTACAGATATAGACGAGGCTTCTGCATCATCACCAGGCCTCAACTTAGCTTTGGAATTATTATCCAACAAATCATCCACCGAATCCGACAAAGAAGAAGAGATGGCGATTCCAAACAACAATAGAACTCTCAGGGAGTTGGCAACTCCTAATTTAAATCAACAACCTTTGTGCATTGAATATCCTAATTTAGATGCTGCATTTGAACTTAAATCCGGACTAATCCATTTATTTCCTACTTTTCGTGGTCTTACAGGTGAGGACCCCTACAAACATCTGAAGGAATTTCATGTGGTGTGCTCCACTATGAAACCACACGGAATCACCGAAGAACAAATCAAGCTGAGAGCATTCCCATTCTCTCTAGCAGATTTGGCAAAGGATTGGCTATACTACCTACCCTCAGGTTCAATCCAGTCTTGGAATGACATGAAGCAGTTGTTCTTGGAGAGATACTTTCCAGCCTCAAGAGTAGCCAACATAAGGAAGGAGATATGTGGGATTAGACAATTCAGTGGGGAGACACTATACGAGTATTGGGAAAGATTCAAAAAGCTTTGTTCCAGCTGTCCACCACATCAAATAGATGAACAACACCTGATCCAATATTTCTACGAAGGGTTGGTACCGATGGATAGAAGCATGATCGATGCAGCTAGCGGAGGAGCACTAGTTGACAAGACCCCAGAGGCTGCAAGGACTTTAATTGCAAACATGGCAGCAAACTCGCAACAATATGGCACTAGAACAAATCATGCACCAGTAAGGGTAAGCGAGGTAAGCACTTGTGATTATGGTCAACAAATTTCTGAATTAACTGCTATGGTTAGACAATTAGCTACAGGTCAACTGCCAATTGCAAAGGTTTGTGGAATATGTCTACAACCAAATCACAATACAGATGAATGCCCAACATTACAAGATGATGAGGCTGTGCAACAAGCTAATGCAATGGGAAATTATCAGCCACCACCTCAGAAAAAGTATGATCCGTACTCAAACACGTATAACCCAGGATGGAGGGATCATCCAAATCTGAGTTATGGGAGTAAGCAAGCGGCACCACCTGCATTTCCACCTAGGCAACAAGGCTTCCAACCAGCCCAACCTCAATATCAACCGAAGCAAGCAGTCCCTGCACCTACTGGAACATCATTGGAGGATATGTTTAAAGCATTCATGAATCAGACACAGCAGTTCCAGCAAGAGACAAAAGCTTCGGTTCAAGATTTAAGGAACCAAGTAGGACAACTGGCTACAACTGTGGGGATATTGGAATCCAGAGGCTCAGGAAAATTACCATCTCAAACAATAGTCAACCCAAGGGAGAATGCAAGTGCCATAACTTTGCGGAATGAAACACAGTTGGATACACCACCGACCCCCGTAGAGTTTGAGGAGGAAGCAGCTAAGGAGAAAACAGAAAAATCCAAGGTACAACCTAACCCTCCTAATCAGCTTAAAAACATTCCTCTTCCCTTTCCTCCCAGAAATTTTAAAAACTCAAAGAAAGATGAAAAAGAAAAAGAAATTTTGGAAACTTTTAGAAAAGTAGAAGTGAACATCCCTCTTCTTGATGCAATTAAACAAGTGCCACGGTATGCTAAATTTTTAAAAGAATTATGCACTAATAAAAGAAAATTGCAAAATGATGAAAGAGTCACAGTTGGAGAAAATGTATCTGCTGTTTTTCAAAGAAAAATGCCTCCTAAATGTAAAGATCCAGGAATGTTCACAATCCCTTGCAAAATAGGAAACACCAGATTTGAAAAAGCCATGCTAGATTTAGGAGCTTCAATTAATGTTATGCCTTTATCTGTTTATGCTTCCTTAAATCTAGGCCCTTTGAAAAATACTGGTGTGATTATTCAATTGGCAGATCGTACTAACACTTACCCCCGAGGGGTAATTAAAGATGTCTTAGTGCAGGTGAATGAACTAATCTTTCCTGCAGATTTTTACATTGGGGATATGGAAGATGATACATCACCAAACCCTTCCCACATCTTGTTAGGAAGACCCTTCCTGAAAACAGCAAGAACCATGATTGATGTGCATAATGGGACCTTGACTATGGAGTTTGATGGTGAGAAGATTCAGTTTAACATTTATGATGCCATGAGGTACCCTAGTGATATAGGACAAGTTTTTGCTATCGATGTGAGAGACTCATTGGTGCATAGAGCTTTTGAACAACTACAAAGGGACAATTTGGAAATTGCAATCACCAACAGTTTGGACATGGACAGAGAAGAAGAGATTGCGCAAACCCAGGAATTGAAAGAGAATGTAGCTGCATTACATTCATTGCCAAAATTCTCAAATAAGTCAACGGTATATTCTATTCAATTTCCTGTTTCTCATCAAAAGTTATTACCTTCTGTTGTACAAGCCCCAACTCTAGAATTGAAACAATTACCTGCTCATTTGAAATATGCATATTTGGGGACTAATGACACTTTGCCTGTAATTATTGCTAGTAATCTAACCAAGGTGCAGGAAGAAAAATTGCTGAGAGTCCTAAGGGACCATGTTACAGTTTTTGGATGGACAATAGCGGATATCAAGGGTATTAGTCCTGCCATGTGCATGCATCGGATATTGTTAGAGGATGGAGCTAAGCCTACAAGAGATGCACAAAGGAGATTGAATCCACCCATGATGGAGGTGGTGAAAAAAGAGGTGCTCAAACTGCTTGATGCCGGTATCATCTATCCCATCTCCGATAGTCAATGGGTGAGTCCAGTGCAGGTAGTCCCAAAGAAATCCGGAATCATCGTTGTCAAGAACGATGATAATGAGTTGGTGCCCACACGAATGCAAACAGGGTGGAGAGTGTGTATAGATTATAGAGAATTGAATGTTGTAACAAGAAAAGATCACTTTTCTCTTCCTTTTATTGATCAAATGTTGGAGAGATTAGCTGGGCACACTTATTATTGTTTTTTAGATGGTTTTTCAGGATATAAGCAGATTGTAATTGCCCCCGAGGACCAAGAGAAGACAACATTCACATGTCCCTTTGGTACTTTTGCTTATCGACGGATGTCTTTTGGACTGTGTAATGCCCCAGGTACTTTTCAGCGATGCATGGTAAGCATTTTTTCGGATCTTTTAGAAGAATGCATCGAGGTTTTTATGGATGATTTCACAGTTCATGGTGATTCCTTGGATGCATGCTTAGATAATTTAAATCGTGTTCTAAAGAGATGCATGGAAACTAATCTTGTTTTAAATTGGGAAAAATGTCATTTCATGGTAGAACAGGGAATAGTACTTGGTCATGTCGTGTCATCTAAAGGTCTTGAAGTTGATAAAGCTAAGATAGATGTTATATCTGCTTTGCCTTACCCCGTCAGCGTGCGGGAGATTCGCTCTTTTCTTGGTCATGCAGGATTTTATCGAAGATTTATCAAGGATTTCTCGAAGATTGCATTACCCTTATGTAAGCTGCTACAAAAAGATGTGGACTTTCAGTTTGATGATGACTGCAAGGAGGCTTTTGACACTTTAAAGAAATTATTAACTTCTGCTCCTATCATTCAACCGCCAAACTGGAAGTTGCCATTTGAGATCATGTGTGATGCAAGCAACTATGCAGTGGGGGCTGTTTTGGGACAAAGGATTGACAAAGCCGTTCATGCCATATACTATGCTTCGAGGACTTTGAATGAGGCTCAGATAAACTATTCCACAACTGAAAAAGAACTTTTATCTGTGGTTTTTGCTTTAGATAAATTTCGATCATATTTGCTTGGTACTAAAGTTATAGTTTATTCTGACCATGCTGCTCTCAGGTATTTGCTCACCAAGAAGGATTCTAAGCCAAGAATTATTCGATGGATTCTGCTCCTACAAGAATTTGACTTAGAGATCAAGGATAAGAAAGGTGCGAATAACTTAGTAGCGGATCACTTGAGTAGGTTATTGAGAGACGAAGAGGAGCTACCGTTACATGATTCTTTCCCGGATGAGCAGTTACTTTCCATCCATGCTGAGATTCCCTGGTATGCAGATATAGTGAATTATTTGGTAGGTGCATATTTTCCTAAAGAATTTTCCAAATCCCAAAAGGAAAGTTAAAAAGTGATGCTAGACACTATGTTTGGGATGATCCATACTTATGGAAATTTTGTGCTGACCAGATAGTTAGACGATGTGTGCCTAACAGTGAATTTCAATCTATCCTTTCCTTTTGTCATTCTTATGCTTGTGGAGGACATTTTGGTTCAAAAAGAACTGCTAATAAAGTTTTGGAAAGTGGTTTTTATTGGCCATCGCTTTTTAAAGATTCCTATCTGTTTTGTAAAACATGTGTTAATTGCCAAAGGACGGGGAATATTTCTCAACGAAATCAAATGCCCCAAACTCCTATATTAATTGTTGAAATTTTTGATGTTTGGGGTATAGATTTTATGGGACCTTTTCCTTCATCTTTTGGGAATTTATATATTCTTTTGGCAGTTGATTATGCCTCAAAATGGGTGGAAGCTAAAGCCACTAGGACTGACGATTCTAAAGTTGTTGCAGATTTTGTTAGGACTAACATATTTGTCAGGTTTGGAACACCACGAGCCATCATTAGTGATCGAGGAACCCATTTTTGCAACAGGGCGTTAGCGGCTTTGTTCAAGAAATACAATGTTCTGCACAAGGTTTCTACATCCTACCATCCGCAGAGTAATGGTCAAGCTGAGGTGTCTAACCGAGAGATCAAATCTATTTTGGAGAAGGTAGTCAACCCGAGCAGAAAGGATTGGTGTATGAGATTAGATGATGCACTTTGGGCCTATAAAACTGCGTACAAAACACCTATTGGGATGTCACCATACAGGATTGTGTTTGGAAAACCATGCCACTTACCTGTTGAGTTGGAGCATAGGGCTTTTTGGGCAATCAAGCAGTGCAACATGAATTTGGAAGCAGCTGGAGTACACAGGAAATTACAGTTACAAGAGTTGGAAGAATTGAGGAATGAAGTCTATGAAAGTTCAAAGATTTACAAGGAAAAAACCAAAGCTTTTCATGATAAGCAGATTGTGCGGAAAACCTTTATTGTGGGACAAAAAGTTTTGCTATATCATTCTCGGCTTAAGTTATTTCCAGGTAAATTGAGATCTAGATGGGTTGGTCCTTTTGTTATCACTAATGTGTTTCCTCATGGTGCAGTTGAGATTCAAAGCCCAAGCACAAGCAAGACCTTTAAGGTGAATGGACATAGATTAAAGGCTTTCTATGAAGGGCATCATGTGGAAAATATTGAGATGGTGGAGCTAGACGATCCGATCTATGAAAGCTGAGAAGAGAGGCATGACGTCGAGCCAAAGACGTTAAACACGGGCAGCTGCTTGGGAGGCAACCCAAGATTCCAGATTTGATTTTTCTATCCCTTTACTTTTTAGTTTTTTTTTTATTACTATTATTATTGCATGTTCGCTAGTAGTATTTTCTTCGTTGCATAATTTTCTTACATTGGGGACAATGTACGGTTTGAGTATGGGGGGGAGATTTAGGTTTTATATAGGAAGAATAATTTAATTTTGATGGGAAGATTGAAAAAAATTGAAAAAAATTCTGAAAACTTGGGTTCCATGATTCTATTTGCCTATGTGTTCGAAGGTTAAAGTCAAAGATTGAAAATTGATACTAAAATTCAGAATCTGTTTGATGCTTAATTTATTAATAAATGATGACAACTAAGCCATGATCCATAGTAATTGATTTGAATTGAATTTGTGATACATGAGTACTTGAATATGAGAAGCATGCTTATTTGGCTAAGTTATTTGTGGAGTTGTCTATGTGCACTGATTTCATGACTTAGAACTGTTTAACTTGCTTATGTTGTGCAGAACCATGTAAAAAAAATGATGAATGAAAAAAAAATGAAAATTAAATATCTGCTTCAATGTCCATTATGCGAAATAACTGGGTATCTAAGCCTCGGGAAGCATCGGTATTCACGCTGAAAAGTGCGATGGATAAAAGCAGCTTGACTAGTCGACTTTTGTGGCCTTTGTTACTTGAATAAGTAAGCCCGTAGGGGTGTCTCTACACCTAGCGCCCTAAGATCATCTGGTTTGGGAGTCGTTGGTGGAAAGTTCGCTAATGGGTAACTCTGAAAAGCCTAAGAAAAGGAGACATTGCACATGTCAAGAAAAACAAATATACGAAAAAAAAAGTATACGAAAAAAGTATACGAGAAAAGAATGAAAATACATTCATCTGTGCTAAAAAGAAGGTTCTATGAAAAAAACTTAAAAAGCAAAAAAAATTTGTTCTTGGTTGCGAGTCAATGTGCACGGTTTTTGCTCCATGGTAACTAAGTAAGGTAAGTATGATAATTTTGGGAAAGTTACTTATGTGGTTATAGTTTGATTTAATGAAATTCATTGGTGAAATGGTAAGGTTGGTAATTGTGAGTTGATTGATAAGGCGTTGATTAGATTTTTGCAAATTTAGTGTTGATAATCATGATTTGTACCTTGAAATCTTTTGACATTATGGTTGAATAGAATTTTTCTAGAAATCAAATTTTTGGTTTACACGAGGACGTGTAAAAAGATAAGTGTGGGAGAATTTGATGAGTATGAAATATGTTATATTTTTATTCCTTAATACTTAATCTTTTGTATTTATTTTGTGCCTAAATAAACTCATTATTCTTATATTTTTATTTTAGGTACAATTGAAGGGGTTTCATGATTTTGAAAATAAATTGGAGGAGGTTTACGGGATTCCTAACAAATCAAGGATTCAACAATTAGTATCATAAATGGATTTGAATTCACGCGGCAATGAGTTTAAGCACATGGCAATTGTAGAATTTATTTCCAATTTTAATTCTGAATTTTGGATTCTAGAAGATTAATTTTTACAATTCTATTGTAATTAGGATTTCTTTTAGACTAAGATTTATTTCCAAATTGAATTCTATTTCTTTATGGAAATTAGGGTAATTTGTAATTCCTTTAGGACTTAGATTTCTACTTCCTATTGGATTTAGGACTTTGTCTAGCACTATAAATAGATGATGAGAGTCAAGGTTTTATTGATTCAATAATCAACTATCATCTATTGGAGTGCAGACTCAAGAGCATGTCAGGCTAGTTCTTTTTATTCAGTTCTAAAGGGAGGTGAATCCTTGTTACAAGTAATTGATTAATTGAGTATTATTATTTATTCCTTCTTGTGTGAAATTTCTTCTGATAATCTGTTTTCATTGATTGCATGCTAATTGATCTAATTAATTTAATATGGCCAATTGAATTAGTTTGATCATTATCATATGCTAGATTAAGATTGGTATTACGTGTAATTGATATCTGTCTTTATCATAAGTAGCAACTTGGTAATAATAATTGTGGACAAGCTTTTGTTTATTACTAAGATTATCAGAAAACAAGTTAAACAAATCGAGCTTATGTGTTTGTTGCTTGGATTAGCCTAATTCTCTATTTCTTAATGCTTCTATCATATTAAATCTAGAGAGCTTGTTCTAGGTTGTATGCTAGTTAGAATCTGGTGGAGAGCTTATTTCATACAGTGATAATCTAAGGAGAATTTCGGATAGCAGAGCTTATTGTTATCTAGGGCTAATAGTTTCATTGAAGGAAAAATAATAATAACTTGATTAATTAATTATTGTACTTGGCGAAACTGAACTGCAGAACTGAAGTTTTTTACATATTTGGTTAATTTCATCATTAATTCTTGTTCTCTTAGTTTAAAAATAATTTTCAAAAACCCCCATCTTTATTTTCTGTTTAAATAGTAGAATAATTCTAAAACAACTTTACTCTCTGTGGGATCGATCCTTACTTGCTACTGTGCTAATTATTATAAATTGTGAAGTGAAAGTGAAGTTAATTTAGGAGTATCAACGACAGCTCCCAATTAGGTCACATATAATCAAATATGTATATGACTATATCATACCCTTTATTTCAATCTAATTGTGTATTAGATTCAGTTAATATTCATTCTGGTTTAACATTACCATTACATTTATATTCGACTAGGTTATCTTAACATTTACATTACATTCCTTAAGGTTTAACAAAATTTAAACAATGTTACATTACCTACCTTAAGTTTGTGTTTACTTTTAATCAATTAGGTTTTCTTTTCATTGTACTTAGAAACCTTCATTACTATCTTTGTTCTGAGGCTGGCGCTGCGGCGCCGGCTCTATACTTACATCTCGCCCTGCGGCGCGAGCCGTATTGCATCCCTGACCCAGACTTGGCGCTGCGGCGCCATAACATGTACAACAGTTCGCGCTGCGGCGAACTCTTGCAGTAGGCTCGGTTACTGTTTCGCGCTGCGGCGCGGGTCTTTTTGCCTTGGGTTGGCGCCGCGGCGCCAACTCTGTGCACCAGAAAATAATTTCAGTTTTAAAATTTTGTGAACTTCCGGGATGCATAACTTCTTTGTTATAAGTCCGAATTGGCTCGTTCAAAAGCCTACGGTTCACAAATTATGTAATCTACATGATCATCCAAGAATTTTATCTATTTGACTTCGTTTGCTAAAAATTCACCTATTGGTTCATTTTTAACGAAAACGATAAACGTTCGTGAACGTTCAACGTTCGTTTCTTCGTTCTAAGTCGGAATCCGGTCATTTTCAAGTCCGCAACTCTTAAATGCCAAATATGACTTAACTCCATTGTAAAGCAATGATTCCGTGATCAAACACAAAATTTTACTTCCATTCCGAGAATTTTACGAATTCGACGATTGTCGTCCAATCGTGCAATTTCCGGCAAATCTTCATTCTTACGATTTGTTCAACATTAAAAATGAACTTCATTCATCATGTGAACATCTCAACATACATAATACAACAACTTATTTTCATTGTTGGACATTGACTCCTCATGAGCTTATAACTTATCAAATTATAAACTACTTAAGATTTGATTATTCATGACTTATGACAATTAGAGTTTCTTAATCATCATACTTTACATGTGCTTCACATATAACTCTACTTAGGTATACATGATACATATGATCATATAAATTCTTTTACCTTCATATCAATTTTCTTAATAAACTCCTTATAAGTTCATATTATCTTCACATAAGTTTATAACTTATGTTAGCTTAAATGACTTATTACTAACTTATGTGGCTTAAGTCCATGACATACATATTCTTCTTGCTTCTTATCATTCATGTTTCTTAATCCATCTTTTCTTATCAACCTATCATGGTAGAGATAGAAGATAATTGGAGAAGAATTCTTACTATTGAAGTCTTTGATAAATAGCTTCTTCTTCTTGACTTATGGAAGTAACTTATTGCTAGCTTATTCTCTCTAACACTAGCACTTTGTGAAGTCTAGATTATTTGAACAAGCAACAAATGCTTGTAAGTCTTCTTTATTTATAGAATTTGCAAAGTTAGGGTAGTTTGGTCTTTAAAACAATCCCACCTCCTTAAGCCACCTCCTTACTATTCATTACTTGCTAACCACTCTCTTATCTCATACTTGGCCATTACTCCTAAGCCTTGGTCATTACATTAACTTGACCATCACAATACTTAGTTACCACATTACTTGGTCACCACATTCAACCATAATAATATGGTTTGCCCCATTGGTCAACCAATCCATGGATTCTAGTTTGGGCTTGGATTAATTAAATTATTGGGCTTTGTATTAACAAACCACTAGTTGATTCCTTAATTAATAATTGGGCCTCTCCCTTTAATTCCCTTGGACTTATATTAATTCCCAACAATCTTTCTAAGTCCATTAACATTTCATAATACATATAGTTTATGTATTATTTTCGTATTCTAATTCATATAGAATTTATATAGGATAATTCACCCTTCATACAACCTCGTATAATACTTCGTATTATACTCATTTCCATTTCTTTGTACAATGCATAAGTATCATACCATTATTACATATTCATTACTATTTCGTCTTCCTTAACGTTTATAAATTAAGTCCACAAGCGAAATATCGTTTTTTTCATAACTAGATTTTTATTACATAATCCATCTCTCCTTATTATTCCATCATTACGTATTTCTCGAAAATCCAAAATTATATCCCGAGCAAATACCGATGAATAGTGTTTTTCGAAAAATTTCTCGAAAAACTTTTATTTTCGTCTTGGAAATTCAAACACTTTAATTCATCCACGTAGCTCAAATACTACGACATTCTAACATCAATAGGTTATATAAAGACAACCATCTTGATAACACATAGAATAGGATTTTATTATTATTTAAATTAATAAAATCATTTTACAATAAGATCCGAATTTCTCGGTCGTTATATTTTGCTTTTCAATGGTTAGCATGGTCGTTGAGCACACACACACGATATCAGTTATAACAGATTTAGATTTATTGATTATTGGGATATTACTGATCTGCCTTAATATGATGTATTAGCATGTTAATGTGATTTTTCTAAGGCCTAATGAATATGTGTGTTATTCAATTGCTGGAATTATGAACATATAGATAGCTTTTGGTGCATTTGCATGGTGGTTAGTTTTTCGTGTTATTTTGTGTCTTGTTGCTTGAGGACAAGCAATGATTTAAGTTTGGGGGTATTTGATGATTGGATAATATACCCATGAATTGGATATACTTGGGCATAAATTGTTGTATTCTCGAGTCTTTTAGAAGCATTTTTACTGTGTATAGTGGTTATTTTGCAAATTCAGGAGTTGTAGGAGCAATTGGGCAATTTGGAGCTGGAGAATGGCATTTTGGTAATTTTCTGCTGCTCAGCGTCGGGGCGCTATTGATAGAACTAATCCGAGCGCCGGGGCGCTGGGGCCTGATTTTTAATGACCGAGTATGCATGTTGACCAAGGGTTTGACTGCACAATTAGAGGCTATTTGAAGTTGATTTTGGACTAGGATTGTGGTTGGATAAGTGGAGTATATAAAGGCTATTTTGATTGAATTAGGGGGCTATCTACCACAATGGAAGATTAAGCAAGGAAACAATTGAAGATTGAAGATTTTACTTAGAGTTTCTTTGTCTCCATATTTTTAATTTGTGTAATTCCTTAAGGCTGATTTGCAAAAGATTGTTGGTTTTAAATTTCGTTATGAACTAATTCTTTAATTAAGATTCCAATTGAACCTTTCATGTCTATAAATTAGCTATTCAATTTATTCCAATTATTTATGTCACAGTGAATTGTTTATTTTATCTTGTGCGTATTGATTAATTATTTGGCCAATAGTTACCTTGTTAATCTAAAAGGAATTGAAAGAGGAGATCTAGGATTAGAACTGGGCATGATAACATGTATTCTTAATTATTTGCATGATGAATAATTAGGGTTCTGAATGGAATGAAAATATCTGTTCGCTGCATGTAACGTGTTGGGAATTGGAATTTAATGCGTTTAATTTAATTGTTTTGCATAGGAATATAGCAAGATTAATTGGATTAAATAGAAGTTAATTGATCACTTGAAAAAGGGCTTTTGACACTTAGAATTCCCGTTAACAATTCAGTAGGCATAATAATTGGGATAATTGGATAATTGGTTTATAGTTCATAATTGGGGATATTGGAGCCTTAATCTTTATTTATCTGAAGTCATTCGTTAAAATCTTAGTTTTATTTATTTGATTTATTTTAGAATAATCTCTTTTAATTGCTTACTATAGTTTTCTTATTTTGAAAAATCACATTTTATGGTTGTTTAAATAAAATTGGATCGATATAGTGCTAGTAGTTGGAATTTATTGATTAGAATTCTCTGTGGGATCGATACTCTATCTTATCACTTTATTACTTGTTGACTGTGTACACTTGCACAAATTCATTGATTGTAAAATCAACCAACACTGGCTGCACAGCTAAAAAGGGTCCATCGTGGGAACCATATCTGGATTCGTTACCTAAATATTAGACCTCATGGCTCTTAGGCTCGCATGATTGATAAATATTTACAAAAACTAGAAAGAAAACTAGATTTAAATAAATCTTAGTCATTCTATCTCAACGGTTCCAGTTTATCAACTTTTGAACCGGTTGAAAGTTAAAAATGACTAGATTTAGATAAATCTAGTCCACAACCTAGAATATTAATGATTTACATTGCATAAGCAGTTAAAACAGATATTTAAAAATAGTATATATATATATATATATATATATATATATATATATATATATATATATATATATATATATAAAGGGAATCTCACCGATTAGTTGCACTCGGATATATATATATATATATATATATATATATATATATATATATTTAGATAAATCGGTGAGATTCCCTTTATATATATATATATATATATATATATATATATATATATATATATATATCAAAGCATTAGAAAGCTTCAAAATCTTAAAAATCTTACAGTGGGTTGCCAAGAAGACTTCAGACCGCTTTTGGAGCTTGAAAACTCAGTTTTCATCGGTTAAATTTTGATATGTTGTAGAATAAAGGCTTATAAGTGTTTAGAAAAAACAATATCAAAGTTTGGAGCACTTTAGAAGAGGTTAAGGGTTGAAATGGACAGAGTTTTTTCCCCTTTTCTTCTTTTTTCAAATGAGCTGTTGGGGGGTCTATTTATAGACCAAGATGGCCGCGGGTCTATCTGCGGCTCCTCGGGTTGCCCCGGGCATCGTGGGTCCCGTTATCTCAAAGTACGTGCACTCGGGCCAACGCGTTGCCCGCTCGAACCTTTATAACTTTTAATCCAGGCATCTGATGGAGGCGTGCTATACCTTTTTGGAAAGCATTTGACGAGAGATACATAATGACATAGGATTATACATAATGCAGAATAAATTATCATTAGCCTTTAACAGTGTTAAACTGATACAATATAACAAACATCAAGTTTAACTGCAGCGGAACAAGCAATCCATTAGAAGAGTCAAGTAGAGAATAAAATATACTATCTTCTATGATTTAAAAGGTTTTTCATCACTTTTATCGCTGAGACTCGGCTCAATAAATAATCCACATCATCAAATCATCCCTGCACTACAGGCCAAGGATATTCTTTAGTATCACGACCACGAATTATCCATGCACTACGGGTCAAAGATAATCATGTTTTCATCAACGGTTCTGATCATGCCATAAAACAATTCAACTTTGCACCCTTGGTCGAAGAGAATCCATAGCCATAATCATACCAAAAACTGTTCATCAATGCATTACGGGCCAATGAGAACTGTTTCCACATCATTTGTAACATTACGGTCATGATTACACCGAATAATCCCTTGTCATAATCATACCAAGTCCATCTATGTATTACAGGCCACAGATGACTTTCAACATAATATAAACATGAGGATGATGACAATGACATAATAATTCAATAAAACAAGTTCAAGAATTAATTTATCCAGGAACCAATAACGTCTAAATTGTCAACATGATACTTCTTTGTAGAATAAAATTCAAGAATGCTCAGAAGAATAATTCCATGAAAAGATACTGGATGAAGCGCAAATATCAAGGATATTCCACAAATTTCATGGAGTATAGAAGCCAAAACTTTAACCAACTGAGTATAATAGAATATATGAAACTGCAAATAGATTTTCGCCGCCATGCGGTAATTCACTTAGACAGATCATTTCCACAATTTAATAAGGAATGAATACAAAGGATCATTCACCATGCATGTGATAATCCACATAGACAGGTTATTCCAATAGAATAATAAAGAATGGAATAACAGAAAAAATCACCATGCATGCGATAGACCGTACAGACAGGTTATTCCAACAGAATAATAAATAATGGAACCAGGTCATGTGTAAAGCACAGACAGGATATTCCGACAGAATAATAAAGAATGGAACCAGGTCATGCGTAAAGCACAGACAGAATATTCCGACAGAAAAATAAATAATGGAACCAGGTCCGGCGTAAATGCACAGACAGGATATTCCGACACATAATAAAGAACGAAATAATAGAAGAATTTTACCATGTATGCGGTACTTCGCATAAACAAGTTATTCCAACATAATAATGAAGAATAGAATAGCAGAAGAATTTCACCAAGCATAGGGTAGACCGCGTATACAGGTTATTCCAACAGAATAATAAAGAATGGAATAACAGAAGTTCTCTTCATGAATACAAAAGAAATAATGCCCCTTACAAGTACAACAAATAATATCCCTTACCTTTGAAAGAAGAGTACTCCAACTGGTAGGGCGAGGATATACTCGAAGAAAACTTGCACTATGTTCAAAGCATTCTTAAACTCTAAAGAAATACGCTCAAGAATATAAAAGAAGAACTCTCTCTATAGTTTCTCTCTCTAGAGTTTCAGTGAATTCATAAGAAATAATGAAGGAATGAACTTCTATTTATAGAAAAATGGACTGCATAGTAACTAATTCATAAACGGTCCAGATTGATTTACTTTTAAACAGACGGTCCAGATTGATTTAATAAAATATTCTAATAAAATAAAATATTTTAAATAAAATATAATATATTCTATTTATAATATAATAAAACGAATAACTTTATAAAAGTATTATGTTTTATATAAAAAGATTTTACTATGCAAAACACTATACAGGCACTATGCAACACTATGCATAATAAAATATAATATATTCTAATTATTGTCTAATAAAACAAATAACTTTATAAAAGTATTCTGTTTTATATAAAAAGATATTATTATGCAAAATGTGACGCCCCCAAAATTAGGTATACATCACCCATCTTGGGTTGCCAGATACATGGTACAAAATACAAATACAAACTAATTATACAACAGTCGTGTAAAATACGACAAAACATATGCTGTGAGTTTTAATACAAATATTGTCATCTAGACAATATACAAACTCAATGGGGTCCTCATTATATTTATTATCACACTATTTCACAGAATAGTGAGGACTACTAATGCAACATCTAGGACCATCACTCTGTTCCCCCGACTAGTCACTGCTACATTCTCATTTTCTGAAGAGAACAATGAAAGCAAAAGGGTAAGCTCAACTAGGCCAATAAGAAATATTATGACTAAGATAATGCAGAATAATTTATCGTTAGCCTTCAACGGTGTTAAACTGATAAAATATAATAAACATCAAGTTTAACTGCAGTGGAACAAGCAATCCATTAGAAGAGTCAAGTAGAGAATAAAATCTATTATCTTCTATTATTTAAAAGGTTTTTCATCACTTTTATCGCTGAGACTCAGCTTAATAAATAATCCGCATCATCAAATAATCCCTGCACTACAGGCCAAGGATATTCTTCAGTATCATGACCACGAATTATTCATGCACTACGGGCCAAAGATAATCGTGTTTTCATCAACGGTCCTGATCATGCCATAAAATAATTCATCTTTGCACCCTTGGCCGAAGAGAATCCATAGCCATAATCATACCAAAAACTGTCCATCAATGCACTACGGCCCAATGAGGACTTTTTTCACATCATTTGTAACATTACGGTCATGATTATACCGAATAATCCCTGGTCATAATCATACCAAGTCCATCTATGCACTACAGGCCACAGATGACTTTCAACATAATATAAACATGAGAGTGATGACAATGACAAAATAATTCAATAAAACAAGTTCAAGAATTAATTTATTCATGAACCAATAACGTCCAAATTGTCAACATGATATTGCTTTGTGGAGTAAAAATTCAAGAATGCTCAGAAGAATATTTCCATGAAAAGATACTGGATGAAGAGCAAATATCAAGGATATTCTACTAATTTCATGGAGTATAGAAGCCAAAACGTTAACCAAAAGAGTATCATTGAATATATGAAACTGCAAAGGACTTTCACCCGCCATTCGGTAATCCACGTAGATAGCTCATTTCCACAATTTAATAAGAAATGAATACGAAGGGTCATTCACCATTCATATGGCAATCCACATAGACAGGTTATTCTAACAGAATAATAAAAAATGGAATAATAGAAGAATTCACCATGCATGCGTTAAACCGCACAGACATGTTATTCCAACAGAATAATAAATAACGGAATCAGGTCATGCATAAACGCACAGACATGATATTCCAACAGAATAATAAATAACGGAACCAGGTCATGCGTAAACGCATAGACAGGATATTCTAACAGAATAATAAACAAGCACAGACAGGATGTTCTAACAGAATAATAAAGAAGGAATAACAGAAGAATTTCACCATGTATGCAATACTTTGCATAGACAGGTTATTCCAACATAATAATAAAGAATGAAATAACAGAAGAATTTCACCAAGTATAGGGTAGACCACGTATACAGGTTATTCCAACAGAATAATAAAGAATGGCATAACAGAAGAAATTCACCAAATATAGGGTAGACCCCGTATACAGGTTATTCCAACAGAATAATAAAGAATGGTATAACAGAAGAATTTCACCATGTATGCGGTACTTCGCATAGACAGGTTATTCCAACATAATAATAAAGAATGGAATAACAGAAGTTCTCTTCACGAATAAGAAAGAATGAATACCCCTTACGAGTACAACAAATAATATCCCTTATGAGTACAACAAATAATATCCCTTACCTTAGAAAGAAGAATACTGGATATAGGAGTAGTGAAGTAGCAGAACACTTTTCTTCTTTCTCTTTATAGTTTCTCTCTCTAGAGTTTCAATGAATTCGTAAGAAATAATGAAAGAATGAGCTTCTATTTATAGAAGAATGGACTGCATAGTAATTATTAATTCATGAACGGTCCAGATTGATATACTTTAAACGGACGGTCCAAATTTAAAATAAAATCTTTTAAATAAAATATAATATATTTTATTTATAATCTAATAAAACGAATAACTTTATAAAAGTATTCTATTTTATATAAAAAGATTTTACTATGCAAAATACTATGCAGGCACTATGCAACACAATGCATAATAAAATATAATATATTCTAATTATTGTCTAATAAAATAAATAACCTTATAAAAATATTCTGTTTTATATAAAAAGATATTACTATGCAAAATACTATGCATAATTGAATATTATATATTCTATTTATAGTCTAATAAAATGAATAATTTTATAAAAGTATTCTATTTTATATAAAAAGCTTTTTTGTTTCATTACATTAATAATACTAATAAAACAAAACTGAGTGACTTATCACATAAGCATCAGTAATCAATATCGTGTACTACTATGCAACCACGCGTAGTACTGTACTTTTACTACCGAGTAGTTCAACAGTATTAACGGTAAAACTTCCGCCGTTATTTTTATAAAATATTTTTGTCGTTTTCTCAATCCGACAATAATTCTATTGCGGGGTCCACCAATGATTGTGCCGTTGTACGAATATTCCCCGACCAATCGAATATTATATAACAACTTGCATACTTTGTAAAATTTATAAATTCTATCCACAACTATAACATTATATCAAATCCACACCATAATATTCAAAAAATTATTTCGAGAAAATTAAATATTTATTCATAAAATATGGGTTCTCACAATCTCCCCTCCTTATGGAATTTCGCCCTCAAAATTTACGTACGTACCTGGTATGCTGAAGAGGTGAGGGTATCTTGACTTCATTTCAGATTCTAACTCTTGAGGTATAACCTTTGAGTGTCGAATATAATCCTTCTTATCCAAGATTTTAATACGTATCTCCTCATACGTTAAATCATCCGCTATCTCGTCCAGTTCTAAATTAATAATGTGGTTCGGGTCGTCCCCATATTTACGTAACGTCGATACATTAAAAATGTTATGAACACGCGACATACTTGGCGGTAAAACAAGTCTATAAGCCACAGTTCCTACTCGATCGAGGATTTTAAATGGGTCAATTAAATCGAGGGTTGAGATTTCCTCTCTTCATCGATTCTTGCTTCTAGAATAACGCCCTCTTGAACCCTCTTCTTCACATTCATCAGCTCTGAGTATATAGCTTGAGCGGCTTTAACTTTATCGATTAAGTCGATTCTACTCGTATATTTGTTATCTTCACGTGGGTTCGTATATTTACACTTGTAACCGCATACGATCTTCTACTCAATGCGTCAGCCACCATGTTCGCTTTTCCTACGATGGTATTGAATGGTACGATCGTAATTTTCAACAGCTCGAGTCAACGTCTTTGGCGTATGTTACGTTCATTTTAGTTGAAGAAATATTTGAGGATTTAAGAAATGGGTTTTGTACTGGGGTCAATACAAAATTCGATTTCACGCTCTAGGGGTAGGCTAAGAAGTCTTCAAGAATATGTCAAGAAATTTATTAACAATAGAAATATCATTCAAAACTGTGACACTCATCCAAGACTTGGATAGTACGTCACATTGATACCTATCAACTTGCCATCGTCATTCACGACGTCGCCTACAGAAAGTCTGGCTTCGGTACATTTCACACAAGGAAGTCAACAACGAAAGGATCGGGGCTCTTTACTTATGGCTTGATATGATAATGATTAACTTTAGTGGTTTGGTTGTTTGAATTTGCATAACAGGTTGGTTAGGAATATGAAAGCTAACAACCTTACGAAAAGTATGATGAGTAGTTAACCAATCGATTCCTAAAATCGCATCAAAGGCAAGTATTTTTAAAGAGATAAGATTGACAGGTAACGTGAAAGTGTCAATTTGAATTAAACAAGATTTATAAATAGTGGATGTAACGAAGGTTTCTCCCAACTGAGTTTCAACAGATAAATCAAAATCTATCTTCTCCGGAGTTAAATTCAAACATTGAACACCACTAGGTGAAATAAAAGAGTGAGTAGAACCGGTATCTAACATGGTATAGACTTCACAAGAGTTTATGATTAACTTACCCGTGATAATTTTATTCAGGTTCCTCGTCAAAAAAAATGCTCTCTAGCTCTTAAACTACCAGCTTTGGCTTGTCTGGGACATCCTTTGGCATCACTATCCCAGCTGGACTTGACTTCACCATACGATAAAATTGAGCTAGGTGACCTTCTCTTCCGTAATTAAAACACGCTTTGGATTGCTGCGTACAGTTTGGACGGATGTGTCCCTCCTGTCCGCATTTGAAACATACGACCGGTGGTCGTTCTTCTTCCTTTGAAACGGGTGCTGGTGATGCTATCTTTCCATCATTATTGAACATTCTCTTCTTGAAATTTCCACTTCTATTATCTTAGCCATGATTACCACCGAAATGGTTACCATTCTTGGCATGATAATTTCCCCCACGATGGTTATCATTGTTCCGATGACCATTGCCACCGGTACGATTATTATCGTGTTGTTGGTCGTTGCCTTTTGGTTGTGCTGATTCAATATCGCGCTCCAATAACTGAGCCCAATTCATAATATTTGAATATAAACAAAGTTTGTGAGAAATGAGGTATTGTCATATATTGGGTTTCAAACCTCTTAGAAACATTCGCGTCATTCGCTCCTCATTATCGACCAAATGGGATGCAAACCAGGAGAACTCCGTAAATTTAGCCTCGTATTGCGACACGGTCATATTGTTTTGCACCAACTTGATGAATTCCACCTCCTTCATGTGACGAATACTTTCGGGAAAGTACTTGTCCTTGAACAACTCTTGGAACTTCTCCCAAGACATCTTGAGTGCGTCAGGCTGGGTACGTTTTACAGATTCTCACCAGTGATCTGCCTCTTCACGCAATATAAAGGTGGCAAAGGGAACCTTTTGCTCCTCGGAGCATCCCAAGACATCAAATGTCTTAGTGATCTGCTTTAACCACGTCTCTGCCTTAAGTGGTTCTGGCTTTCCCAAAAACTCCTGTGGTCCCAACTCCTTGAACTTCGTAGCGGTGACCAACCGTGGGGTGCCATTGTTTCCACCTGCATTTTGAATAGGAACCGCTCTCGCCTGATGTTGCATGAATTACATAAAGCCTCTGAACATCCCATCGTTCACCATTTCATCGGTGTTATTGTTTACCTGAGGATTATTGTCTTCCTGTTGCACTTTATCCTGATTTTGTATCTGTGGAGACTCAACGATCTCATGCGTTCCATTGATGTTCCCCACATTCTCGGATGTCATTTTCAAATACTGCCACAAAACAAGGGTCAATTAACATATCACATATTATCCCTATACTCTAACCGACCAATTAAATACCAAATAAACTTAGGTAGGTCATACTAAGGAAGGAATTCCCCGTCTCTCCCCTCCTAGTTCTTGTCTCACATCTCAGCCAGGGATCATATCCCTAAGCTTTGATACCAACTGTGACGCCCCTAAAATTAGATATACATCACCCATCTTGGGTCGCCAGATACATGGTACAAAATACAAATACAAACTAATTATACAACAGTAGTGTAAAATACGACAAAACATATGCTGTGAGTTTTAATACAAATATTATCATCTAGACAATATACAAACTCAATGGGGTCCTCATTACATTTATTATCACACTATTTCACAGAATAGTGAGGACTACTAATGCACCATCTAGGGCCATCAATCTGTTCCCCCGACTAGTCCCAGCTACATTCTCATTTCCTGAAGAAAACAATGAAAGCAAAAGGGTGAGCTCAACTAGCCCAGTAAGAAATAGTATGACTAAGATAATGCAGAATAATTTATCGTTAGCCTTCAACGGTGTTAAATTGATAAAATATAATAAACATCAAGTTTAACTGCAGCAGAACAATCAATCCATTAGAAGAGTCAAGTAGAGAATAAAATCTAATATCTTCTATGATTTAAAAGGTTTTTCATCACTTTTATCGCTGAGACTCAGCTTAATAAATAATCCACATCATCAAATCATCCATGCACTACAGGCCAAGGATATTCTTTAGTATCACGACCACAAATTATTCATGCACTACGGGCCAAAGATAATCGTGTTTTCATCAACGGTCCTGATCATGCCATAAAACAATTCATCTTTGCACCCTTGGCTGAAGAGAATCCATAGTCATAATCATACCAAAAACTGTCCATCAATGCATTACGGGCCAATGAGAACTGTTTCCACATCATTTGTAACATTACGGTCATGATTACACCGAATAATCCATGGTCATAATCATACCAAGTCCATCTATGTACTACAGGCCACAGATGACTTTCAACATAATATAAACATGAGGATGATGACAATGACATAATAATTCAATAAAACAAGTTCAAGAATTAATTTATCCAGGAACCAATAACGTCCAAATTGTCAACATGATACTTCTTTGTAGAATAAAATTCAAGAATGCTCAGAAGAATATTTTCATGAAAAGATACTGGATGAAGCGCAAATATCAAGGATATTCCACTAATTTCATGGAGTATAGAAGCCAAAACTTTAACAAAAAGAGTATCATAGAATATATGAAACTACAATGGACTTTCACCCGCCATTCGGTAATCCACGTAGACAGCTCATTTCCACAATTTCATAAGGAATGAATACGAAGGGTCATTCACCATGCATGTGGCAATCCATATAGACAGGTTATTCCAACAGAATAATAAAAAATAGAATAACAGAAGAATTCACCATGCATGCGTTAAACCGCACAGACATTTTATTCCAACAGAATAATAAATAACGGAACCAGGTCATGCGTAAACGCACAGACAGGATATTCCAACAGAATAATAAATACCAGAACCAGGTCATGCATAAACGCACAGACAGGATATTCCAACAGAATAATAAACAACAGAACCAGGTAATGCGTAAACGCACAGACAGAATGTTCCAACAGAATAATAAAGAATGGAATAACAGAAGAATTTCACCATGTATGCAGTACTTTGCATAGACAGGTTATTCCAACATAATAATAAAGAATGGAATAGCATAACCAAGTATAGGGTAGACCGCGTATACAGGTTATTCCAACAGAATAATAAAGAATGGAATAACAGAAGAATTTCACCAAGTATAGGGTAGACCGCGTATACAGGTTATTCCAACAGAATAATAAAGAATAGAATAACAGAATAATTTCACCAAGTATAGGGTAGATCGCGTATATAGGTTATTTCAACAGAATAATAAAAAATAGAATAACAGAAGAATTTCACCATGTATGCGGTACTTCACATAGACAGGTTATTCCAACATAATAATAAAGAATAGAATAGCAGAAGAATTTCACCAAGTATAGGGTAGACCGCGTATACAGGTTATTCCAACAGAATAATAAAGAATGGAATAACAGAAGAATTTCACCAAGTATAGGGTAGACTGCGTATACAGGTTATTCCAACAGAATAATAAAGAATGGAATAACAGAAGAATTTCACCATGTATGCAGTACTTCTCATAGACAGGTTATTCCAACATAATAATATTGAATAGAATAACAGAAGTTCTCTTCACGAATAAGAAAGAAAGAATACCCCTTACGAGTACAATAAATAATATCCCTTACAAGTACAACAAATAATATCCCTTACCTTAGAAAGGAAGAGTACTGGATATAGAAGTAGTGAAGTAGTAGAACACTTTTCTTCTTTCTCTCTATAGTTTCTCTCTCTAGAGTTTCAAGGAATTCGTAAGAAATAATGAAGGAATGAGCTTCTATTTATAGAAGAATGGACTGCGTAGTAACTAATTCATGAACGGTCCAGATTGATTTACTTTAAACGGACGGTCCAGATTTAAAATAAAATCTTTTAAATAAAATATAATATATTCTATTTATAATCTAATAAAACGAATTACTTTATAAAAGTATTCTGTTTTATATAAAAAGATTTTACTATGCAAAATACTATGCAGACACTATGCAACACTATGCATAATAAAATATAATATATTCTAATTATTGTCTAATAAAATAAATAACTTTATAAAAGCATTTTGTTTTATATAAAAAGATATTACTATGCAAAATATTATGCATAATAGAATATTATATATTCTATTTATAGTCTAATAAAACGAACAGCTCTTGGAACTTCTCCCAAGACATCTTGAGTGCATCAGGCTGGGTACGTTTTACAGATTTCCACCAGTAATCTGCCTCTTCATGCAACATAAAGGTGGCAAAGGGAACCTTTTGCTCCTCTGAGCATCCCAAGACATCAAATATCTTGGTAATCTGCTTTAACCACGTCTCCGCCTTAAGTGGTTCTGGCTTTCCCAAAAACTCTGGTGGTCCCAACTCCTTGAACTGTTTAGCGGTGACTGACCTTGGGTTGCCATTATTTCCACCTATATTTTGAACAGGAGTCTCTCTTACCTGTTGTTGTATGAATTGCATAAAGTCTCTGAACATTCCATCATTCATCATTTGGTCAGTGTTGTTGTTTGCCTGAGGATTGCCGCCTTCCTGATGCACATTATCCTGATTATTGATATGTGGAGACTCAACGGTCTCCTGTGCTCCATTCACATTCTCAATATTCTCGAATGTCATTTTCAAATACTGCCACAAAACAAGGGTTAATTAACATATTACACATTATCCCTATACTCTGACCGACCAATTAAATACCAAATAAACTTAGGTAGGTCATACTAGCGAAAGAATTTCCCGTCTCTCCCCTCCTAGTTTTTGTCTCACATCTCAGCCAGGGATCATATCCCTAAGCTTTGATACCAACTGTGACGCCCCCAAAATTGGTATACATAACACATCTTGGGTCGCCAGATACATGGTACAGAATACAAATACAAACTAATTATACAACAGTCGTGTAAAATACGACAAAACATATACTGTGAGTTTTAATACAAATATTATCATCTAGACAATATCCACACTCAATGGAGTCCTCATTACATTTATTATCACACTATTTTACAGAATAGTGAGGACTACTAATGCACCATCTAGGACCATCACTCTGTTCCCTGACTAGCCCCAGCTACGTTCTCATTTCCTAAAGAGAACAATGAAAGAAAGGGTGAGCTCAACTAGCCCAGTAAGAAATATTATAACTAAGATAATGCAGAATAAATTATCGTTAGCATTTAACAGTGTTAAACTGATACAATATAACAAACATCAAGTTTAACTGCAGCAGAATAAGCAATCCATTAGAAGAGTCAATTAGAGAATAAAATCTACTATCTTCTATGATTTAAAAGGTTTTTCATCACTTTTATCGCTGAAACTCAGCTCAATAAATAATCCACATCATCAAATCATCCCTGCACTACAGGCCAAGGATATTCTTTAGTATCACGACCACGAATTATCCATGTACTACGGGCCAAAGATAATCATGTTTTCATCAACGGTCCTGATCATGCCATAAAACAATTCATCTTTGCACCCTTGGCTGAAGAGAATCCATAGTCATAATCATACCAAAAACTGTCCATCAATGCATTACGGGCTAATGAGGACTTTTTCCACATCATTTGTAACATTACGGTCATGATTACACCGAATAATCCATGGTCATAATCATACCAAGTCCATCTATGTACTACAGGTCACAGATGACTTTCAACATAATATAAACATGAGGATGATGACAATGACATAATAATTCAATAAAACAAGTTCAAGAATTAATTTATCCAGGAACCAATAACGTCCAAATTGTCAACATGATACTTCTTTGTAGAATAAAATTCAAGAATGCTCAGAAGAATATTTTCATGAAAAGATATTGGATGAAGCGCAAATATCAAGGATATTCCACAAATTTCATGGAGTATAGAAGCCAAAACTTTAACCAACTGAGTATAATAGAATATATGAAACTGTAAATGGATTTTCGCCGCCATGCGGTAATTCACTTAGACAGATCATTTCCACAATTTAATAAGAAATTAATACAAAGGATCATTCACCATGCATGTGATAATCCACATAGACAGGTTATTCTAACAGAATAATAAAGAATGGAACCAGGTCATGCGTAAAGCACAGACAGGATATTCCGACAGAAAAATAAATAATGGAACCAGGTCCGGCGTAAACGCACAGACAGGATATTTCGACACATAATAAAGAACGAAATAATAGAAGAATTTCACCATGTATGCGGTACTTCGCATAAACAGGTTATTCCAACATAATAATGAAGAATAGAATAACAGAAGAATTTCACCAAGTATAGGGTAGACCGCGTATACAGGTTATTCCAACAGAATAATAAAAAATAGAATAACAGAAGTTCTCTTCATGAATACAAAAGAAATAATACCCCTTACAAGTACAACAAATAATATCTCTTACCTTTGAAAGAAGAGTACTCCGACTGGTAGGGCGAGGATATACTCGAAGAAAACTTGCACTATGTTCAAAGCTTTCTTCAACTCTAAAGAAATACGCTCAAGATTATTGAAGAAGAACTCTCTCTATAGTTTCTCTCTCTAGAGTTTCAGTGAATTCGTAAGAAATAATGAAGGAATGAACTTTTATTTATAGAAGAATGGACTGCATAGTAACTAAATCATAAACGGTCCAGATTGATTTACTTTTAAACGGACGGTCCAGATTGATTTAATAAAATACTCTAATAAAACAAAATCTTTTAAATAAAATATAATATATTCTATTTATAATCTAATAAAATGAATAACTTTATAAAAGTATTCTATTTTATATAAAAAAAATTTACTATGCAAAATACTATACAGGCACTATGCAACACTATGCATAATAAAATATAATATATTCTATTTATTATCTAATAAAGCAAATAACTTTATAAAAATATTCTATTTTATATAAATAGATATTAGTATGCAAAATACTATGCATAATAGAATATAATATATTTTATTTATAGTCTAATAAAATGAATAACTTTATAAAAGTATTTTGTTTTATATAAAAAGTTTTTCTGTTTTATTACATTAATAATACTAATAAAACAAAACTGAGTGACTTATCACGTAAATATCAATAATTAATACCGTGTACTACTATGCAACCACGCGTATTACTATACTTTTACTACCGAGTAGTTCAACAGTATTAACGGTAAAACTTCCGCCGTTATTTTCATAAAATATTTTTGTCATTTTCTCATTCCGACAATAATTCCGTTGCGGGGTCCACCAATGATTGTGCCGTTGTACGAATATTCCCTGATAAAACGAATATTCCCCGACCAATCGAATATTATATAACAATTTGCATACTTTGTAAAATTTATAAATACTACCCACAACTATAACATTATATCAAATCCATACCATAATATTCAAAAAAATTATTTCGAGAAAAATAAATACTTATTCATAAAATCTGGGGTCTCACAATCTCCCCTCCTTATGGAATTTTGCCCTTGAAATTTACGTTCGTACCTGGTATGCTGAAGAGGTGAGGGTACCTTGATTTCATTTCAGATTCTAACTCTTGAGGTATAACCTTTGAGTGTCGAATATAATCCTTCTTATCCAAGATTTTAACATGTATCTCCTCATACGTTAAATCATCTGCTATCTCGTCCGGTTCTAAATTAATAATGTGGCTCGGGTCGTCCAAATATTTACGTAACGTCGATACGTTAAAAATGTTATGAACACGCGACATACTTGGCGGTAAAACGAGTCTATAAGCAATAGTTCCTACTCGATCGAGGATTTCAAATGGGTTAATTAAATTGAGGGTTGAGATTTCCTCTCTTCATCGATTCTTGTTTCTAGAATAACGCCTTCTTGAACCTTCTTCTTCACATTCATCAGCTCTGAGTATGTAGCTTGCAGGGCTTTAACTTTATCGATTAAAGTCGATTCTACTCGTATATTCGTTATCTTTACATGGGTTCGTATATTCGCACTTGTAACCGCATACGATCTTCTACTCAACGCGTCAGCTACCATGTTCGCTTTTCCTACGATGGTATTGAATGGTACGATCGTAATCTTCAACAGCTCGAGTCAACGTCTTTGGCGCATGTTACGTTTATTTTAGTTGAAGAAATATTTGAGGGTTTAAGAAATGGATTTTGTATTGGGGTCAATACAAAATTCGATTTCACGCTCTAGGGGTAGGCTTGGAAGTCTTCATGAATACGTCAGGAAATTTATTAACAATAGAAATATCATTCAAAACTGTGACTCTCATCCAAGACTTGGATAGCACATGTAATGAAGGTTTCTCCTAACGGAGCTTCAACAGATAAGTCAAAATCTAATTTCTCCGGAGTCAAATTTAAACGTTGAACGCAAGCAAGAGAGATAAAAGAATAGGTATAATCGATATCGAATAAGGTATAGACTTCGTAAGCGTTTATGATTAACTTACCCGTGATAACTTCGTTCGGGTTCCTCAACAAACGCTCTCACTTAAACTACCGGCTTTGATTTGTCTGAGACATCCTTTGGCACCATTATCCCAACTGGACTTAACTTCACTACACGACAAAATAGAGCATATGATAGGTGGTCGTTCTCCTTCCTTAACAACGGGTGCTGGTGCTGACGTCTTTCCATCATTATTAAACCTTCTCTTCTTGAAATTTCTACTCCTATTATCCTGGCCATGATTACTACCGAAGTGGTTGCCATTCTGGGTATGATAATTTCTCCCACAATGGTTATCATTGTTCCGATGGTCGTTGCCACTGGTATGATTATTATCGTGTTGCTAGTCATTACCTTTTGGTTGTGCTGACTCATTATCGCGATCCAATAACTGAGCCATATTCACAACATCTAAATATAAACAAAGTTTATGAGAAATGAGGTATTGACGTATATCGGGTTTCAAACCTCGCAGAAATATTCGCGTCATTCGCTCCTTATTATCGACCAAATGGTATGCAAACCGGGATAACTCCGCAAATTTAGCCTCGTATTGCGACACGGTTATATTGTTTTGCTCCAACTTGATAAACTCCACCTCCTTCATGTGACGAATACTTTCGGGAAAGTACTTATTGTTGAACAGCTCTTGGAACTTCTTCCAAGACATCTTGAGTGCGTTAGGCTGGGTACGTTTTACAGATTCCCACCAGTAATCTGCCTCTTCACTCAACATAAAGGTGGCAAAGAGAACCTTTTGCTCCTTTGAGCATTCCAAGATATCAAATATCTTGGTAATCTGCTTTAACCACGTCTCTGCCTTAAGTGGTTCTGGTTTTCCCAAAAACTCTGGTGGTCCCAGCTCCTTGAACTGCTTAGCGGTGACCGACCGTGGATTGCCATTATTTCCACCTATATTTTGAACAGGAGTCTCTCTTACCTGTTGTTATATGAATTGCATAAAGCCTCTGAACATTCCATCGTTCATTATTTGGTCAGTGTTATTGTTTGCCTGAGGATTGTCGCCTTCTTGATGCACATTATCCTGATTATTGATATGTGGAGACTCAACGGTCTCCTGTACTCCATTGCCATTCTCAATATTCTCGGATGTTATTTTCAAATATTTCCACAAAACAAGGGTTAATTAACATATCACATATTATCCTTATACTCTGACCGACCAATTAAATACTAAATAAACTTTTTAAAGAAACTGTTATATGAATGTGTGTGTGTGTGTATGGATCAATATGCAATTATTTAAAAGTAGTGCGAGGCCTCGTTCGCACCTATATACAAAGGGTTTGAATTTATAGAAAAATTCAATTTTAAGCAAGATATAGCAATGAAGTTTTGTGGAAAGAGGTTTTTCAAACCCGTTGCTCAATAATAATTGAGGCCTTTGATACTTCCATTTTATTATTAAAATGTTCGACTTGTTTACTTTTATTTTCGAGATGCGAAGCATCTACGAGAAAATAATATACAGCAGGAAATTCAAACACTGTAAATAATGTACAAGATGCTTACAGCTGAAAAATGTCCATCACGGGAACCGAATCCAGATTTAGTAGACTAAATCTGTGATCACATGATTCCTAGGCTCACATGATACTGCAGTATGGAAAGCAGTAAGCAGTTATATATATAAAAGCTGTAAATATATATATACAGACATGATCAGCCACCACGAAGCAACTCCATGGGGGATCAGAAATGTAAATATATAAAAGCGGTAAATATATATATATGGACATGATCAACCACCACGAAGTAAACTCCAGGTGGGGCGAAATATAAATAAAGTTGTAAAAGCAATCAACTGCCACGAAGTAAACTCCAGGCAGGACGAAATGTAAATAAAGATGTAAAAGGCCACGGAGTAAACTCCAGGCCTGACAAAAATGTAAATATATATATGTACATATATATATATATATATATATATATATATATATCTAAAAGCAGTAAACGCACCAGATGTAAATCCAGGCTCATCGGATATGTCTGATAATAATTATATATATAAGTGTATATATATATATATATATATATATATATATATATATATATATATATATATATATATATAAGCAGGTAAATGCTCCGGATATAAAATCCAGGCTCATCAAATATGTCTGACAATAGTTATATATATATATATATATATAATATATATATATATATATATATATATATGAATATATATATAAAAAAGTAAATAAACGCTCCAGACATAAGTCTAGGTTCAATCGAGGCATAACTCGATAATGTTAGTTAATATATAAAATATATACATATGTAAGTATATATATATACAGACATAAATGAAAACCACGGACCAAAGTTCGGGCAAACGCACACAACACGACTCTCAATGTGTATAACAGTGTGTGCTAATAGAAAAAGAAAGGTTTTATAGAATGTGAGAAGGCTTACAGTATGCTACCAATGTAGACTTCTATGACTCTATATGGATAAACACTCAGCTCCCGCCAGATAAAAATGTAGCTATATGTGAGCTAACAGATGTTTATAATGAGGAAACACTCAATATAGGTGTGTACAGAGCAAATTGGACAGGGCTTTCTCTCCTTTTTCTCTCTTTCCCTCCTTTCAAAATGGCTGACCCAAGGTCTATATTTATAGACTGATGGCCGCAGGTGTACCTGCAGCAGCCGCAGTTACACCTGTGGCTGGTCGAGGTGTCCCTAGGCTTTGCGGATCCCGTCGTCTTAAAGTACGTGCACTCGTGCACTGTAATGTCTGCTCGAACTTGCAGAACTTCAATCCGAGCATCCGAACAAGGTATATGTGTTCTTCGGACCTCTTGTGTCGAGAGTTACGCAATGACATGGATTAGAAGTTGTACGAAGTCAGGAAGAGGGGACCATGCCCATGGTCTTCAAGCTTCAAATTCTATCCAGTGTGCTGCCACGCGTAATAGTCACTCGGGATTGTAACTCCACGGTTATTGTGAGACATCATTGTATGTATGTATGTATGAAGCGTTGACACAACGCGTAGGTGCAAGATGACGTTTACCTCTTCACCGGGGTTATCGCCGGTTTGAGTTGAAAGCAGAAGTTGCTCAAGGTTACATCTGAGATTGGACTACTTATTGGTATGCCACGATATCATATTGTGAGAGAAAATGTTGAGGCGGTATGATGACGTTTGACTCCTCACCGGGGTTATCGCTGGTTTGAGCTGAAAGCAGATGTTTCTCAGGGTTACATCTAAGATTGGACTTCTTGTTTGAATTCCTCACTGTCATTTGTGGGTGTGCCTGTCTGCCCGGTGTTAGCTCCGGGTCTGAGGTATGAGTGCCTCGGCAGGAGGTTTGATTAAAGCTGATAGCATGCATTGGAAACAAACACTTCTGGAGTTATCGCCGAAAATGCAAACAGCATTCCTTGGGGTTATCGCCAAGGACGAAACTCGGGGTTATCTCCGAGGTTGGGAATGATCCTTCCGGTGTGTGTTCTGGGGTTGGAAATGATGTTCCTGGTGTGTGTCCTGGATTTTGATCTTGAACTTCCGGTAGTATTCGGAATGGATGTGAGCTGTCTTCCAGAGTTATCTCTGAAAGACGAATCTGCCCTCCTGTAATGTCAGTAACAGGCGTACAGAAAATTTTGAGTGTCTACAGATGCCCCTCTTTATCATATTCATGCAATGCAAGGCATGGATAGGATAAAGAATCCTAGACACTTGAAATGCAAGCAGGATAAACATGATGTTATGTGCAGCAACATGATACAAATGTATGATGCATGATTGAAATGATTGTCGGTTCCCTGATAATTCTGCTGGGATGATAATCAGTGATGGCTTGGACATGTGATCCAAGTCTTCAAGGATGTTGACGTTGGGGCTATCACCAAAGTCTTGAATCCTAGACACTGGCTTATATTCCATAGAGGTACCTCTTGTGTATAAGAGATCTTTGGGGATAAATCTTTGTCTGTTTGAGGATGTGTATAACATATTTCCTCATTCTGTCGGAGTTACTGCCAACAGTCTGTTGTTATCAGGGTTGCCTGACCTTCGTTGATGTGTGTATCACGGGATAGATCTCTTTTGGGTGCATTGTCAAGGTTGCTTGACCTTCATTGATGTGCGTGTCAATGGTTGCATTGCGTTGTAACCCCCGTCGGGGATACGTGGATAAGTTGCTTCAATGGGTTTACTTGCCATCAGCTGAAATGACGTCAAGGCTGCTTGACCTTCATTGATGTGTGTATCAATGGTTGAGAATGCACTGTAACCCCCATCGAGGATATGTGGATGTTTGAAAGATGTACGTTGTGACCCCCGCCGGGGATACTTCATCAGTTTATAACTTCGGCGTTGTAACCCCTGCCGGGGAGGTTTAGGGTTATGACCCTGCAAATGACGGCATCGGACCTTTGTGGGGTATTGCCGAGCATAATTTGTGAAAGATGAGCTCATTGGTATAGTATACCTTGCATTCAGGTGAATACAATGAGATGACGGGAGTTCAATCCTGACCCGTACAAAACCAGGATTTCAGGCTATTCCGCTCAATCGCGTAGCATTTTTATTCCTGATTTGGCCTTTTTAGCTTGTAAGACCTCCTTTGCAACTCTAACTAGAGTGAGCCAGAGGTGTGGGACCCATGTAGGAGTGCCGCAGGTACACCTGCAGTAGCCGCAGGTGGACCTGCGGCCAACCGTGGCTATGTAAATCCCAAAGGTTGCTTTCATAAGTCATTTTCAAGTTGCGCTGCGAAGGAAATCTGAGAGCTCTTCTTCAGATCTGCTGAGTTCGGAAAACTTTTTACATATTCTGCCACCGTACAAGCATTCTTCACTGTCCTGGTAACATATGCATGTATTTTTTTCCAGTTTCTATCCGTTGGAAAATGACTTATCACATGAAATGCATTTAGACACATAGTAGTGAATATGCATGCTGATATGACTTGATAAAAAATATTCAACATAGCAAATGTTAGTATTAAACCATGCTGAACATAATGATGTGAAAAAATTTGACTTTTGACACAGTCAAATTGGCACCTTTTACTGTCATTTCTTATCCTATCTGAGGACAAATGAGTAAAGGTATAAGAGCAAAATAATCCTGGTAATTAGACTACACTTATGGATTTTTTACTATGATGTATTAATGCATATAGGATGTATATGACTGTGTATAGGTGTGCTACTGAATGGCCACCTAGGCATGCTTATGTGCATGTGGATAGTCCCATTTACAAAGGGGGCTATGGCAAAAAATTTCTAAAATGTAGGAATTGAGTAGTCATACATTTTTAACTCTACTGTAGATGTATGTTAAAACAATACATGCATGCATGTAATCATAAAATGCATTTTGAAAAGCTCCAGGTAAGAAATTACCACACCCTTTCTGAGGTGATTTGGAGACTTATTGTCCAGATATTATGGATCCGAATCAGCCGAGTAGTTCCCGCAGGACCACTTCTGGTGTACAGAAGTGAGCTTCTGAAGTGCCTCAACGCCGTTCTGTTAGACAGCCTCGTCGTTTGGTGGAGGCGATAATACGTCCTATCCGGGTTGAAGTGCCGAATGTCGAGGGCGAGGAGGAGGACGTACCGATTGAGGTTCCTGCTCCTGTTGTACGTGTTCCCCGTAGGGATTTGCCAGGTATTTAAGTGGCAAACCCAGATCTTCTAGGTGACTTAAGTAGGCATCCTTCAGTCTACCTGCACGTAAACGAGGTATGAAGTTATATCTTTAATCTTCCTTATTTCCTATTGATAAGGAGTCAAGGATTCTGATGTTGATCTGCATTTGATGTAGGTTTCCGGCTTTACACAGCCTCGAGGGAGCTGGTTCAGCATCCACTCTATGTATCAGACTTTGCATGATGACTATAGAGCGATTGTACATGGCTAGGGATTCAGGACGTTCTTCTCCATTCTTCCTCGTCGCTGTCCCTGGGGTTACCTCAGGGCATTGTCTGAGCGGTGGTTTCACCAGACTCAGTCACTCCATTTGCTGGACTGTGAGGTGATGATGACGCCGATGGATTGGCGGTTTATCACAGGTATGGAGTTTGGAGGGGATCCAGTGCCTTGCACGGCGAATATTACCCCTACTGCCGTCAGATCCTTGTTGGGAGTTTTGGTGGAGGCGCTCAAGGGCAGGACTGTTCGTACAGGTCCTTTGAGCATAGATGCTATGAGTGGGCTGTTGAGTGAGCCAATACCCGATGATGTGAGAGTCAGGGATCGCATTCTTCGGCGATTGTTCCTAATGATCATTAGGGGCTACTTCATAGAGGATAATTCCTCTACGGTGTCATTCGCTTTGACCAGCGCCACTCGACATATGGATCGTATAGGAGAGTATGATTGGGGTTCCTACACCTTTGCCTACTTCCTCAAGGGAATGCGCATGCGATCGCAGGGCTTGACTGAGGCATGGTTAGGATTCTACCCATTTCTGGTGGTGAGTGTTTCTCTTATCTTTTCCCATGTATAGGTTAAGAGTGTTAACTGACTGCAGATGTTGCCTTTGTGCTGGCAGTTTTGGGCCTATGAGAGGCTTCCATGTTTGCGTCCTATGAGCATGCTAGGTTTAGACACCTATCCACGAGGACGGAGATGGAATCCTTCCATACTGGCGGAGGTCCCTGTTGCTGAGGGTTTCACTCATTGTCACCTACAGCTGGAGTTGTTGACATCAGATGTCATCACATGGGTTCCCTACTTTGGAGAGCATTTGGGAGTTGGATTTGAGGATGGGTACCCGACTGGGTTCGAGCACGTTATGTCAACCCGTAGGATTCCTCTCTTCACAGATGAAGGATGGGAGCTCTATTTAGGAGAGCGTGCTATTAGGATCACTACAGGAGATATTCGTATGTCGATCTTGCCTCTTGTCAGGCGTTATTGGCATGTTTCGCAGTCACCCGTCATTGACATCCCATTGTTGGGGATTGACGATTTTACATTGTCAGAGGGCCCTTGCACTCAGGAGATATTCCAGCATTGGTGGATCCCTCGTACCATTGGAGCTCAGACCCGTGCCACACAGTTTATGGGGGATATGATTCCAGGATCCATGATGATGATGGATTGACTAGCCTGTGTCAGAGATCTGATTCATGTGACACAGATTGACAGATTGACCCGGCAGCTGGACCGAACACATCTTTTCATTCGGCATTTGGGTAGAGATCCTTCAGAGGTAGATACTTTTGATCCTTCCAGCTCTGGCGCTGGTCCCTCAGGTGACCTATATGTCTTTGCCGGTGCAGATCCTTCGTTGTATAGGCCTGACATCCTTGTAGATAGAGATCCAGTGACTCAGGAGGAGTTACATCAGGTGGACAGGATCGATGATGTAGACATCGACACCATTGACTTTTTCTGATGTATTTCTCGTTATCTCGTTATTTCGCCCCATTCTCGCTATATCTTTTAATATGCCTCTGTTAGATGTTGGGTAGCTTCGCCCCATTTCCCTGTATTTTAGTTGTACAGAGATGTATTAGATGATGATATACTTAGGAATGTATGTACAGTTTTCATTCCCTATATCATATTGCCATTTATTGTATCATGCATGTTATTATGTTATGCATATGGATGTATGTCAAGAGATATTCAGCATTGACCCCTGGATGGTCTTATGGCACGGCCCGTACAGATGTCTTCTTCGATAGTTAGCCGTATTGATCATACCCCACCATGTTTGGTGGTATCTGGTATGCGCTCATGGTATGATAGTATATCACCATCAGACATGGTGATCGTAGATGATTTGCTGCAGCATACTATGACCCTGTTGATGTTTCAGGTTCCCACAGGATTTGTAGAGGGTATGCTAGAGAATTGGGTACCGGATAGACAGGTATTCCGATTTGGGACCCATGAGTTGACTCCTACTTTGGAGGAGTATGCACGGTTGACGATGCTGCCGCTGGACAAACCTTGCGTGCACATAGCTATCGGAGACATTAGCAGACAGTTCATGACCCTCACCGAATTGAGGCGTAGAGTGGTACAGGACGAGATTACATCCGGCCACATGATATCCCAGCGTTTTCTGTTTGACAAATTTGGCTCTGAGGATAGTTATGCACTGTATTCCGGGGATTTCACCACATCGGAGGATCATTGGCGTTCAGCCAGAGTGGGTGTATTACTGATGTGCGTATTATCATATGTCTACATGCCACGATATATGGATGAGCTGGATATCAGCGTCATTATGGCAGTGAGAGCTCTCAGGGAGGGTCATACCATTATACCGATGATCATTGCAGAGACTTTGAGGTCAGCTACATACTGATGCACTTATCCAGCAGGAGTGTTTACAGGTAGCTCGGTCATGCTGTATATGTGGTTTATGTCACACTTGAGACCGATTGGCATGCTCAGACGACAGGGTTTTTGTTTCACCCATGATATAGCCATGTCATACTCCTTTCAGCCTGCGAAGTGTACGAATGATGCATCGTGGTCAGCTTTTCTGGCAGGGATTGGAGATCCATTTGCTATATTGTCATGTTAAGGGCTTAACTCACCCTACAGCTTCATTACTCATGCTCCGGGCATGGATTATCTCCCTCTAGCTGGATTGAGGGGCATGATTACTTACCACCCACTAGTCGTGATGTGTCAGTTTGACCAGTTTTAGGATTTTCATCCTTATGAAGGGGCAGTGAGTCAGCATTTCGCTTCACACTGTTGATCAGCGGAGGACAGATTCAGGTTGTATGCCTGTTGGGATCAGCAAGAGTTGGCTGATTTTGCTGTTAGTCATGCAGGTTGTTCTGCAGAGTATTCCGCATGGATGGAGACAGAGACTGCATTGGCTGCGGTAGTATCCACAGTGCAGGGGACTGATTCTGACGATGAGGAGCCTATAGAGGAGGCTGACATTTCCATCGATGACATGACTGCTGGGCTGCCAGCATTTGTGATGGATTCTCCCACCCCGAGTGCCACTGTTATCCAGTATTCGGCACAGCATTTGGAGCAGAGCTTACATCTGATGACCTATGATAGAGATCAGGCTAGGGCCGTGATGTTGACAGCTCTTGATTAGAGAGATACCGCTCTGTTAGACAGGGATGAGGCTATATCAGCCAGGGATGCATTGATCGTGGAGTGGGATGCCGCCTTATCTGCTAGGGATGTGGCCATTGTAGATAGTACTTCAGTGAGATCCCAGATGACTGTCAGTCTTGTCGACATGAGTGCTTACATTGATGAGCATTATGCCACCATGCAGTTAGCCTCTGATCTGCTAGCTCGTGTAGATACCCTTGGGCAGGAGCTTGTAGCATTACCTCCTTCTTCACAGAGGGATGCCATGTTAGATCTGATAGTCCGCATACACACAGACCTGTAGATAGCTTTGTATTTTCCAGCACAGACTAGCTTAGCCATTTTGTCATGTACAGCACATATGTATATATAAAATAGTATTATGTATGGCAGGAAAATATATTTTGATTCACTTCCCTTTTAGTTATGTCGTGATACTTGCTTGATATTTGCCTGTTTCTTCAGGGCCTTGTGATCTTGATGCATTCTGAACTTATCCTTGATAGGTGGACATTGAGACGTCGCAAGATCTCTCAGAACGGATCGTTGATTTCTGTATATCCCTACCATCTTTGGTGTCTTGGGACTGGTATCTGTATGGAAAAGTGGAAAGGAAGGTGGTTATTCCTCTCTAAGATTGACCGCACCACATATGGTCGCCAGTACTTCTATTTGTGAGAAGCCTAGTTAATTCCATCTCTTATGGGTTGGTATTGCTCTTTGAGGCACGATCGCAGCTTAGATGGTCACCGAATCTTCTATTTGTGAGAAGAGGTTGGGTAATTCCATCCCTTTGATCTAAAATCGATGAACTGTGGTGAATTGAAAGTTGATCCCAATACCGTGTGACAAGTATTTTTGTTCTGGTAGGGGTTAGACTGAACCATAAATGGCTGCCTACGTACTCCTATTGAAGAGGAGATCAAGTCTGCGTAGTTCGAACCTAGTGTAAGAGGTTCAACGCTGAATGTGAAAGGCAGATAGGTGTAGAAATGTTTTTTGTAGAGAAAGACCAAAAATGTTTTTGTTATTTTTTTTATTGCGACCGGACCATATAGAATATAGTTACCTACGTACCCCCGGGTATCAGGGAGATCAGGTCGACGTAGTTCGCCCCTCAGGACGAATTGCAGCCAAAGAGAAGTGTGAATCCCATGTGCAGGCTATACTGCGGGGAGAAGAAAGTTTAATCCTATAATGGGGATGTGACAACCCGAGAATTTTGAATTTTTTAAAAATTTTATTATTTGATTTAAGGTTCAAAATTAGAACCTAGATAGAAAATAAGTGTATGCGTTTGATATTTTTAAGATGAAATTTTGAGGATTTCAAAATTCTGTGAAGGATTTAAGTGAATTATTCAGGATTAAGTAATATGTGAATATGTTCTGTGTATATGTGTACAATATGTGGTTATGGGTCAAGGGTTGACCAGATAATTGATATCTGTAACAAACCCTAAGTATATATTAAGAACGTCAACGTTCGGTTAGAAAATCCTAGTGTTTAACAAGAAACCCTAGAAACCGGTTCTGAAAACTCTAATTTCAGTTCTGAGAATTCGAAACCCTAATTCGGTGTACAAACTCCTAAATTGGGAACTTAATGGCGTATGTGTAAATAATTATAAGATTAATTAGGGTTAATCTTAACAAATTGGTTAGAAAATCTTAATTTCAAAATCTGAAACCCTAATTTATAATTAGGGAAAACTTAATTGTTGATTTAATAGTTTTAATGTTAATTAGGATATATTAATCTTAATTTTCAAGTTATAGTAATTAGAAGACTTTAATCTAATTACAAAATCTAATTTATATTTTAGAAAAATTATTTTTCTATTAGAAACCATAATTCGTGGGTTATATACCCTAATGACCATTTTGACCCAAATTGCTTAATTAGCGATTGTAATTAGAAAATATTAATCCTAATTAGTAATATTTAAGTTATGATTAAGAAAATTTTATATAATTAGAAAATTCTAATTATAAGTTAGAAATATTAATTTTCTATTTTTTTTAAAAACCTAAATTGGAATTTTAGAAAATTAAATGTGTAAACTCTAAGGGTTTCAAACCCTAAACCCTAAGAATGTTCCAAACTCTAAATCCACTCAAACCCTAAACCCTAAGGGTTTGCAATAAATGGAAATTCTAGAAATTAATTAGAAATGACTAAAATGCCCTTGGTTGTATTATTTAGTGTTGCTTGCAAATCTTGGCGAAATGGGAGTTGGTGGCTAACTCTACCAGCCCCATGTGACTTAAATTCACAGCATTTAGCCTTACTTGATCAGCCACTACATTGTATGCATAATATATATAGATTTAGAGAGAGAAAAGTACACTAAATTGGCTCATTTATTAATAAACACCCAACCAAGTCTCTCTCTCTCTAGAACCATGAAATATAATAGTAAATCAGTCTCCAATCAAGTCCCTACTACTTCCATAACAAATCAGGAACCCCAGATCCAAGATCAAAGCTCAAAGTGGTAAGAACCCTAAATTTTTGAAATCCTATGATCTGATATTAGTTGTTGTAATTGATTGTTTAAAGTAGTGTTAGAGGGTGTTAATAAGTGATCTGGGTTGTTAGATCAAGGATCTATAACATCCAGATGCACAATTTTGAAGTTTTGAAAAATCTGGAAAAAGGTTAAAAGGTCGCCTGACAAGCTAATGTCAGGGCTCATAGATCGTTGTCTGTTAATTATTTGTTATATTTTAAGTTATAAATCTGTTCTATGACATGTATTCTGTGATCTGAAACTGAAAAAATGACCAGATCATGATCATATTGAGAGATACGAGCGGTCAAACCTCGTTGACCGTTCACAGAAACTGCTTTCTGGGCAGCCCAGAAATTCCAGTAGCCTCTAACAAGTTTTCGCAGGGTCTTGATCTTGCTACGTGTTGGTGTTTTGGCCAAGTTGTTGTTTGATTTGTGTAGTCTGTTATGTGAACTACATATCCTAGTTCTTAGAACAAGTAGATCACGAGCAGAAACTTATATAATCACGGTCAAAGTACCGTTGACCTACACACGGAAAAGAGATTCTGGGTAACCCAGAATCTTCAAGACCCGTTTCCTGACCCTTAGTTTGACCAGGTTTGATCTGTCATGTGTAATGTTTTTATGATGATCTGTTGTTATATACATGAAGCCTGACATATCTACTACAATATTCAACCATTACCTTACCCAAGCAAAACCCAGAACTCAAGTTATAAGGATCGGGAGAGGGGACCATCGTCTGTTCTTCATTTGCTGGAAAACCCAGAAATGAAGAACAGCGATGTCAGACTTTTCTGAAGCTTAGATCTTGCAATTTAGTCATGTTATGGCTATGGTAATTGTTCATTATTGTAGTATTACACGCATACTATAATCATAACCGATTATCAAGTCCAGAAATCAATCAGAACCCGGATTGATTAACGGTCAAACCTAGTACCTTTAATACTGACATGAGTTTCTGGGCAGACACCAAGAACACCTATAGCGATGGTTCTGTCGCTATAGGGCCCTTTAGCGACAGTTTATTATTATTATTTTCCGAAAATTATTTAAAAATTGATAAAAATGGTTTTTAATTATTAAAAATACAAAATAAATTCTGAAAAATAGTTTTTAATTATTTTAAGTATATTTCATAAATATTTAATATTTTTGGAATATAAATAGTATTTAATTTATTTAATTACAAAATTAAATAAATTATTTAAAAATGGTTTTAATTCATGAAAAATTATATTATGGTATTAGAAAATATTTTAAGTGACTTTTAATATTTTGTGATGAAATTGATTAATAAATTATTATTAATGGTAATTAGTTAATTAATGAATATATAAAATAAATTATGGGAAAATATAATAAATGATTTTAAAATCATATGAAAATAATTTAAGTGTTATAAAAATATTTTAAGTTATAAAATATAACTTTTGATATTTTGTCATGAAAATATTAATATTTTTATATTAAAAGAAATTATCGGATAATGGATTTAAGTGTTTAAAAATCATATAAATATGATTTTATGGTATTAAAAATACTTTGATGTATTATAAATATATTATAATATTATGGCATGTATTTCATTAATGTAAGACCCCGAATTTTATGAAATAAAAGTATTCAATTTTTCTTATAATTACTATTCAGTAAATGGTTAAATTGATAAAAAGTTAAAGTTATGGGTGAAATGTGAAAATTTTTCAACATAAACAAGTGGTTATAAAATAATCATTGTTGTCGGGAAATATTCGTTGGTCGTGGAATATTCTTTCTGTCGGAGAATATTCGTACGACGGCGCAGCTATTTGTGGGCCCCATAACGAATAACTGTCGGATGAAGATAACGACAAATTTGAGTTTTTATAAATAACGGCGTAATTGTTACCGTTAATACTGTTGAAATACCCGGTGGTTAAAATACAGTAATACGCGTTATTGCACAGTAGCACACGGTATTGCACAGTATTTTTGAATTATTGATTCTTACGTAAGAAGGCACTACTCAATAATTGTTACAGTAGTTACTGTTCAATAATTTATTTTATTGATTCAATAATTGCTGCATTGATATTTTATATTATTGTTGTTTCAATAATTGTTGCTGCACAGTATTTTCCATTATCAGATCAATAATTCATATTATTTGAATAGTATTATTAGATAGCATTATTGGTAATGTCTAGAAAGTTCTGTCTAAGGAGAGGTTTGGTCATCTAATTGCGCGCCAGTAAGGAGAAATTCTTATTGGAAAGCCCCCTCTTTCCTGGGAACGGCCTGGTTGTCATAAATGTGATTCTGTAATATTATTTGTGAATAATTAATTATTGATTCATATGATAAGGAAATATTTATTTTATGTGGATATGAATGAAGGATATATTTTTGTGCTTAAAAAAATGAAGGAGTTAATGTTGAGGTTTTTATCCGTATTTTTGTCGGAATGGAGGTATTAAAAATCAGGATTTTTGAGATATTTTGCGGGGGTTATAATTTTTAATCCGACCGTTGGATCGTGATAATTTTTGGATATGTTATACATATATAAGTTGAGTATATGTCCAAAAATTTTGAACCGTTAAAAATAAACGTATGATTTATTATGAATTTTACGAGATGACTGGTTTAGAAATTGTTGAATTTTCGGAGTTTATCATTTTGGTGGAAAATTCTAGAATTGGTGGGCCCCACTTGTGGTTGGTGAAGAAATGTGCTGAATTATATTTCAAATGTGGTGGGTGGGAATAGTAGCAGGTAAAGCCATCAGGTTGCAGGTCAAACCTACCAAAATTTTCCTATAAATAGAGGGCTAAGTTAGAATTGAAAAACACACCAAAAACATAAGCTTTCTCTATTTCTCTCTCTATATTATGAAGCATATTTTGTGAGTATTTAGATACTTTGAGAGTTGCTATTCAGTGCAAGTTTCCTTCAGCATCATATCCGATATCCAGCCAGAAGTACTGCTCTTTTGAGGTAAGGGATTGTAAGGGATAGTAATGGATTTTAAGGGTTGTTATGATTTTCAGTTTCGTAATTTTTCTGAACTTCAAAAATTCTGGAAAAATTTGAAATGATATTTTGATGAGTTTTCTTGATTGTATTCAAAAATAGTGATTTTTGGATGTATAGATTGAGAGTTATGAATTTTATGAGAAAAGACTATTTTAAAAGTAACCGCTTATAATTCCTTGTGGTTAACTCCAAAATTGATGAAATTTTTATTGGGAGTACATGTATATGATAGAAGTATACTCTGTAAATTTCAGAATTTTTAGACAAAAGTATAAATTTTTGATAAATGTCTAAATATTCGGCTATTTTGGCCATATGAAAAATAGTAAATGACTTTTAAAAAATTTCTGAGAAAAATATATGTTCACTATGGGACTATATTATGCTAAATCCCAGAAAAGAAATATTTTTGGAACTGATTTGGTATTTTTCATGAAAATGGTTTAGTTATGAGTAAATGAATTAAATATGTTTTGTGAAGAAAGAAAATTTGAAAATATGATTTTATGGCTTGAGAATCCTATATGAGGTATATGCAGATTTTTGATGAGGGTTTTGATTATTGATGATGAAATTGTAAGAGTTGGCATTTTATGATGATTAAATGCATTAATTAGTAAAGTGTAAACAATTAAAATAAATTGTTTATAAATTTAAGTAATGTTATTCTTTCAATATCATTATACCGAAATATTGGTATGAATTTTATTGTAAAATTTCTATCTTTTGTGTCGGGGTTAATATTCATGAGTTACGAATATTACTCTTGAGATTAAAACTATATGTTGATCATATTATTTTTATCATCATATATAACATTTTTATAACCTTGATGTTGAAATTCTCTTTCACTGGAGTGTAAAGATGGGTAGATTATTGGTATGATCATGACTAGGGTTCTCTTTGGCCTGTAGTGCAAAGTTGAATTGTGACTGGTATGATCATGACCATTGAATTTATAATTGAATATCTTAAGCTTAAGTGCAAAGGTGAATTGATCAACATGGTTATAATTATTGTTTATATAAATTCTGAAATGATTATATATTTCTTTGAGATATGAATATATTTGGCCTGTAGTGCAAATATAAATTGTTGATGAATATCTTTGGCATGTAGTGCAAAGATGGCTTGTTGATGAATATCTTTGGCCTGTAGTGCAAAGATGAACTGTTGTTGAATATCTTTGGCCCGTAGTGCAAAGATGGTTTGTTGATGAATATCTTTGGCCCGTAGTGCAAAGATGGTTTGTTGATGAATATCTTTGGCCCGTAGTGCAAAGATGGATTTGTTAGTATGATTATAAACAGGAACTGTGATTTGGTATAACCATGATCTTTGATGTTTCAGGTAAAGACATGTGACGAAAATATTCTTCGTCCTGGGTGCGAAGAAAAATTTATAGTCACAATTATGATTATGAGTTATTCATATGATTGTGGAAAGGAACTGTTGAGTGATGTTACATGGATAAAACATTGTTGGTGAATTTTTAACATGGAGAAGATAATAGACTTTATAGTCTATTTGACTCTTCTAATGGATTGCTCGTTCCGCTGCAACTATGGTTGAAATTTTTATCATTTACCATATGTTCTAAATCTCTGATTTATTGTTGATGAAGGCTATTGATAATTGAATTATCTTTAGTCATGATATTCTTTACTGAGCTAGTTGTGCTCACCCTTTTGCTTCACAATTCCTTTCAGGTAATAAGAGTGTAGCTGGGTCGAGCGGGGGTAACAGGGAATAGAACGGTGGTCATCATTTAGTAGTTATATTTGGTGAAGAAAATAGGGTGAGGCGAACCCAACGTTGGAAGGGTGTTTTGTCACTATCATACAAGATGTCTAATGACATACAACCTCGTGTCATCATAAGACAGGGTTGTGCTCATCCACTTGCTGAGTATATATACGGGCACTACCTATATAATCTTGGTGTTTGTTTGAAGTATAATTCACGATTAGAGACAGTGGAGATAATGATAAGTCAAGAGAAGACTCACCATTGGGAAGAATATGATAGTAATCTTCTCGTTTTTTTTTGGGTCTATTGGGTCAACCAAGGATAATTCTGTGGCCATATGATATCTATCACAACCTAGAAGCATGGCCTCCCATGTACAAGGATTTCCTTGAGCACTTCCCAAAGATTCTAATTTCTAAAACAGTTTTTGACTATACCTTTATGTAAGGTGTCTTTGTGAGGTGCTGATACATGATGGTGTCCAATGTCACATTTGGTATATATTTGTATCCAAACTCACAGCATATGTGTTGTTGTATTTTGCACGACAATTGTTGTAATAAAGTTGTAGTTATTTTCTGTACCATGTATTTGACGACTCAGAATGGGTTGGATGGAATGGACCTATTTTGGGGTCGTCACATTTGGTATCAGAGCTATAAGTAAAGAGCCCCGAGCCTCTCGCTGGTGACTTCCTATTGATGGGGGATGCACCGAAGCCAGACTCTCCGTAGGGGACGCCGTTCTGCGGTGGCAAACTGATAGGCATCAATGTAAGGTGCTGACATAGGTTGGTGTCCAGAGTTACATTTGGTATCAGAGCTTAGGGATATGATCTCTGGCGGAGATCGGGGAATACAACTAGGAGGGGAGAGATGAGTAAATCCTTCGCTAGTATGTCCTACCTAAGCTTATTTGTTGGTCAGTCATAATATCGAGATATTATGTGATATGTTAATTTGTTCAATTAACCTTTGTTTTGAAGCTGTATTCTAGAATGATATATGAAATACAGGAGATGAGCAATGGAGAAATTATGATGACAGGGAAGATGGAATCTGAAATGAAAGGAATGTATTCTCAATTCTTTGAAATACCAGGTACGTAAATTTCGGGGACGAAATTTCATAAGGAGGGGAGATTGTAAGACCCCGAATTTTATGAAATAAAAGTATTCAATTTTTCTTATAATTACTATTCAGTAAATGGTTAAATTGATAAAAAGTTAAAGTTATGGGTGAAATGTGAAAATTTTTCAAAATAAACAAGTGGTTATAAAATAATCATTGTTGTCGGGAAATATTCGTTTGGTCGTGGAATATTCTTTCTGTCGGAGAATATTCGTACGACGGCGCAGCTATTTGTGGGCCCCATAACGAATAACTGTCGGATGAAGAAAACGATAAATTTGAGTTTTTAAAATAACGGCGTAGTTGTTACCGTTAATACTGTTGAAATACCCGGTGGTTTAAATACAGTAATACGCGTTATTGCACAGTAGCACACGGTATTGCACAGTATTTTTGAAATTATTGATTCTTACGTAAGAAGGCACTACTCAATAATTGTTACAGTAATTACTGTTCAATATTTTATTTTATTGATTCAATAATTGCTGCGTTGATATTTTATATTATTGTTGTTTCAATAATTGTTGATGCACAGTATTTCCATTATCAGATCAATAATTCATATTATTTGAATAGTATTATTAGATAGCATTATTGGTAATGTCTAGAAAGTTCTGTCTAAGGAGAGGTTTGGTCATCTAATTGCGCGCCAGTAAGGAGAAATTCTTATTGGAAAGCCCCCTCTTTCCTGGGAACGGCCTGGTTGTCATAAATGTGATTCTGTAATATTATTTGTGAATAATTAATTATTGATTCATATGATAAGGAAATATTTATTTTATGTGGATATAAATGAGGGATATATTTTTGTGGTTAAAAAATGAAGGAGTTAATGTTGAGGTTTTTATCCGTATTTTTGTCGGAATGGAGGTATTAAAAATCAGGTTTTTGAGATATTTTGCGGGGGTTATAATTTTTAATCCGACCGTTGGATCGTGGTAATTTTTGGATATGTTATACATATATAAGTTGAGTATATGTCCAAAAATTTTGAACCGTTAAAAATGAACGTATGATTTATTATGAATTTTACGAGATGACTGGTTCAGAAATTGTTGAATTTTCGGAGTTTATCATTTTGGTGGAAAATTCTAGAATTGGTGGGCCCCACTTGTGGTTGGTGAAGAAATGTGCTGAATTATATTTCAAATGTGGTGGGTGGGAATAGTAGCAGGTAAAGCCATCAGGTTGCAGGTCAAACCTACCAAAATTTTCCTATAAATAGAGGGCTAAGTTAGAATTGAAAATCACACCAAAAACATAAGCTTTCTCTCTTTCTCTCTCTATATTATGAAGCATATTTTGTGAGTATTTAGATACTTTGAGAGTTGCTATTCAGTGCAAGTTTCCTTCAGCATCATATCCGATATCCAGTCAGAAGTACTGCTCTTTTGAGGTAAGGGATTGTAAGGGATAGTAAGGGATTTTAAGGGTTGTTATGATTTTCAGTTTCGTAATTTTTCTGATCTTCAAAAATTCTGGAAAAATTTGAAATGATATTTTGATGAGTTTTCTTGATTGTGTCCAAAATGGTGATTTTTGGATGTATAGATTGAGTTATGAATTTTATGAGAAAAGACTATTTTAAAAGTAACCGCTTATAATTCCTTGTGGTTAACTCCAAAATTGATGAAATTTTTATTGGGAGTACATGTATATGATAGAAGTATACTCTGTAAATTTCAGAATTTTTAGACAAAAGTACAATTTTTGATAAATGTCTAAATATTCGGCTATTTTGGCCATATGAAAAATAGTAAATGACTTTTAAAAAATTCTGAGAAAATATATGTTCACTATGGGACTATATTATGCTAAATCCAGAAAAGAAATATTTTTGGAACTGATTTGGTATTTTTCATGAAAATGGTCTAGTTATGAGTAAATGAATTAAATATGTTTTGTGAAGAAAGAAAATTGGAAAATAGGATTTTATGGCTTGAGAATCCTATATGAGGTATATGCAGATTTTTGATGAGGGTTTTGGTTATTGATGATGAAATTGTAAGAGTTGGCATTTTATGATGATTAAATGCATTAATTAGTAAAGTGTAAACAATTAAAATAAATTGTTTTATAAATTTAAGTAATGTTATTCTTTCAATATCATTATACCGAAATATTGGTATGAATTTTATTGTAGAATTTCTATCTTTTGTGTCGGGGTTACTATTCATGAGTTACGAATATTACTCTTGAGATTAAAACTATATGTTGATCATATTATTTTTATCATCATATATAACATTTTTATAACCTTGATGTTGAAATTCTCTTTCACTGGAGTGTAAAGATGGGTAGATTATTGGTATGATCATGACTAGGGTTCTCTTTGGCCTGTAGTGCAAAGTTGAATTGTGACTGGTATGATCATGACCATTGAATTTATAATTGAATATCTTAAGCTTAAGTGCAAAGGTGAATTGATCAACATGGTTATAATTATTGTTTATATAAATTCTGAAATGATTATATATTTCTTTGAGATATGAATATATTTGGCCTGTAGTGCAAATATAATTGTTGATGAATATCTTTGGCATGTAGTGCAAAGATGGCCTGTTGATGAATATCTTTGGCCTGTAGTGCAAAGATGAACTGTTGTTGAATATCTTTGGCCCGTAGTGCAAAGATGGTTTGTTGATGAATATCTTTGGCCCGTAGTGCAAAGATGGTTTGTTGATGAATATCTTTGGCCCGTAGTGCAAAGATGGATTTGTTAGTATGATTATAAACAGGAACTGTGATTTGGTATAACCATGATCTTTGATGTTTCAGGTAAAGACAGGTGATGAAAATATTCTTCGTCCTGGGTGCGAAGAAAAATTTATAGTCACAATTATGATTATGAGTTATTCATATGATTGTGGAAAGGAACTGTTGAGTGATGTTACATGGATAAAACATTGTTGGTGGATTTTTAACATGGAGAAGATAATAGACTTTATAGTCTATTTGACTCTTCTAATGGATTGCTCGTTCCGCTGCAACTATGGTTGAAATTTTTATCATTTACCATATGTTCTAAATCTCTGATTTATTGTTGATGAAGGCTATTGATAATTGAATTATCTTTAGTCATGATATTCTTTACTGAGCTAGTTGTGCTCACCCTTTTGCTTCACAATTCCTTTCAGGTAATAAGAGTGTAGCTGGGTCGAGCGGGGGTAACAGGGAATAGAACGGTGGTCATCATTTAGTAGTTATATTTGGTGAAGAAAATAGGGTGAGGCGAACCCAACGTTGGAAGGGTGTTTTGTCACTATCATACAAGATGTCTAATGACATACAACCTCGTGTCATCATAAGACAGGGTTGTGCTCATCCACTTGCTGAGTATATCTATGGGCACTACCTATATAATCTTGGTGTTTGTTTGAAGTATAATTCTCAATTAGAGACAGTGGAGATAATGATAAGTCAAGAGAAGACTCACCATTGGGAAGAATATGATAGTAATCTTCTCGTTTTTCTTTGGGGTCTATTGGGTCAACCAAGGATAATTCTGTGGCCATATGATATCTATCATAACCTAGACGCGTGGCCTCCCATGTACGAAGGTTTCCTTGAGCACTTCCCAAAGATTCTAATTTCTAAAACAGTTTTTGACTATACCTTTATGTAAGGTGTTTTGTGAGGTGATGTCCACGGTTGGACATGTCACATTTGGTATATATTTGTATCCAAACTCACAGCATATGTGTTGTTGTATTTTGCACGACAATTGTTGTAATAAAGTTGTAGTTGTTTTCTGTACCATGTATTTGGCGACTCAGAATGGGTTGGATGGAATGGACCTATTTTGGGGTCGTCACATTTGGTATCAGAGCTATAAGTAAAGAGCCCCGAGCCTCTCGCTGGTGACTTCCTGTTGATGGGGGATGCGAAGCCAGACTCCCGTAGGGGACGCCGTTCTGCGGTGGCAAACTGATAGGTATAATGTAAGGTGCTGACATAGGTTGGTGTCCAGAGTTACATTTGGTATCAGAGCTTAGGGATATGATCTCTGGCGGAGATCGGGGAATACAACTAGGAGGGGAGAGAAGTAAATCCTTCGCTAGTGTGTCCTACCTAAGCTTATTTGTTGGTCAGTCATAATATCGGGATATTATGTGATATGTTAATTTGTTAAATTAACCCTTGTTTTGAAGCTGTATTCTAGAATGATATATGAAATACAGGAGATGAGCAATGGAGAAATTATGATGACAGGGAAGATGGAATCTGAAAGGAAAGGAATGTATTCTCAATTCTTTAAAATACCAGGTACGTAAATTTCGGGGACGAAATTTCATAAGGAGGGGAGATTGTAAGACCCCGAATTTTATGAAATAAAAGTATTCAATTTTTCTTATAATTACAATTCAGTAAATGGTTAAATTGATAAAAAGTTTAAAGTTATGGGTGAAATATGAATTTTTTTCAAAATAAGCAAGTGGTTATAAAATAATCATTGTTGTCGGGGAATATTCGTTTGGTCGTGGAATATTCTTTCTGTCGGGGAATATTCGTACGACGGCGCAGCTATTTGTGGGCCCCATAACGAATAACTGTCGGATGAAGAAAACGACAAATTTGAGTTTTTACAAATAACGGCGTAGTTGTTACCGTTAACACTGTTGGAATACCCGGTGGTTAAAATACAGTAATACGCGTTATTGCACAGTAGCACACGGTATTGCACAGTATTTTTGAAATTATTGATTCTTACGTAAGAAGGCACTACTCAATAATTGTTACAGTAATTACTGTTCAATATTTTATTTTATTGATTCAATAATTGCTACGTTGAAATTTTATATTATTGTTGTTCAATAATTGTTGCTGCACAGTATTTCCATTATCAGATCAATAATTCATATTATTTGAATAATATTATTAGATAACATTATTGGCAATGTCTAGAAAGTTCTGTCTAAGGAGAGGTTTGGTCATCTAATTGCGCGCCAGTAAGGAGAAATTCTTATTGGAAAGCCCCCTCTTTCCTGGGAACGGCCTGGTTGTCATAAATGTGATTCTGTAATATTATTTGTGAATAATTAATTATTGATTCATATGATAAGGAAAATATTTATTTTATGTGGATATAAATGAGGGATATATTTTTGTGGTTAAAAAATGAAGGAGTTAATGTTGAGGTTTTTATCAGTATTTTTGTCGGAATGGAGGTATTAAAAATCAGGGTTTTTGAGATATTTTGCGGGGGGTTATAATTTTTAATCCGACCGTTGGATCGTGGTAATTTTTGGATATGTTATACATATATAAGTTGAGTATATGTCCACAAATTTTGAACCGTTAAAAATGAACGTATGATTTATTATGAATTTTACGAGATGACTGGTTCAGAAATTGTTGAATTTTCGGAGTTTATCATTTTGGTGGAAAATTCTAGAATTGGTGGGCCCCACTTGTGGTTGGTGAAGAAATGTGCTGAATTATATTTCAAATGTGGTGGGTGGGAATAGTAGCAGGTAAAGCCATCAGGTTGCAGGTCAAACCTACCAAAATTTTCCTATAAATAGAGGGCTAAGTTAGAATTGAAAATCACACCAGAAACATAAGCTTTCTCTCTTTCTCTCTATATTATGAAGCATATTTTGTGAGTATTTAGATACTTTGTGAGTTGCTATTCAGTGCAAGTTTCCTTCAGCATCATATCCGATATCCAGTCAGAAGTACTGCTCTTTTGAGGTAAGGGATAGTAAGGGATAGTAAGGGATTTTAAGGGTTGTTATGATTTTCAGTTTCGTAATTTTTCTGATCTTCAAAAATTCTGGAAAAATTTGAAATGATATTTTGATGAGTTTTCTTGATTGTGTCCAAAAATGGTGATTTTTGGATGTATAGATTGAGAGTTATGAATTTTATGAGAAAAGACTATTTTAAAAGTAACCGCTTATAATTCCTTGTGGTTAACTCCAAAATTGATGAAATTTTTATTGGGAGTACATGTATATGATAGAAGTATACTCTGTAAATTTCAGAATTTTTAGACAAAAGTACAATTTTTGATAAATGTCTAAATATTCGGCTATTTTGGCCATATGAAAAATAGTAAATGACTTTTAAAAATTCTGAGAAAAATATATGTTCACTATGGGACTATATTATGCTAAATCCCAGAAAAGAAATATTTTTGGAACTGATTTGGTATTTTTCATGAAAATGGTCTAGTTATGAGTAAATGAATTAAATATGTTTTGTGAAGAAAGAAAATTGGAAAATAGGATTTTATGGCTTGAGAATCCTATATGAGGTATATGCAGATTTTTGATGAGGGTTTTGGTTATTGATGATGAAATTGTAAGAGTTGGCATTTTATGATGATTAAATGCATTAATTAGTAAAGTGTAAACAATTAAAATAAATTGTTTATAAATTTAAGTAATGTTATTCTTTCAATATCATTATACCGAAATATTGGTATGAATTTTATTGTAGAATTTCTATCTTTTGTGTCGGGGTTACTATTCATGAGTTACGAATATTACTCTTGAGATTAAAACTATATGTTGATCATATTATTTTTATCATCATATATAACATTTTTATAACCTTGATGTTGAAATTCTCTTTCACTGGAGTGTAAAGATGGGTAGATTATTGGTATGATCATGACTAGGGTTCTCTTTGGCCTGTAGTGCAAAGTTGAATTGTGACTGGTATGATCATGACCATTGAATTTATAATTGAATATCTTAAGCTTAAGTGCAAAGGTGAATTGATCAACATGGTTATAATTATTGTTTATATAAATTCTGAAATGATTATATATTTCTTTGAGATATGAATATATTTGGCCTGTAGTGCAAATATGAATTGTTGATGAATATCTTTGGCATGTAGTGCAAAGATGGCCTGTTGATGAATATCTTTGGCCTGTAGTGCAAAGATGAACTGTTGTTGAATATCTTTGGCCCGTAGTGCAAAGATGGTTTGTTGATGAATATCTTTGGCCCGTAGTGCAAAGATGGTTTGTTGATGAATATCTTTGGCCCGTAGTGCAAAGATGGATTTGTTAGTATGATTATAAACAGAAACTGTGATTTGGTATAACCATGATCTTTGATGTTTCAGGTAAAGACAGGTGATGAAAATATTCTTCGTCCTGGGTGCGAAGAAAAATTTATAGTCACAATTATGATTATGAGTTATTCATATGATTGTGGAAAGGAACTGTTGAGTGATGTTACATGGATAAAACATTGTTGGTGGATTTTTAACATGGAGAAGATAATAGACTTTATAGTCTATTTGACTCTTCTAATGGATTGCTCGTTCCGCTGCAACTATGGTTGAAATTTTTATCATTTACCATATGTTCTAAATCTCTGATTTATTGTTGATGAAGGCTATTGATAATTGAATTATCTTTAGTCATGATATTCTTTACTGAGCTAGTTGTGCTCACCCTTTTGCTTCACAATTCCTTTCAGGTAATAAGAGTGTAGCTGGGTCGAGCGGGGGTAACAAGGGAATAGAACGGTGGTCATCATTTAGTAGTTATATTTGGTGAAGAAAATAGGGTGAGGCGAACCCAACGTTGGAAGGGTGTTTTGTCACTATCATACAAGATGTCTAATGACATACAACCTCGTGTCATCATAAGACAGGGTTGTGCTCATCCACTTGCTGAGTATATCTATGGGCACTACCTATATAATCTTGGTGTTTGTTTGAAGTATAATTCTCAATTAGAGACAGTGGAGATAATGATAAGTCAAGAGAAGACTCACCATTGGGAAGAATATGATAGTAATCTTCTCGTTTTTCTTTGGGGTCTATTGGGTCAACCAAGGATAATTCTGTGGCCATATGATATCTATCATAACCTAGACGCGTGGCCTCCCATGTACGAAGGTTTTCTTGAGCACTTCCCAAAGATTCTAATTTCTAAAACAGTTTTTGACTATACCTTTATGTAAGGTGTTTTGTGAGGTGATGTCCACGGTGGGAACATGAGTCACATTTGGTATATATTTGTATCCAAACTCACAGCATATGTGTTGTTGTATTTTGCACGACAATTGTTGTAATAAAGTTGTAGTTATTTTCTGTACCATGTATTTGACGACTCAGAATGGGTTGGATGGAATGGACCTATTTTGGGGTCGTCACATTTGGTATCAGAGCATAAGTAAAGAGCCCCGAGCCTCTCGCTGGTGACTTCCTATTGATGAGGGATCACCGAAGCCAGACTCTCCGTAGGGGACGCCGTTCTGCGGTGGCAAACTGATAGGTAACAATGTAATGGCTGACATAGTTGGTGTCCAGAGTTACATTTGGTATCAGAGCTTAGGGATATGATCTCTGGCGGAGATCGGGGAATACAACTAGGAGGGGAGAGATGAGTAAATCCTTCGCTAGTGTGTCCTACCTAAGCTTATTTGTTGGTCAGTCATAATATCGGGATATTATGTGATATGTTAATTTGTTAAATTAACCCTTGTTTTGAAGCTGTATTCTAGAATGATATTTGAAATACAGGAGATGAGCAATGGAGAAATTATGATGACAGGGAAGATGGAATCTGAAATGAAAGGAATGTATTCTCAATCTTTGAAATACCAGGTACGTAAATTTCGGGGACGAAATTTCATAAGGAGGGGAGATTGTAAGACCCCGAATTTTATGAAATAAAAGTATTCAATTTTTCTTATAATTACTATTCAGTAAATGGTTAAATTGATAAAAGTTTAAAGTTATGGTGAAATATGAATTTTTTTCAAATAAGCAAGTGGTTATAAAATAATCATTGTTGTCGGGGAATATTCGTTTGGTCGTGAATATTCTTTCTGTCGGGAATATTCGTACGACGGCGCAGCTATTTGTGGGCCCCATAACGAATAACTGTCGGGTGAAGAAAAAACGACAAATTTGAGTTTTTACAAATAACGGCGTAGTTGTTACCGTTAATACTGTTGAAATACCCGGTGGTTAAAATACAGTAATACGCGTTATTGCACAGTAGCACACGGTATTGCACAGTATTTTTGAAATTATTGATTCTTACGTAAGAAGGCACTACTCAATAATTGTTACAGTAATTACTGTTCAATATTTTATTTTATTGATTCAATATTGCTACGTTGAAATTTTATATTATTGTTGTTCAATAATTGTTGCTGCACAGTATTTTCCATTATCAGATCAATAATTCATATTATTTGAATAGTATTATTAGATACATTATTGGCAATGTCTAGAAAGTTCTGTCTAAGGAGAGGTTTGGTCATCTAATTGCGCGCCAGTAAGGAGAAATTCTTATTGGAAAGCCCCCTCTTCCTGGGAACGGCTGGTTGTCATAAATGTGATTCTGTAATATTATTTGTGAATAATTAATTATTGATTCATATGATAAGGAAATATTTATTTTATGTGGATATAAATGAGGGATATATTTTTGTGGTTAAAAATGAAGGAGTTAATGTTGAGGTTTTTATCCGTATTTTTGTCGGAATGGAGGTATTAAAAATCAGGGTTTTTGAGATATTTTGGGGGGTTATAATTTTTAATCCGACCGTTGGATCGTGGTAATTTTTGGATATGTTATACATATATAAGTTGAGTATATGTCCAAAATTTTGAACCGTTAAAAATGAACGTATGATTTATTATGAATTTTACGAGATGACTGGTTCAGAAATTGTTGAATTTTCGGAGTTTTATCATTGGTGGAAATTTCTAGAATTGGTGGGCCCCACTTGTGGTTGGTGAAGAAATGTGCTGAATTATATTTCAAATGTGGTGGGTGGGAATAGTAGCAGGTAAAGCCATCAGGTTTGCAGGTCAAACCTACCAAAATTTTCCTATAAATAGAGGGCTAAGTTAGAATTGAAAATCACACCAGAAACATAAGCTTTCTCTCTTTCTCTCTCTATATTATGAAGCATATTTTGTGAGTATTTAGATACTTTGTGAGTTGCTATTCAGTGCAAGTTTTCCTTCAGCATCATATCCGATATCCAGTCAGAAGTACTGCTCTTTTGAGGTAAGGGATAGTAAGGATATTAATGGATTTTAAGGGTTGTTATGATTTTCAGTTTCGTAATTTTTCTGATCTTCAAAAATTCTGAAAAATTTGAAATGATATTTTGATGAGTTTTCTTGATTGTGTCCAAAAATGGTGATTTTTGGATGTATAGATTGAGAGTTATGATTTTATGAGAAAAGACTATTTTAAAAGTAACCGCTTATAATTCCTTGTGGTTAACTCCAAAATTGATGAAATTTTTATTGGGAGTACATGTATATGATAGAAGTATACTCTGTAAATTTCAGAATTTTTAGACAAAAGTATAATTTTTGATAAATGTCTAAATATTCGGCTATTTTGGCCATATGAAAAAATAGTAAATGACTTTTAAAAAATTCTGAGAAAAATATATGTTCACTATGGGACTATATTATGCTAAATCCCAGAAAAGAAATATTTTTGGAACTGATTTGGTATTTTTCATGAAAATGGTTAGTTATGAGTAAATGAATTAAATATGTTTTGTGAAGAAAGAAAATTGGAAAATAGGATTTTATGGCTTGAGAATCCTATATGAGGTATATGCAGATTTTTGATGAGGGTTTTGGTTATTGATGATGAAATTGTAAGAGTTGGCATTTTATGATGATTAAATGCATTAATTAGTAAAGTGTAAACAATTAAAATAAATTGTTTATAAATTTAAGTAATGTTATTCTTTCAATATCATTATACCGAAATATTGGTATGAATTTTATTGTAGAATTTCTATCTTTTGTGTCGGGGTTACTATTCATGAGTTTACAAATATTACTCTTGAGATTAAAACTATATGTTGATCATATTATTTTTATCATCAATATAACATTTTTATAACCTTGATGTTGAAATTCTCTTTCACTGGAGTGTAAAATGGGTAGATTATTGGTATGATCATGACTAGGGTTCTCTTTGGCCTGTAGTGCAAAGTTGAATTGTGACTGGTATGATCATGACCATTGAATTTATAATTGAATATCTTAAGCTTAAGTGCAAAGTGAATTGATCAACATGTTTATAATTATTGTTTATATAAATTCTGAAATGATTATATATTTCTTTGAGATATGAATATATTTGGCCTGTAGTGCAAATATAAATTGTTGATGAATATCTTTGGCATGTAGTGCAAAGATGGCCTTTGATGAATATCTTTGGCCTGTATGCAAAGATGAACTGTTGTTGAATATCTTTGGCCCGTAGTGCAAAGATGGTTTGTTGATGAATATCTTTGGCCCGTAGTGCAAAGATGGTTTGTTAGATGAAATCTTTGGCCCGTAGTGCAAAGATGATTTGATAGTATGATTATAAACAGAACTGTGATTTGGTAAACCATGATCTTGATGTTTCAGGTAAAGACATGTGATGAAAATATCTTCGTCCTGGGTGCGAAGAAAATTATAGTCGACAATTATGATTATGAGTTATTCATATGATTGTGGAAAGGAACTGTTGAGTTGATTTACATGGATAAAACATTGTTGGTGGATTTTTAACATGGAGAAGATAATAGACTTTATAGTCTATTTGACTCTTCTAATGGATTGCTCGTTCCGCTGCAACTATGGTTGAAATTTTTATCATTTACCATATGTTCTAAATCTCTGATTTATTGTTGATGAAGGCTATTGATAATTGAATTATCTTTAGTCATGATATTCTTTACTGAGCTAGTTGTGCTCACCCTTTTGCTTCACAAATCCCTTCAGGTAAATAAGAGTGTAGCTGGGTCGAGCGGGGTAACAGGGAATAGAACGTGGGTCATCATTTAGTAGTTATATTAGGTGAAGAAAATAGGGTGAGGCGAACCCAACGTTGGAAGGGTGTTTTGTCACTATCATACAAGATGTCTAATGACATACAACCTCGTGTCATCATAAGACAGGGTTGTGCTCATCCACTTGCTGAGTATATATACGGGCACTACCTATATAATCTTGGTGTTTGTTTGAAGTATAATTCACTATTAGAGACAGTGGAGATAATGATAAGTCAAGAGAAGACTCACCATTTGGAAGAATATGATAGTAATCTTCTCGTTTTTTTTTTGGGGTCTATTGGGTCAACCAAGGAAATTCTGTGGCCCATATGATATCTATCATAACCTAGAGCATGGCCTCCCATGTACAATGATTTTCTTGAGCACTTCCCAAGTTTCTAATTTCTAAAACAGTTTTTGACTATACCTTAATGTAA
>CM029020.1:41532223-41646798 GCA_016801055.1 Panax notoginseng
TTGTACACATATAATATCATAATTACAGAACATATACACATATACACTTAATCCTGAATAATTCACCAAAAGCCTTCACAAAATTTTGAAATCCTCAAAATTCCTTTCCAAAAATACTAAACACATACACTTATTTTCTGTTAAGGTCTATTATTTGACCTTAAATCCATCATTTAAGAATCTTAAATTTTTTCTAAATTCTCGGGTTGTCACAGGTCCAATAAACCTTAGGTTTAGCTTTCCCTTTTTACCGAAACGAACAGTGCCCTTCCAAGTAGAAACTTTTAGGAATACGTAATTTCCTACATCGGATGCACGATCTTGTCTGTGTTGATCAGCATACTTTTTTTTGTCTGTCTTGAGCAGCTGTGACGCCCCCGAATCCAGGTCCTCTGACCCCGGTTCGGTCATCACGATAAAATACAAACATCCACCTCTAAACAATATACGATAACTAAAATGCGGAATATAATAAATGTACGTCGTTTATTCAAAAGGTGTTACTAGTCCTAAGATACGATAACCTTAATATCATCTTACAAACATACCCTAAAATAAATATTAGGGTTCATATTACACAATAGTAATTTTAAACTAGGCATAAGGTAAAGTCTGTTCCTTGCCACTACTCTACATCTTTCCTTTACCCTTGTCCTTCCCTGAGGTCTCGGGCTTAGCTGCAATATAATTCATGATATAGCAAGGATGAGCAACAAGTTTACCCAGTAAGTTTAAATACAACAATAAGGAAATATCATGATGAATGAAAAAAATAACTGACAATGAATTCAACAATATGAATATCTGAAGGATTCGACAATATGAATATCGCAAGCAAAGATAATGATTGCTTTTAGAATAACTGCTAGTCAAATAGACTTTGAACTATAACACTCCAATGGAATCAATAGCTAATTGACCCTTTGGTTACTGGCTACAGAATAAGTACATGAGGGGATCAGCCTCACGTACACTATGTATATGTATAATATTTAAATCTGCTCTTTGTATCTTATATTAGATACCTGGGGTACTCCCCTATCATAGAAGGGGTGTTCTTTCAATCTAAGAATCCTTACCATCAATTGGTTTGGATAGCTTTTATAAAATTTCATACTCTTGTCTGACCGAACAAAGGTTCAGACTCTATCTAACACAGCCCAAGAACTATTGAACTTTAAATGATGTACAAGTCCAAGACTGTACGAATTCAAGTGCACTATGTGCGAATATCAATAATAATCGATGTGGAATAATTGTAAAGTAATTAAACCACTTAATAGCATGCTTGGAAATAAGATTCAAGCTTAAATGAATAACTTTCAAATCAACAATAACCTGCTCAGTACAATATGAGAAGGATAGGAAACTTTCATAAAAACAAAGTTGTGTAAGTTAGGAAACTTGCAACACAATAAAAATAATGTTCGAATACTCGCTCAATATAAATTTGAGTGAGATTAGGAAAATTGCACAATAAAAGTAGGGTTTAAGGAACTTGCACATTCAAAGAGTGAAGTTCAAAGAAACTTGCTCAATAATAAGTGGAGTAAGTTTAGGGAAACTTGCATGTTTACTCAGCTATATATAATACTAGCTTTAACTAACTCTCGTTGAAATGACCTAACGTTATCAAGTCGATCATTTCAATTAGTATGTGTAATTAATACGAGTCTACACTTAAAAGAATCAAGTCATCACATAGCATGCTTCTCAAGACATTATATGGCATATTGGTCATATATTACAAGGTAAAGAAATCATATAAGCATGCCTTAAATTTCAAAATAAAAAACAGAATCTATTTGTGACTGCAGGTGCGCCTTGGCCAGACCAAGATTGAGCTTCTGCTCTCCTGACTTCAGTCCAACTCTAACACACTAATTACACACCTATTTTAACATACATACATGCTAGAGTTTCATATATAACATATGATCATACTTGAATTCATTACTCCCAGTTTAACTTACAATTTATATGTCATTAAAACATAAAAAGTTCATGTAATCATTTGTGCCTTACAACTTGATCATTCAATACTCATTAGTCATGCTTGTATATAGATAACACATGTATACTTTACTCACATAGTTCATATTTTAGAAATTTTCTTTTTATGACTATGTGTGAATAAGTGAAAACCATATATTTAACCAAACGATGTTCATGCCAATGTATCTATAGGCATAATGAGTCCTAATATACATGCTTGCATGGTTATAACGTACTTTACTCATTTCTTAGTGACATTAATTTTCTCATTCTAACTTTCTTTGAATTTTACACTAAGTCAACTTAGCTTATACAAAGCATCTTAACATATAACTCTATGCATTTACAACATATAATAAAGCCACATATGCATACTCAAATGGTCAGAACTTACAAGATAAAAGTCTTGGTCAAGTTCACTTTGAAAAGTCTTAAGTTTTCTTATCTTTGAAATAGTCTTAACTTTCAATCATATATGCTAGTATGTTCAATCACTTTAGTCTTGAATTTCATGTCAATATAAACCATATTATCTTACTCATAAAGTCAGAATGCTCACATGATGTGTTCGTGACAAAGTTCACTTTTAAAATCACAAATTTTATTTCAAGACCACAAGTATTGTGTTAATCATTGCTATACTTGTTCATCCTATATGCATGTGCTTACATGTGCGTGTTAAAATAATTTACAAGCTTGCTTTACAATGTACTAACAAATTAACATAACAGAAAACATCAGGTCTGGTGCAGGTATGGAGCAGCTGCGCTGCACCCTAGTACAATTAGGGCGCAGATGCGTTATGCCAGAAAAAGAAACTGAGTTTGGTTTACGGCGCAGCTGCACTGCACCCTAGTACAATTAGGGCGCAACTGTGCCAGATCGGGACCAGAAGCAGTAGCTGCTCTGTTCTGCAGAGCATAACCAACTCTGATTTCTCTTGATTAAAACATGTTCCCAACCATAATTACAGGTTCTATGTATATACACATACATCCTAACACAATGCTAGTATGTTAAGTCATGCTAATTCAAATAATCAACCCATTAAACAATTTATCAAAAATGAAGAATGGGAATGGAAGTTATACCTTTGTGACTCAATTCAGCTGCTATCTATCAATCTACTCACTCTTAGTAAACTAATTCTCGGCAAATTGTAATGAGAAAGATGAAGGTCTTATTTATAGAAGAATGGTTAACTAGATAATGTCATTACCTCAAAAATCAAAACATTGGATTTCAAGAATGTATAAGTGTTAAGAGAGAGTCTGTGAGAGTTGGTGAATTCACTCATGAATCCCACTCCCCATCCACTAATTGATCTAGGTTTAATGAATTTGAGATGAAGCTAGGCTAGGCTTGCTAGCTTTTCACGTGGGAAGAAAGAAATGGGACTCAAATTATGGGACAAAGAAATCCCAGCATTTGCATACAATGAAATGCAACAATTGGCTTATACCATATATACACATAATATAAACTTTGGTTATAAAATATGTATGCACAATTCATTTCACATAACATAGGTTATAATGATTTAAAGGGTATACAATGTATTTCCCAATTACAAGGTATCAAGTAGTGCACATGCATATAATTCATGTACATCTTCAATTACCATAATTGTTATTATCATAATAACTTAATGAAATCATTAATAATTTAACAATTGATATTATTATATGTCAATAGGATATACATGAATGTTTACTCATACACTTCTTATCATATAACAATATTATTATGCAACTCAAATGAATGCAAATAACTCTTACTGTATAGTCTATATATATAGTATATAGACATATTAATGTGCCACCTTATACTATATAAAATATATAGTTAACTACCATATAATAAAGGTTTACTATATTGCACAAATTAATCAAGTAAATATATAATCATATTATATTTATTAATCTCTTACTCATTAATTATTATTTATTTATAATAATTATTAATTAACATATTATCAACTAGTTACTCATAATTGAAATTAATCAATATATTCAACTCTTGCCACCATATTCAAATAAATTAAATATTTAATTATTAATAATCCTATCAATTCCTTGATATCAAACTCTTAGGATTAGCCCACTAATTTAAATAACTATTAGTGACTCCCTTTAATCAATTCATAACCACATAAGGTTTTAAATAGACTCACAAAACTAACCTACTAGAATTAAATCACATATTTAATTAATAAGGAGTTTTAAAATTCACGGTCATTAAAACAACTACCAATCTTGTCCTGATGAGTTTGACAACCTCAGCAGTTTGTTGTACCAGTTTCGGTCCTAACAGTTGATGTTCACCGACTTCATCCCAGCACAGTGGAGTTCTGCATTTCCTGCCGTATAATGCTTCGTAAGGCAGCATGCCGATGCTTGCATGGGTGTTGTTGTAGGCAAATTTCACCAATGGTAAATGTTCATCCCAGCTCCCTTTGAAATCCATGATGCATGCTCTCAGCATATCTTCCAATGTCTAGATTGTTCGTTCGCTTTGGCCATCTGTTTGCGGATAATATGCCGTACTCATTCTAAACTTTGTTCCCATACATTTTTGTAGTCTCTTCCAAAAGTTTGACGTGTTGGCACTGGCACTCCATGCCTCGAAACGATCTCTTTAACGTATAACCTTGCCAACTGATCAAGATTGAACCTAATCTTTATTGGCAAAAAGTATGCTGATTTTGTCAGTTTGTCCACTATCACCCAAATCGCATCGCATCCTCTCTGAGTAATTGGAAGACCCACCCCAAAATCAATTGTGAATTACCACTTCCATTCTAGTATTTCCAATGGTTGAAGTAATTCGCTTGGTCTTTGATGCTCAGCCTTGACTCTTTGACATGTCAAACATTTCGTGACACATTCTGCAACATCTCTTTTCATGTTTGGCCACCTAAAATGACGTCATAAATCTTGATACATCTTCGTACTTCCCGGATGAATCGAGTATCTTGAATTATGAGCTTTGATCAAGATTTCTTCTTTAATTTCTGGTACTGCTGGAACCAAAATTCTTCCCTCGAATCTTAGTAACCCTTTAGTATCGATCTTGTATTTCGCTTCACTACTGTCAACCACTTTCTCTTTGATTTTTCCACACTCTTCATCTTGTAGTTGAGCATTCTTTATCTTGTCCACCAAAGTTGGACTAGCTTCTATTTGAAATAGTCGATCATCGGATTCTTTTGGAAATGTTATTTCTAACTCTAGCTTTGTCATTGCTGAAATAAGATCCTCCTAAGTGGTTATTAGCATCAACTTTTCCCTACCTTTCCTGCTTAAAGCATCTGCAATCACATTCGCTTTGCCTGGATGATAGAAGATCTCACAACCGTAATCTTTTATCAATTCCATCCATCTTCTTTGACGCATGTTCAGGTCCTTTTGAGTGAAATTATACTTCAGACTCTTATCGTCTGTGTAGATGTGAGACCCCATATTTTATGAAATGAAAGTATTCAATTTTTTTATAATTATTATTCTATTTAATAAATGGTTTAATTGATAAAAAGTTAAAGTTAAGGTGATATGTGAAATTTTTTGCAAAGTAAGCAAGTTGATATAAAATATTCGTTGTATCGGGGAATATTCGTTTGATGACACAATCATTGGTGGACCCCACAACGAAAGTATTGTCGTAGTTAGAAAACGACAGAAATATCTTTTTATAAAAATAAAGGGTGAAAGTTTTATCGTTAAAATGTTGAGATGCCCGTGGTAAAAATACAGTAATACGCGTGGTTGCATAGTAGAACACGGTATTGATTATTGATGCTTACGTAAGAAGCCACTTAGTTTACTCAATTATTGCTACAGTAATTATTGCATAGTATCTCACGTTATTTGATTCAATTATTGTCACAGTATCATCTGCATAATATTTTATATTATTAAGTCAGTAATTGAGACAATACATTTATTCATATTATTATTTATATTATTGATAATGTCTAGAAAGTTCTGTCGAGAAAATGGGTTAGGTCATCTAATTGCGCGCCAATAAGGAGAAATCTTTATCGGAAAGCCCCCTCTTACCTGGGAATGATCTGGTTGTCGATATTGTAAGTTATAATATTAATGATGAATAATTGTTAAAGTATTAAAAATGTGTTTATTGAAGATAAGTGAATTACAAAAGTTAGAGGGGAATAATGCAAACTTGGAAAACTTTAGGGGTACTAAAGTGTAATAAGTTAAATCAATCAGGACCATTGATGGTGGTTTTAATAGTAAACCAATCTGGACCATTGATGGTGGTTTTAATGGTTAATCAATCTGGACCATTGATGGTGGTTTTAATAGTAAATCAATCTGGACCGTCGGTAGTGGTTTTAATAGTAAATCAATCTGGACCGTCGGTGGTAGTTTTAATAGTAAATCAATCTAGACCGTCGGTGGTGGTTTTAAAAGTAATCAATCTGGACCGTCGGTGGTGTTTTAAAGTAATCAATCTAGACCGTCGGTGGTGGTTTTAAAAGTAAATCAATCTGGATCGTCGGTTGTGGGTTTAATAGTAATCAATTTGGACCGTCCGTTCTAATAGTAAATCAATCTGGACCGTTCATGAATTAGTTACTATTTAGTCCATTCTCCTATAAATAGAAGCTTAATTCTTCTTTCATTCTCACCAATTCACTGAGATTCACAAAAGAAGCTATAGAGAGAAAAACTATAGAGAGCAAGAAGAAGAGTATTCTGCTACTTCACTATTGCAGTATCTAGTCTTCTACTAAGGTAAGGGGTGTTATTTCTTTTGTATTCGTAAGGGATATTACTTTTTATATTTGTAAGGGATGTTATTTTACTTTTGGTAATGGATATTATTTGTTGTATTCGTAAGGGATGTTATTTTCGTTTGGTAAGGGGTAGTATTTCTTTCATATTCATAAGGAATACTATTTTTCGTATTCATCCTTTAATATGTCAGAATAATCTGTCTACGCGAATTACGTACCATATGACAGGTGAAAATTCATTTGTAGTTTCGTATGTTATTTCTTTTCATATTCTTAAATCCAAACTTACTATGGTAATTATTGCTTCTATAATTTCTGAAATTAGTGGAATATCCTTAAGTTTTGCGCTTCATCCAGTATAGTTTTATTGGAATATTGATATGAACTTTTTTATTAAATATCAATATTTTCACCCGAGATACTATTCACGGGTTACTATTCACCCAGTTACTATTCACTATAATATTATTCACTCAGGTATTCGGGGCACTTTTCATGCTGGGGTACTATTCACGAGTTACTATTCACGGATTACTATTCACTCGATTACTATTCACTCAAATATTGTTCACTCGGGTATTTGGGACATTTTTCATGTCGCGATACTATTCACGAGGTTCTATTCCCGAAGTACTATTCACGGAGTACTATTCATCGAAAAATTTATTTCTTTTCTGTCCAAATTATTTTTGATACATGAATATTATTCTTGAATTTTACTCCACAAAGAAGTATCATGTTGACAATTTGGATATTTTTTAAACTTTGGATAAATTTAAAATCTTTAATATTTATCCTTGATTCTGTTTGATTGATGCTTATATCATTGTCATCAACCTCATGCTTATATTGTGATGAAAGTCATCTTTGGCTTATGTGCATAGATGGACTGTTGTTGGGTAAAATCTATATACGCACAATACGCAATTATATGTGGTCAACAAGTAATACAGTAATGAGTAGAGTATCGTTCCCACAGAGACAAGTTAGTAATAAATTTAACCTCACAATTATCAATTCCCTATTAATCCTGATTTTATTAAGCTATCCAATTCAATGATTAAAATTATAAAAACTAAATTATTAATGAATAAACTATCACAAAATAGTCACAAAAATCAAAAATGAAATTTCAAACAATTAATAGAGAATTAGACTTATGATTTCACCCTAAGCTTCACTCTGATTTCTACACCTTTATTCCAATTCAACTCACTAACCCAGTTTATTAATCAAGAACACGACTGTAATACTAGCCACCTCTCGATGCACTAATGCCGTATTAACTTAGATCCACAAATTAGATAGAAACAAGTTAAATACCTTAATCAACTAACTCACTATATCTCTATGTGAATTACAATTAAAGAAGGTTTAGGATTAAGTTCCCTATCTGATTACATGCGATGTCAAGCATATCTCTACCTTAACATTCATCAAGATTCTGTTATTCACAAAATTCATGAACACATGCTATATTAACTAAGTCTAGATTCATATATCCTCTCTCGATTCCATACAAATCCACAAAGAATTGTTAATCAGGCAATTCATAAATTTAAGCTCAAATTAATATAGATATACTGGAAAATAGCTCATTGAACTGGAAATCAAAGTTAACAAAATCATCGATTCACTTAAGGATCCATCATAAGCCTAACAAGTGAATTAGTTCATCATGAATGAAATAATAACTGAATAATTCAAAGAAAAAATCTTTTCAATTACAAATATAAAACTAAAATGAAGAATAGTGAAAAACACCCTTCACGTAGCCTTAAATCTGCAATCATCACGAAGATCTCTTCAAAATCTCCCTCCACAGCTTGCTATGAAATTCTGGAAAAAATCTCTCTAATATGTCTTGTGTGTGTAATTCGTTGTTAATTGAGTAAAAATATCCCAACGCACAAGTCTTAGTCGAAATCCTCTGCTAATTAGAGTCCATATGTTATCCAATTGTTAATGTTCATGTCCCAGCAGAGTTCAAAGCAAGAAAGGAGACTCAGCAGTCGAGACCCCCTGCCCCGGCGGGGGTGTATGCCTATAAACAGCCCGTCCCGGCGAGCATCCATTTGTAAACCAATGTTGAAGACCCCCTACCTCGGCGGGGGTGCAGGCCGCCCCGACGGGGGTGCGGGCCACCCCGGCGGGGGTAGCTTCTGCAAACTGGCTTAGCTAAACATGATTCTTGCAACCAAAATGCTCCAAATGCCTCCTTTTTTTCATTCAATCACCACGCCACCTAGCCTACATACAAAATAACACGAAACGAGTAAAAATAAACATGAAAATAAGAAAGAAACAACGATTAAGCTTGAAATGTACATCAATTTATGGATATAAAATCCACTTATCAAAATCCCCTAAACTTAAGCCGTGCTAGTCCTCGAGCACAAAACAAACTACATACTATGCAATGCAATGAAATGTAACGAATCTAATCTATATGCTTTCAAATCCAACAGTATCACAGAATCAAAAATTATCTCACTTGCCTTAGAGAAAACAAGTAAACTCTACAATATTAATCACCAAAACCTATCAATAATTTCTTATTAGTTCTCAAATCTTAAACCATTATTACTGGTATAGTGTGCGTGTGTGTTCAACATCCATGATAATTGATATAGACTCAAATTCAATACATCACCAATTTCTTAGAAGGAATCATACAACGCAAACTTAAAATTTCAAAAATAGACAAGTTCCAACTGAATTCAGACATTTATCAAGCTTAAGGGATCAAATAGGGTATTCATGCTTTCTTTTCTTCTTCTTTTTCATATACGGGGGATCTTTGCTCTTATTTCCCATCTTTTTCATATATTTTTTTTACACATGGCTATGCACTGTCCTATTCCCTTAGGCTTTTCAATGTTACTTTAACGAGCTTTCGACCAACGACTCCTAGACCATTAAGACCTTAGGGCGCTAGGTGTAAAGACAATCCCCTCGGGCTTACTTACTCAAGTAACAAAAGCCACAAAACTAGACAAGCACGCCACGGTGTTTATTCTTATTTTTTTAGATAGCTTATATACCCAAAATATTCCTCCAAACTTAGGTTCTTGTCTAAATCGTCGTTTTCACTACCTATCCTTGTCATTTTCTCATTCACCCTAACATTATCCTTTAGAAACTCTTTATACATCAATTTGAACTAACCAGTTAATATAGATGTTGTTAGCGTGCTAACCTTTTTACACCAGTTTCAAACAAGCACAAGATTCGATTCATAATAGAAACTATATCACAGTTCTAATAATCATTGTTATATTTGTTAACTTAGTCTCAATCTCATCATTGGCCCAAAATAATATGAAATGTGATGCCCCAAAACAGGTATACATTCGATTCATCGTACTCTTGTTTCATGATATGAATCATTAATCTTCGATCCATATCAAATTGGGGTTGACCGCAATGTACCGGGTAATTCAAAACTCGATGTTGGGTTCTCTCAATTGATGTCCAAAAAGAGAAATACATGTCATCTATTTTAGCCTTCTTAGATTGGACATCTCTTTCCACAATATCAACGCGTCATGTAGATTTTACCCATGCACCACTCATTCTCACTCGTTCAGTTGTTTCTTCTTTTTGCTCAGATTCCAGCTTTATCATCTTATACTCTACTAAAGAATGCTTCTGTTCAAGCGTCACATATCGGGTAACACAAGCTTGAATTGTTGCATCCTTTTGTTCCACGACCGCCTGCCGTTCTTCAGCATGCTCTTCTAACTCATGAATACGATTTTACAATTCTAAATTTCGATCATAAAATTCTTCTAATAAATTCTCCTCAGGTTCCTCTTCTTCCTCGCTCTCAGCTGCAACCTCTGCAACTAGCTCGGGTGCAACTATTAGTTCTTCACTCAACACGTAGATATCTCTAATTTCTTTTTTGGCTGACATCAAATTAACCTGATTAGTGATTAAAGGTGTCACAACGGTCTCATTCACTCCATTGTTAACATTTTCAGCTGCCATTTTCAAATACTGCCACAAAACAAGGGTTAATTGACATATCAAATATTATCCCTATACTTTGACCGACCAATTAAATAACAAACTCCTAGTTCTTGTCTCACATCTCAGCCAAGGATCATATCCCTAAGCTTTGATACCAACTGTGACGCCCCCAAAATAGGTATACATCACCCATCTTGAGTCGCCAAATACATGGTACAAAATTCAAATACAAATTAATTATACAACAGTCGTGTAAAATACGACAAAGCATAATCTAAGAGTTTTAATAAGAATATTGTCATCTAGACAATATCCACACTCAAGGGAGTCCTCATTATATTTATTATCACACTATTTAACAGAATAGTGAGGAATACTAATGCTATCATCTGGACCGTCACTCTGTTCCCCGACTAGTCCTGGCTACGTTCTCATTTCCTGAAGAGAACAGTGAAAGAAAGGGTGAGTTCAACTAGCCCAGTAAAAAATTTATGACTAAGATAATGCAGAATAAATTATCATTAACCTTCAACAATGTTAAACTGATAGAATATAAAAGACAACAAGTTTAACTGCAGCGGAACAAGCAATGCATTAGAAGAGTGAAGTAGAGCATAAAATCTACTATCTTCTACGATTTAAAAAGTTTTTCATCAACTTTTATCGCTGAGACTCAGCTTAATAAATAAAATCGAATCATCCATGCAACACGGGCAAGGATATTGTTAAGTGGATTTAATATACACGAATCGATGTTCATTTCAAGTTTAAATTCGTAGTTATCTTCTTGTTTTGTGTTCGTTTTCACTCGTTTCATGTTTTTTTATGTGTAGGGTGGTCATGGAGGCAAGTGGTAAAGAAAGGCGGTCTTTTGGAGCAAAGTTGGAAAAATGCATGAAATACAAAAAATTCTTTAACAGTGGGCACACCCGTCGGGACGGGCTATCTGTGCCTTGTACCCCCCGCCGGGGCGGGGGTGCCAAATTTTGCAGTTTCCTGCTGCTGTTTAAACTCTGCTGGGACTTGGTTTTTGGGACTTTTGTGATGTGCATGTACTCTAATAAAAGGGGACTTCGGCCAGAACATGAGGGGAGCTAGAGATTATGGTACAAACAACAAATCACACAACACAAGAAGCATAATACAGAGACAAATTCCAGATTGTGACTTGCAAGCTTTGGAGGAGTAATTTGAAGAGATTTTCATGATGATTGCAATTCTAGGCTACGTGAAGGGTGTTCACCATTCTTCTTCTCTTTAGTCTTTTATTTGTAATTGCAAGGATGTTTTCGTTAGATTATTCAGTTTTTAATTCATTTGTTATGAACTAATTCGCTTATTAGGCTTGTGATGGATCCTTGGGTGAAACGATGATTTTATAACTTTGATTTCCAGTTCAATAAAATATTTTCAGTTTATCTATGTTAATTTGAGCGTGAATTTATGAATTGTTTGATCAACAATTCTTTATGGATTTGTATGGAATCGAGAGAGGATATTCAAATTTAGACCTAGTTAATATAGCATGTGTCATGAATTTTGTGAATAGCAGATTCTTGATTATTGTTAAGGTAGAGATATGCTTGACATCGCATGTAATCAGATAGAGAACTTACGCTTAAACCTTCTTTAATTTCAGTTCACATAGAGATATAGGAGTTGGTTGAATTAGGTGTTTAACTTGTTTCTATCTTAATTGTGGATTTAAGTTAATACGATATTAGTGCATCGAGAGGTGGTTAGTACTACATTCGTGTTCTTGATTAATAAACTGAGATATTGAGTTGAATTGGAATAAAGGTTTGAAAATCAGAGTGAAGCTTAGGGTGAAATCATAAGTCTAATTCTCCATTAATTGTTTAAAAATCCGGATTTTGATATTTGTGATTGTTTTGTGATAATTTAATTAATTGTTAATTTAGTTTTTATAATTAAAAACCATTGAATTGAATAGTTTAATAGAACTATGATTAATAGAAAATTGATAATTGTGAAGTTAAATTTCTTGCTAATTTGTCTTTGTGGGAACGATACTTAATTCATTACTATATTACTTGTTGACCACATATTAACTTTCTTGCTAATTTGTCTTCGTGGGAACGATACTTTATTCATTACTACTATATGAGGCATGGGTGAGGTACAAGGAATTACTTAGAAAGTGCCCACGTCATGGATTACCAAAGTGGCTGCAAATGAACACCTTTTATAACAGACTACATGAGAATGTCAGAACCAGTATTGACGTAGCGTCGGGCGGAGCATTCATGGCCAAGAGTTACGAGGAAGCCTACAATTTGATTGAAACCATGGCAGCAAATAACTACCAGTGGCCCACAACAAGAATGACACAGGCAAAGGCTGCTGGGATTTTGGAAGTAGATGGGGTGACAGCTATACAAGCAAAGATTTCTTGCGCTGTCCAAGAAGTTTGATGCTATGACAGGGGCTCAAGTTCAGCAGGTTGCGGTAGTATGTGAATTGTGTGCGGTTGATCATCCTACAGATCAGTGCGCAACTAATCTAGCATCCATCCAGTTCATAGGTAACTATAACAGAATTCCGTAGAATACATACCAAAACACCTACAACCAGGGGAATCGGAACCACCCAAATTTCTCGTGGAGCAATAACCAGCAAAATCAAGCTCCACGACCATCATATCCCCTAGGTTTTCAGAGTCACCAACAACTGGTTCAACATCAGGAAAGGAAATCAGATTTCGAGGAAATGGTGTCGAAGTACATAACGGGCAATGAGGCAACAATGAAATCACAAGAGTTGGCAATCAAGAATTTAAAAAATCAGATTGGACATATGGCGTTAGCATTGAATAATAGACCACAAGGAATGTTACCAAGCGACACTGAGAGAATTCCGAAGGGTTGTCATGAGCAATGTCAAGTAGTTATTTTGAGAAGTGGAAAACACCTCAGAGGTAATAATGCAGAAAATTTAGCGACACCGGAGGAAAAAGTTGATGACAATAACGTGGTTAAAGGTAACAAGGGTGAGGATAAGTAATGTGAGGAAATAAAAGTAAACAATAAGCCAATGGTTTATCCTCCACCACCATTTCAACAGAGAGTTCAAAAATAGAAATCAGATAAGCAGCTCGCAAAGTTCTTAGAAGTGTTCAAGAAACTCCAGATTAACATCTCATTCGCAAAAGCCCTAGAGCAAATGCCGAGTTATGCAAAGTTCATGAAAGGAATTCTGTCGAGAAAAAAGAAATGGGAAGAATTTGAAACAGTGGCACTAACAGAGGAGTGTAGTGCGGTGTTACAGCATAAGCTACCACCAAAACTTAAAGACCCGGGGAGCTTTACTATCCCATGCACGATCGGGAAAATGTCGTTTAACAAATGTTTATGTGACTTGGGGGCGAGTGTGAACCTTATGCCATTGTTATTATACTCAGAATTAGGTTTACCCACGCCAAAGCCTACGAATATTTCATTGCAGTTGGCGGATAGGTCAGTTATATACCCGAGAGGCATAGTAGAGGACATTTTGGTTAAGATTGATAAGTTTATATTCCTAGCGGACTTTATCATTTTGGATTTTGAGGAGGATAAGAACATCCCGATTATCTTAGGGAGACCTTTCTTGGCCACGGGAAGGACGCTCATAGACGTGCAAAAAGGAGAACTTATTATGAGAGTCCAAGATCAAGAAATCAAATTTAATGTGTTCAAGGCCATGAAATTCCCTACGGATGAGGAAGAATGTTTTCGGATGGATTTAATTGAGCAAATCATCAGTGAAGATATGAGCAAGAGTTTGGTCAACAATCCGTTAGAAACAACCTTATTGTGGGATGAAGAAAATGACGACCCAAAATTTGTGGTCTACTTACAAATGTTAGACTCATTGCCACGAGTTAGCCGTTTCAGAGCACCGTTTGAACCTTTGCACACTGAGGAGATAGCTGCAAAAAAACTTAAATCGTCATTGGAGGAGCCACCAACATTGGAACTTAAACCACTCCCTAAACATCTCAGGTATGCGTACTTAGGCAATTCAAATTCTTTACCTATAATTATTTCTGCTGCACTTAACGAATTGCAGGAAGAAAAGTTGCTGAGGGTGCTTAGGGAACACAAGTCAGCGATTGGTTGGACGATTGCAGATATAAAGGGAATTAGCACGTCATTTTTCATGCACAAGATCCTGATGGAAGATGATGCAAGACCGTCGGTGGAGCATCAACGTCGACTTAACCCTATTATAAAGGAAGTGGTAAAGAAGGAAATTCTAAAATTATTAGATACCGGTATCATTTATTCGATTTTTGATAGTAAATGGGTGAGTCCGGTTCATTGTGTGCTGAAAATAGGGGGAATGACGGTGGTACAGAATGAGGACAACGAGTTAATTCCAACAAGAACAGTGACAGGTTGGAGGGTGTGCATCGATTATAGGAGGTTGAATAAGGCAACCATAAAAGATCACTTTCCGCTACCCTTTATTAATCAAATGTTAGATAGATTGGCGGGACATGATTTCTACTGTTTATTGGATGGATACTCGGGCTATAACCAGATCGCCATCGCTCCTGAGGATTAAGAAAAGACAACATTTACATGCCCTTATGGCACATTTGCATTCAGGAGGATGTCATTCGGGTTATGCAATGCACCTACAACCTTCCAACGGTGTATGATGGCCATTTTTTCAGATATGGTGGAGAAAAATGTTGAAGTCTTCATGGACGATTTTTCGGTCTATGGAGACAACTTTGATACTTGCCTAGGGAATCTGGTTATGGTATTACAACGATGTAAGGATACAAACCTCATACTCAATTGGGAAAAATGCCACTTCATGATTGAAGAAGGCATAATTTTGGGTCATAAGGTGTCGGCTCAAGGATTGGAGGTGGACAAAGCAAAGCTGGAAACAATTGAGAAACTGTCTCCACCAAGCTCAGTTAAGGGTATTAGAAGTTTTCTGGGGCATGCTGGGTTCTATAGGAGGTTCATAAAGGACTTTTCTAAAACTGCAAAACCTCTTTACAGTCTTTTAGAAAAGGATGCTACTTTCAGATTCACTGCAGAATGCGAGTCAGCGTTTGAATTATTGAAGAAAAAATTAACTACAGCCCCCGTGATAGTTGCACCGGATTGGAATATGCCATTTGAGCTAATGTGTGATGCGAGCGACTATGCGGTTGGGGCTGTTTTGGGCCAAAGACGAGACAAGTTGTTTCACGCCATATACTATGCAAGTAAAACACTCACAGAGACTCAAATGAATTATACAACCATGGAAAAGGAATTGCTTGCAGTGGTGTATGCATTTGACAGATTCTTGGCAAACTTGATCGGGACTAAGGTGATAGTCTACACGGACCATTCGGCGATTCTGTACCTAATAGCGAAAAATGATGCTAAGGCACGCCTTATCTGATGGATTCTCCTTCTTCAAGAATTTGATTTGGAAATCAAAGATAGGAAGGGTACGGAGAATCAAGTTACCGACCATTTATCAAGGCTGGAAAATTTGGAGAAAAAGGAAGAAGATAGATGTGCAATCAACGAGTCATTCCCGAACGAGCAACTATTTGGGTTAAATGCAGAATTTCCTTGGTATGCGGATTTTGCAAATTATCTGGTGAGTAACATGCCCCCCCCCCCCGATCTTACACGACAACAGAAAAAGAAGTTTCTTCATGATGTCAAGTGGTACATGTGGGATGAGCCCTATTTATTCAAACAGTGCGCCGACAAGATGATTAGAAGGTGTTTCCCCTACAGTGAAGTGCACAACATACTACAAGAACGCCACTCATCGGTATATGGGGGACACTGTGGGAGTGAGCGCACCGCGGCAAAAGTGTTTCAAGTCGGGTTTTATTGGCCGACATTATTCAAAGACGCCCACCAATTTATGAAAACATGTGATAGATGTCAAAGGGTGGGGAACATCTCAAAACAGAATGAGATGCCCCTGCAAACAATTCTTGAAATGGAAATCTTTGATGTATGGGGCATAGATTTCATGGGGCCATTCCCTTCGTCTGTGAGCAATCAGTATATTCTACTCGCGGTGGATTACATCTCGAAGTGGGTTAAGGCTACATCACTACCATCCAACGATGCCAAGGTGGTTCTCAAATTCCTACAGAAAAACATTTTCACGAGGTATGGCACGTTGAGAGCAATAATCAGTGACGAGGGTAGTCATTTCTGTAATAAGGCATTCACAGCACTTTTGAAACGGTATGGGGTTAACCACAAGGTAGCGACAGTGTATCACCCTCAAACAAATGGACAGGCTAAGGTCTCAAACCGGGAAGTAAAGAAAATATTGGAGAAAGTAGTAAATTCGAGTCGTAAGGATTGGTCACTTCGGTTGGACGATGCATTATGGGCATACCGGACTGCGTACAAAACACCAATCGAGATGTCACCATATCAACTACTGTACGGGAAGGCATGTCACTTACTGGTCAAACTACAGCACAAGGCTTATTGCGCAGTTCAAAAACTAAATTTCGATCAAGCAGCTGTAGGGGAAAAAAGACTACTTCAACTGAATGAGCTCGACGAATTCCGCCTTCACGCCTATGAGAACTCCAAATTATACAAAGAAAAGGTGAAAAGATGGCACAACCAGAAAATTGTGCATCGATCATTCGAGCCGGGTCAATCAGTTCTCTTGTTCAACTCACGGCTGCGATTGTTCCCAGGAAAGCTTAAGTCGATATGGTCGGAACCATTCACTATAAAGCGAGTATTCCCTCATGGCGCCATTGAACTCTACAGTCATAATCCATTAGAGACGTTCAAGGTCAATGGTCAACGGATAAAATATTACTAGGGTGGCGAGTCAAACTGGGATGTCGTCAACATTACCCTCGCCGATACACAGTAAAACAGGGAGTAGTCAGGCTGAACGACTTAAAATCAAGCGCTAATTGGGAGGCATCCCAATATTTCATTATTTTTCGTGGATTTATGTATAATTACTATAATGTAGTTTTTATTAAGCATTAGGTAGGTATTATAAAGTAAAATTTTTGTTGAAACTATCAATCATACTCCAAGTCGTCAATAATCTAACATCTTGCATGTTTATGGTTGCAGGAGGAGTCAAAAGTGAGTAAGAGCAACAACGGGCAAGAAAAGAAGGAAAATAGGATAATTTTGCATCACCAAATTTGAAGCCAAAAATCCGAAGTCAGGGGACTAGCCCACCGGAGCAGGCTATTTTAGCCTTGCACCCCCCGCAGGGGCGAGGGTCCTTGATTTTGGGCAGACACGCTCAGCATCTACACACGTTGCCTTCTATTTCCCCACTACACATTTTTTTTGTTTATCTCATTCTCCCTCACCCAAACCACCCAGCTTCCATTATAAGACCACCTAGCCCACTCCTTCTACCCACGATTACACTAGACCTCCACCCTCTCACCCCATTACCAAACATATATCCACTAATCACATCATCAAATACCACCAATCCCTCTACCCTACATCACCTCTATATAAACCCTACCATATACCTCCCGTATTCATCTCCAAAAATACGAATTCATCAGGAAATTGGGGTACACATAGAGCAATTGCGTGTAAGTTACCTTTCTATTGGGTTTTCATCTATTCTCAACGGAATTACCATAGAAATAACGTAGTTTTGGGGGAAGAACGAACTATGCACGCCAAGTGTTCGACAGTTTGGGTAAACCAAGTTTGGGTGCAATTAGTGTGTCTACAACAATCAATGGCTTCTCAACCGACACTGAAATGCCAAAGGGGAAAGAGTTCTAGATCCGCGCAACCGACACGAACCTATGATCACCGAAAATTTATGAGTGCCGCCGCCGCCAACTGGTATAAGTACATGTTAATCAAAGCCCTTACACTGGAGCGGGGATTGGCCCTCGAGGTAAATGATGGGGAGATGATGCCTCAAATCTATCAAAAGGGGTGGACCAAATTCACTAAAAATCCAGAACCTGTTGTGGTTAACATTGTCAAGGAATTTTACGCCAACGCTTAGGACAAAGCCCCATTCAACGCATATATGCGGGGTCACTTGGTTCCGTTCAGTGCCGATGCAATAAATGATTATTATCAGTTGCGGGTACCTCGCCAATGCCAATATGCTCAGCTACATGATTTTGATCCGGACTTTGATGAAGTAATCATAGGACTAACAAAACCGGGAATATCTTGGATAAAAGGTCGGAAGGGAGGTACAGTGTTCCATAGCAAGGACCTTAGCCGATATAGAAAAATATGGTACGCATTCTTATGTGCTAAATTGCTTTCGTCCCAACACACCTCAGACGTCACCAAAGAGAAGGCGTTGATGTTATACGCAATTGTGCAAGATTTCATTATTAACGTCGGGGCTATTATCTGTTTCTCCATCCGCCGGTGTTTACGTGGGAATTTTTCGGGCGGCTTGCGACACTCATCACTCATATGTGGGTTGTGCCGCAATGCAGGGGTGAGATGGTCCGACGATGAGCCCACATAAATGTCGCTCGCTTCGCTTGATTCTAGAATGATAGCGCGGTATTCTGTATGAGCAGGAGGCGAGTCACATCCACGAGGTCTGGGCTTTATTTTTTTATCGGCTTCGGAAGACGAAGTTGACGCAGCTGATACCTCGGAGGATGATGATGAGGCTATGGGAGATCAAGGAACCGAGCAGGTACCACAGACCGAGGCAATATCCAGTCCTCAGCTCCTTGAGTTCCAAAATCAGATGACTGTGCAAAACAGAGCAGCACGTCGGGAAATGCGGCAATTAGCATTGCGACAAGATCACATGTTTGATGCTATGAACGCATCTTTCACCTCACTCAACACAACCCTTCAAAGCTTCAACCCGGCATCTCAATATCCATATCAATAACCCGGACCACTGCTGCGATTTCCACCAAGTGATTCTGATGACGAAGAGCACAAACCACCTCCCTAGACTTAGGCGATTATAGGGAAGTCCTCATGCACTTAATTTTATTTTTATCCAATGAGGGCATTGTGTTACTTAAGTTTGGGGGATTTGAATGCTTATTTGCATGCATTTGTTATTTTTGTTTGCGTTCTAGTTTGCATAGTAGCTTAGGTTTTTGCATAGTAGTCTAGGTTATTTTGTTGCATTGTTTTCATTTTTGTTATTATCATAAAAAAATAGTTAAATATTTTGTTTGCATATGTCCAACAGTATCGCAGTTCATGTTATTTGTGGGCCAATGATGAGATTGAGAATAAGTTAACCAATACAGTATTGATTATTAGAACTGTGATATAATTTCTGTTATGAATCGAATCTTGCACGTGTTTGAAACTGTTATAAAAAGGTTAGCACGTCAATAACATCTTTGTTGACCGATCAGTTCAAATTAATACATAAATAGTTTCTAAAGGATAATGCTAAGGTAAATGAGAAAATGACAATGATATGCAGTAACGGCTAAAATTAGGCAAGAACCTAAGTTTGGGGGAGTATATTTGGGGTACATAAGCTTTGAAAAAAAAGAAAAAAATATATATGAAACATGTTGAGTCTTGTGGTGGGTTGAGGAGAAACACTCCCCATAAACACAAGCGTGAGATGGAGCGTAAAACGCACTCACCAACCATCTATCTAAAAAAAAGGGGGAATAATGACGGGAAAAGAGCAAAAAGCCCCCGTGTGAAAAAGAGAGGAGAAAGTATAAGTATCCTGCATGAAACCTTGAATTTGTTATTGTTTAGTTTTAGTTGGGTTGTGCCTATATTTGAAATTTTTAAGATTGCACTGTATGATTCCTTCTAAGAAGTTGCTTATGTAATGAATTTGGGTCCGTATCAGTTATCTTAGATGTTGATCACACACGCACGCTATACCAGTGATAATTATTCAAGATTTGAGAATTAATTCAAAATTGTGGATTAGTTTTGGTGATTCATATTGTAGAGTTGCTTGTTTTCTCTGAGGCTGACGAGATAATTTAGTTTCTGCGATATTGTTGGATTCTAAGGCATTTAGATTTTATTTATTTCATATCATTGCATTGCATAGCATGTAGTTTGTTTTGTGCTCGACGACTAGCACGGTTTAAGTTTGGGAGATTTTGATAAGTGGATTTAATATACACGAATCGATGTTCATTTCAAGTTTAAATTCGTAGTTATTTTCTTGTTTTGTGTTCGTTTTCACTCATTTCATGTGTAGGGTGGTCATGGAGGCAAGTGGTGAAGAAAGGCGGCCTTTTGGAGCAAAGTTGGAAAAATGCATGAAATACAAAAAATTCTTTAACAGTGGGCATGCCCGCCGGGGCGGGCTATCTGTGCCATGTACCCCCCGCGGGGGCGGGGGTGCCGAATTCTGCAATTTTCTGCTACTGTTTGAACTCTGCTGGGACTTGGTTTTTGGGACTTTTGTGATGCGCATGGACTCAAATAAAAGGGGACTTCGGCCAGAACATGAGGGGAGCTAGAGATTATGGTATAAACAACAAATCACACAACACAAGAAGCATAATACAGAGATAAATTCCAGATTGTGACTTGCAAGCTTTGGAGGAGTAATTTGAAGAGATTTTCATGACGATTGCAATTCTAGGCTACGTGAAGGGTGTTCACCATTCTTCTTCTCTTTAGTCTTTTATTTGTAATTGCAAGGATGTTTTCGTTAGATTATTCAGTTTTTAATTCATTCGTTATGAACTAATTCGCTTATTAGGCTTGTGATGGATCCTTGGGTGAAACGATGATTTTATAACTTTGATTTTCAGTTTAATAAAATATTTTCAGTTTATCTATGTTAATTTGAGCGTGAATTTATGAATTGTTTGATCAACAATTCTTTGTGGATTTGTATGAAATCGAGAGAGGATATTCAAATCTAGACCTAGTTAATATAGCATGTGTCATGAATTTTGTGAATAACAGATTCTTGATTATTGTTAAGGTAGAGATATGATTGACATCGCATGTAATCGGATAGAAAACTTACGCTTAAACCTTCTTTAATTTTAGTTCACATAGAGATATAGAAGTTGGTTGAATTAGGTGTTTAACTTGTTTCTATCTTAATTGTGGATTTAAGTTAATACGATATTAGTGCATCGAGAGGTGGTTAGTACTACATTCGTGTTCTTGATTAATAAACTGAGATATTGAGTTGAATTGGAATAAAGGTTTGAAAATCAGAGTGAAGCTTAGGGTGAAATCATAAGTCTAATTCTCCATTAATTGTTTGAAACTCCGGATTTTGATATTTGTGATTGTTTTGTGATAATTTAATTAATTGTTAATTTAGTTTTTATAATTAAAAACCATTTAATTGAGTAGTTTAATAGAACTAGGATTAATAGAAAATTGATAATTATGAAGTTAAATTTCTTGCTAATTTGTCTTCGTGGCAACGATACTTTATTCATTACTATATTACTTGTTGATCATGTATATTTGCGTTTTTTACGTGTATCGATTTTACCCAACAGATATTCATGTAATCATCAATGGTCATGACTATTCCGAATAATCCCTGGTTATACTTACACCAACAGCTGTCCATCAATTAACTACAAGCCAATGAGGACTTTTACCACATCATTTGTCACAATACAGTCATGATTATACCGACTAATCCCTAGTCATAATCATACCAAGTCCATCTATGCACGTAAGCCAAAGATGACTTTCATCACAATATAAGCATGAGGATGATGACAATGACATAATAATTCAATAAATAAGTTCAAGGATAAATTTTAAGGATTTATAATTTTAATTTATCCAGAAATTAATAACGTCCAAATTGTCAACATGATAATTCTTTGTGGAGTAAAATTCAAGAATGCTCAGAAGAATATTTCCATGAAAAGATACTGGATAAAGCGCAAATATCAAGGATATTCCACTAATTTCATGGAGTATAGAAGCCAAAACTTCAACCAACTAAGTATAAGAGAATATATGAAACTGCAAATGGATTTTCGCCTGCTATGCGGTAATCCACATAGACAGATCATTTTCACAATTTAATAAGGAATGAATACGAAGGATCATTCACCATGCATGTGGTAATCCACATAGACAGGTTATTCCAACAGAATAATAAAGAATGGAATAACAGAAGAATTCACCATGCATGCAGTACTCCACGTAGACAGGTAATTCCAACATAATAATAAAGAACAGAATAACAGAAGAATTCACCAGGCATGCGATAGACAGCACAGACAGGTTATTCTAACAGAATAATAAATAATAGAACCAGGTCATGCGTAATACGCACCGATAGGATATTCCAACATAATAATAAAGAATGGAACCAGGTCATACGTAATCCGTACAGACAGGATATTCCAACAGAATAATAAAGAATAGAATAACAGAAGAATTTTACCATGTATGCGGTACTTCGCATAGACATGTTATTCCGACATAATAATAAAGAATGGAATAATAGAAAATTTTCAGCATGTATGCGGTACTTCGCATAGACAGGTTATTCCAACACAATAATAAAGAATGGAATAACAGAAGCTCTCTTCATGAATACGAAAGAAATAATACCCCTTACCTCAAAAGAAGACTAGATACTGGAATAGTGAAGTAGCAGACTTCTCTTCTTTTTTCTCTCTATAATTTCTCTCTATAATAGTTGCTCTATAGCTTTAGTGAATTGGTGTGAAATGAAGGAAGAATGAGCTTCTATTTATAGAAAAATATAGTTTCGATAATTGCACATTTTGGGGCTCGAAATATTACAGTATAATACCTTTCACTTTTTCTTCATTTTTAATTTAGTCCTTCAAGTATTATCAAACTTGCACCTCCTCCCCTAATAGTAAATAATGTGAATCAATAGTAAATCATGTGAATCAATAGTTCTAGATATGTGAAAATACGAATTATAGTATAGTACCGCCATCTATACCTCCATTTTTAACTTAGTCATGCAAGTATTATCAATCTTGCACCACCACCCCTAATAGTACAAGAATGTGAATCAATAGTACACACATGTGAACAAATAGTCATAATCATGTGAATTAATAACAATTAATTGCTCATTTATCCGATTAATTACCTAATTGGTCAGTATAACTTTCAGACATCAATTAATATCGAAATAAATATCGATTTTCACTAACACTAATAATTCCAACACAATGGAACTATCAAATTCATCTTTAGCCAACACGAACTTATTCATCATTAATATTATAACTCACAATATTTAACAACCAGGTCGTTCCCAGGAAAGGGGGGCTTTCCATTAAGGATTTTTTCTTATTGGCGCGCAATTAGATGACCAAACCTCTCCTTGACAGAACATCTAGACATTGTAAATATTTCAATTTAATAATATGAATAACTTTATCGTCTCAATTATTGATTTAATAATATATCATATTATGCAGATGATACTGTGATAATAATTGAATCAATAATATGAGAGATATGATGCAGCAATTACTGTAGCAATAATTGAGTATAACTGAGTGACTTTTCAAGTAAGCATCAATAATTAATACCGTGTGCTACTATGCAACCACGCGTATTACTGTACTTTTACTACCGGGTAGTTCAACAGTTTTAACGGTAACACTTTCGTCGTTATTTTTATAAAAAGATAATTTTATCGGTTTACGATAATACTTCCGTTGTGGGGTCCACCAATGATTGTGTCGTCGTACGAATATTCCATGTTAAAACAAATTTTCCCCTACCAATCGAATATTATATAACCAATTGCTTACTTTGTAAAATTTGTAAATATTACCCACAACTATAACATTATATCAAATTCACACCATAATATTTAAAAATATATTTCGAGAAAATTATTTTTTATTCATAAAAGTTGGGATCTTACAACCTCCCCTTCTTATGAAATTTTGTCATCGAAATTAGGGTACGTACCTGGTATATCGAAGAGGTGAGGATATCTTTACTTCATCTCAGATTCTAATCCCCCGGTCATTTCTTCTACATCGTGGTTTCTCCATAAAACTTTGATTTAAGATATAACCTTGGAGCGTAGAATATGATCCTTCTTATCCAAGATTTTAACATGTAACTCTTCATATGTTAAATCTTCCTCTATCTCGTCTGGTTCTAATTCTATAATGTGGTTCGGGTCTTTCACATATTTACATAACATAGATATGTGAAAAATGTTATGATCACGAGACATACTTGGCGGTAAGGCGAGTCTATAGGCCACAGTTCCTACTCGGTCAAGCATTAAAAATGGGCCAATGAATCAAGGACTGAGCTTCCCTCTCTTTCTAAATCTCGTAACTCCTTTCCATGGAGCAACACGTAACAACACATGATCTCCAATATTGAATTCCACGTCCTTTCGATGAAGATCAGCATAACTCTTTTGTCGATCTTGGTAGATTTTTATACGTTATCGAATCATTTGAATCTTTTTCATAGTCATACGTACCAAATCCGATCCCAACAACGTTGCTTCACCCACCTCATCCCAGCATACTGGAGAACGACACTTTCTTCCATACAATGCCTCAAATGGAGCCATGCCAATACTTGCTTGATAACTATTTTGTAGGAAAACTCCACCAATTGTAAGAACTTGTCCCAACTTCCCTTGAAGTCAAGGACATAGAGTCTTAATAAATCTTTAAGAGTTTGAATAGTCCTTTCTGACTGCCCTTCCGTTTGAGGATGATATGCCGAACTAAATCGTAAATCCGTGCCCATAGCTTTTTGCAAACTAACCCAAAATCTTGAAGTGACTCTTGGGTCTCGATCAGAAACTATGGATACTGGCATACCATGTAATCTTACGATCTCGTTTATGTACATACTAGCAAGACATTCAAGTGTATAAGTTTCTCGTATCGGTAAGAAATGAGCAGACATGGTCAATCTATCAACAATGACCCAAATCGCATCTATGCCTTGAGAAACCTTGGGAAGACCAGTAACGAAACCCATGGTAATGCGCTCCCACTTCCATTCTAGAATTTCAAGTGGTTGTAATGGACCTTTTGGCACTTGATGCTCCGCCTTGACTCGTTGACAAGTTAGACACCTTGAGATAAACCCCGCTATCTCTCTCTTTATATTGCCCCACCAAAATGTATGTCAAAGATCACGATACATTTTGGTACTCCCAGGATGGATTGCAAATGGTGTGTTGTGCGCCTCCATCATGATTTTTTACTTCAAGTCAGAATCGTTAGGAACACAGAGTCTGGAGTTGACTCAAAGTATTCCTTCTTCATCGATTCTTGCTTCCGGAATAGCGCCTTCTTGTACTTTCTTCCTCATACACATTAGCTCCTGGTCTGTAGCTTGAGCAGCTTTAACTTTATCAATTAAAGTCGGTTCTACTCGTATATTCGCCATCATCATATGGGTCCCTGGAGTCTTTAACTCTATCTCCATCCTTTGTAAATCATATAAAATGGGCCTTTGCGTTGACAATATCGCACTCGTACCCGCATATGATCTTATACTCAATGCGTCAGCTACCACGTTCGCTTTTCTAGGATGGTATTGGATGGTATGATTATAATCTTTCAACAGGTCAAGCCATCGTCGTTGACGCATGTTGAGTTCCTTTTGAGTGAAGAAATATTTGAGGCTTTTATGATCCGTATAAATCTCCACCTTCTCTCCATACAGGTAATGCCTCCAAATCTTAAGCGCAAAAACGACTGTTGCCAACTCTAGATCATGAGTATGATAATTCCTCTCATATTCTTTGAGTTGTCATGAGGCATAGGCTATGACTTTCCCATGTTACATGAGAACACATCCTAACCCTTTGCCTGAAGCATCACTGTAGATGACAAATCTTTTCGAGCCAGATGGTATTGTCAGAACAGATGCTGAAATGAGTCTCCTATTGAGTTCTTGAAAACTCTTTTCACATTCCTCGCTCCAACCAAATTTTGTATCTTTTCGAGTCAGCTGAGTTATTGGAGTAGCAATTCGAGAAAACCCTTCTACGAATCTCCGATAATAACCAGCGAAGCCAAGAAAGCTGCGTACTTTGATCACTGAATTAGGTTGCTCCCAGCTTTGAATTACTTCAATCTTTGCCAGGTCAACAGATATTCCATGATTTGATATTACGTGCCCAAGGAATGCAACTTCCTCAAGCCAGAACTCGCATTTCTTCAACTTGGCATATAGCTTGTTTTCACGAAGCTTTTGGAGTATCAGCCTCAAGTGTTGCTCGTGGTCTTCATGGGTTTTAGAGTATATGAGGATGTCATCAATAAAGACGACCACAAAGTGATCCAAATATTCCTTGAATACTCGGTTCATCATGTCCATGAAGGCAGTAGCAGCATTAGTCAATCCAAAAGACATGACTAGGAATTCATAATGCCCATACCGAGTTCTAAAAGCAGTCTTTGGAATGTCATCAGTTTTAATATTCAACTGATGATATCCAGAACAAATATCGATCTTTTGAAAAGAATTTGGCACCTTGCAACTGGTCAAACAGATCATCAATACGAGGCAATGGGTACCTATTATTGATGGTGACATGATTCAACTCCCAATAATCAATACAAAGACTCATACTTCCATCTTTCTTTTTCACGAATAGAGCAGGAGCACCCCAAGGAGACGTACTAGGATGAATGAAACCGATGTCTAACAATTTCTGTAGTTGAGTTTTTAACTCCTGGAGTTCAATAGGAGCCATTCGATATGGGGCTTTGGAAATGGGTTTTGTACCGTATTCAAGGTCGATACAAAATTTAATTTCACGCTCTGTGGGTAGGCCAGGAAGTTCTTCAAGGAATACGTCAGGAAATTTATTAACAATAGAAATATCATTCAAATCTGACATATTTTTATTTAAATCCGTGACATGGGCCAAGAAAGCTTGACATCCATTTTTCAATAAACGAATAGCTTTATGACTTGATATGACAGTGATTGACTTTAGTGGTTTGGTTGCTTGAATTCGTATAATAGGTTGGTTAGGAATATGAAAGCTAAGAACCTTACGAAAACAATCGATTTTAGCATGATGAGTAGTTCACTAATCAATCCCTAAAATCACATCAAATGCAAGTATTTTCAAGGAAATAAGATCGATAGGTAACGTGCGGTTACCGATTTGAATCAAATAAGACTTATAAACAGTAGATGTAATGAAGGTTTCTCCCAACGGAGTTTCAACAAATAAGTCAAAGTCTAATTTCTCCGGAGTCAAATTTAAACGTTGAGCGCAAGTAGGAGAAATGAAAGAATGGATAGAACCAGTATCAAATAAAGTATAAACTTCGCTAGAGTTTATGATTAGCTTACCCGTGATCACCTCGTTCGGATTCCTCGCTTTTTGGGAGGTTACGACAAACGCTCTCCCTTGAACTACCGGTTTTGTCTTGTCTAGGACACCCTTTGATGCCTCTATCCCAGCTGAACTTGACTTTAGTGAACGACAAAATCGGGTTAGGTGACCTTCTTTTCCACAATTGTAACACGCTTTGGACTGCATCACGCAGTTTGGACTTATATGTCCCTCCCCTTTGCATTTGTAACATACGATCGGTGGTCGTTCTCCTTCCTTAACAACAGGTGCTGGTGCTGACGTCATTCCATCATTGTTGAATCTCCTCTTCTTGAAATGTCCACTCTTATTGTCATGGCCATGATTACCATCGAAGTGATTACCTTTTCTGGCATGTTGATTCCCTCCACGCTTGTTGTCACCGCTTCGATGACTGCTACCACTGGTATTATCATTTTGCCGGTTGCTCTCTTTTGGTTGGGTTGACTCATTATCGCGTTCCAATAACTGAGCCCTATTCACAACATTTGAATACAAGCAAAGTTTGTGAGAGATAAGGTATTGACGTATCTCGGGTTTCACTTAAAAATATCCGCGTTATTCTCTCCTCATTATCAACCAAGTGGGACACAAACCGAGATAACTCGGCAAACTTAGCTTCGTACTGCGCCACGGTCATATTGTTTTGCTCAAGCTTGATGAACTCTACCTCCTTCATGTGACGAATACTTTCAGGAAAGTACTTGTCGTTGAACAGCTCTTGGAACTTCTCCCAAGACGTTTTGAGTGTGGCAGGTTGAGTACGCTTTACAGATTCCCACCAGTAATCTGCCTTTGCTCGCAACATGAAGGTGGCAAAGGGAACCTTTTGCTCCTCGTAGCATCCCAAGACATCAAATATCTTGTTGATCTACTTTATCCACGTCTCCGCCTTAAGTGGTTTTGGCTCTCCAAAAAACTCCAGTGGTCCCAGCTCCTTGAACTGCTTAGCGGTGACCTTCCGAGAGTTGTCAGTGTTTCCACTTGCATTTTGGACAGGAGCCGCCCTCGTCTGATGTTGCATGAATTGCATAAAGCCTCTGAACATCCCATCGTTCATCATTTGATCGTTGTTGTTTACATGAGGATTATTGTCTTTCTGTTACACATTGTCCTAAGTATTAATCTGTGGTGACTCAACGGTCTCATGCGCTTCATTGTTTATCTCAACATTTTCGGATGCCATTTTCAAATACTGCCACAAAACAAGGGTTAATTAACATATCACATAATATCTCTATACCCTGACCGACCAATTAAATACCAAATATACTTAGGTAGGTCATACTAGCGAAGAAATTCCCCGTCTCTCCCCTTCTAGTTCTTGCCTCACATCTCAGCCAGGGATCATATCCCTAAGCTTTGATACCAACTGTGACGCTCCCAAAATAGGTATACATCACCCATCTTGAGTCGCCAAATACATGGTACAAAATTCAAATACAACTTAATTATACAATAGTCGTGTAAAATACGATAAAACATAATCTAAAAGTTTTAATAAGAATATTGTCATCTATATAATATTCACACTCAATGGAGTCCTCATTTCATTTATTGTCACACTATTTAATAGAAAAGTGAGGACTACTAATGCTATCATCTGGATCGTCACTCCGTTCCCCGACTAGTCCTTGCTACGTTCTCATTTCCTGAAGAGAACAGTGAAAGAAAGGGTGAGCTCAACTAGCCTAGTAAGAAATATTAGGTCACATATAATCAAATATGTATATGACTATATCATACCCTTCATTTCAATCTAATTGTGTATTAGATTCAGTTACTATTCATTCCGGTTTAACATTACCATTGCATTTATATTCGACTAGGTTATCTTAACCTTTACATTACATTCCTTAAGGTTTAACAAAGTTTAAACAATGTTACATTACCTTCCTTAAGTTTGTGTTTACTTTTAATCAATTAGGTTTTCTTTTCATTGTACTTAGAAACCTTCATTACTATCTTTGTTCTGAGGCTGGCGCTGCGGCGCCGGCTCTATACTTACATCTCGCACTGCGGCGCGAGCCGTATTGCATCCCTGACCCGGACTTGGTGCTGCGGCGCCATAACATGTACAACAGTTCACGCTATGGCGAACTCTTGCAGTAGGCTCGGTTACTGTTTCGCGCTGCGGCACGGGTCTTTTTGCCTTGGGTTGGCGCCGCGGCACCAACTCAGTGCACCAGAAAATAATTTCAGTTTTGAAATTTTGTGAACTTCCCGGACGCATAACTTCTTCATTATAAGTCCGAATTGGCTCGTTCAAAAGCCTACGGTTCAAAAATTAAGTAATCTACATGATCATCCAAGAATTTTATCTATTTGACTTCGTTTGCTAAAAATTCACCTATTGGTTCATTTTTAACGAAAACGATAAACGTTCGTGAACGTTCAACGCTCGTTTCTTCGTTCTAAGTCGGAATCCGGTCATTTTTGAGTCCGCAACTCTTAAATGCCAAATATGACTTAACTCCATTGTAAAGCAATGATTCCGTGATCAAACACAAAATTTGACTTCCATTCCGAGAATTTTACGAATTCGACGATTGTCGTCCAATCGTGCAATTTCCGGCAAATCTTCATTCTTACGATTTGTTCAACATTACAAATGAACTTCATTCATCATGTGAACATCTCAACATACATAATACAATAACTTATTTTCATTGTTGGACTTTGACTCCTCATGAGCTTATAACTTATCAAATTATAAACTACTTAAGATTTGATTATTCATGACTTATGACAATTAGAGTTTCTTAATCATCATACTTTACATGTGCTTCACATATAACTTTACTTAGGTATACATGATACATATGATCATATAAATTCTTTTAACTTCATATCAATTCTCTTAATAAACTCCTTATAAGTTCATATTATCTTCACATAAGTTTATAACTTATGTTAGCTTAAATGACTTATTACTAACTTATGTGGCTTAAGTCCATGACTTACATATTCTTCTTGCTTCTTATCATTCATATTTCTTAATCCATCTTTTCTTATCAACCTATCATGGTAGAGATAGAAGATAATTGGAGAAGAAGTCTTACTATTGAAGTCTTTGATAAATAGCTTCTTCTTCTTCTTGACATATGGAAGTAACTTATTGCTAGCTTATTCTTTCTAACACTTAAGCACTTTGTGAAGTCTAGATTATTTGAACAACCAACAAATGCTTGTAAGTCTTCTCTATTTATAGAATTTGCAAAGTTAGGATAGTTTGGTCTTTAAAACAATCCCACCTCCTTAAGCCACCTTCTTACTATTCATTACTTGCTAACCACTCTCTTATCTCATACTTGGCCATTACTCCTAAGCCTTGGTCATTACATTAACTTGACCATCACAATACTTGGTTACCACATTACTTGGTCACCACATTCAACCATAATAATATGGTTTGCCTCATGGGTCAACCAATCCATGGATTCTAGTTTGGGCTTGGATTAATTAAATCATTGTGCTTTGTATTAACAAACCACTAGTTGATTCCTTAATTAATAATTGGGCCTCTCCCTTTAATTCCCTTGGACTTATATTAATTCCCAACAATCTTTCCAAGTCCATTAACATTTCATAATACATATAGTTTATATATTATTTTCGTATTCTAATTCATATAGAATTTATATACGATAATTCACCCTTCATACAACCTCGTATAATACTTCGTATTATACTCATTTCCATTTCTTTGTACAATACATAAGTATCATACCATTATTACATATTCATTACTATTTCTCCTTCCTTAACGTTTATAAATTAAGTCCACAAGCGAAATATCGGTTTTTCCATAACTAGATTTTTATTACATAATCCATCACACCTTATTATTCCATCATTACGTATTTCTCAGAAATTCAAAATTATATCCCGAGCAAATACCGATGAATAGTGTTTTTTAGAAAATTTCTCGAAAAATTTTTATTTTCGTCTTGGAAATTCAAATACTTTAATTCATCCACGTAGCTCAAATACTACGACATTCTAACATCAATAGGTTATACAAAGACAACCATATGTATTTCACCGTCTTCTTGTCAAATTAGTCAACGAGGTAGCTATCTTTGAAAAATCTTGTATAAATCTTTGATAGTACCCTGCTAACCCTAGGAAACTCCGTACCTCAGTCGGCGTTTTCGGCTATTCCCAATTCATCACTGCTTCCACCTTCGCTGGATCTACTGAAATACCCTTCTGGTCAATGACATGACCTAAAAACTGCACATTTTCCAGCCAAAATTCACATTTAGTGAATTTTGCATATAACTTCTCTTTCCTTAGTGTCTCCAACACTAATCTTAAGTGTTCAGCATGATCTTCTGGCGTCTTAGAATAGACTAGAATATCATCGATAAACACAACGAAGAACTTGTCCAAATATGGTTTGAACACTCATATCCATAAATGCAGCTAGTGCATTCGTCAACCCAAATGACATCACCAGAAACTCGTAATAACCATAACGAGTCCTGAATGCCGTTTTTGGTACATCTTCCTTTCTGACCTTCAACTGATGATACCCCGTCCGTAAATCTATTTTAGAAAAATACTTTGCCCCTTTCAATTGATCAAAGAGATCATCGATCCTGGGCAATGAGTATTTATTCTTTATCGTTAACTTGTTCAACTCCCGATAGTCGATACAAAGTCTCAACGATCCGTCCTTCTTCTTGACAAACAACACTGGTGCCCCTCACGGAGATGGTTGAATGTACTTTCTGTCCAATAGTTTCTGTAGCTGAACCATTAGTTCTTTCATTTCCACAGGCGTCATGCGATACGGTGCCCTTAAGACTGGTGCCGCTCCTAGGACAACGTCTATCACAAATTCGATCTCCCTATCCGGCGGTAACCCCGGTAACTCACTTGGAAATACATCCATGAACTCATTTACTATAGGTATTTGTTCCATGGTTGCTCCCACTCTCTGGGTATCCACAACATGGCAAAGGTAACCCACACAACCTTTCCTTAATAATTTTCTAGTTTGTGTCATCGTAAGGCAACACGGACGTCCCGGTAACTTACTACCGTAAAATACTACAGGAGGTTGCTTCAACGTCTTGATTCTCACACATTTCTTTTGGCAATCTATAATTGCTCCATGATTAATTAACCAATCCATTCCGAGAATTACGTCGAATTCTCCTAACTTTATCGGTATTAAATCTCCCGATAACTTACAACCCCGTACCTCTACGCAACAACTCCTATGAATATTTTTAACAAGAATTATCTCTTCATTTGCTACCTTAATGTTTAAAGGTATAGGTAATTTTTCGGGAAATAATTCTAGTCGTCTAGCAAAATCACATGCTATAAACGAACAAGTAGCACCCGAATCAAAAAGCACGTATGCATTTATGTTATTGATCGGAATAATACCTGCAACTACATCCCCTGATGCCACATCATCTTGGACCGTCATATTAAAAGTGCGAGCCATTGATTTACCTGGCTGAGATGAACCACTAATAGCCAACTTACCACTATTAGTTCCCTTATTTCCTTCCGTCCCCTTCTTCGGGCAGTTCTTCGCTATGTGGTCAGTTGATCCACATACAAAACATCCGTGATTTTTCTTCAGATTTGGACAGTTAGGCGAAATGTGCCCTTCTTGTCCACAATTATGACATACTGCCTTTCCTTTGAGATAGACTCATAAGTGAATCTTTCCGCAGGTTTTACAGGCCTCCATCCTTCTCTTAGAATCCCCTTGTTTTACTCTGGTATTCCCAGAGTTAAAGCCCTTCCTCTTTTGACCGTTTCCACTTCCACTGGCTCCCTCGGTCTTGGTTCCTCCATCAACCTTGCCCTTACTCTTCTTATCCTTGTGGTACTGGCTAAGAGCCTCATTCCCACCTTCAGCAATGATTGCCTTTTCTAGTATGGTTCCAAAGGAAGTACTTTGGAACACCGAGATTCGGCTATAGAGCCAGGGTTTCAAGCCCTGCTCAAATCTCCTAGCCTTTCTCACTTCAGTATCCACTTGATGTGGAGCGAATCGTGCCAGTTCATTAAACTTGGCAGCATACTGGGGAACTGTCATCTCCCCTTATTTCAATTCAAGAAACCTCATTTCCATCCTCCCTTGCATACTCGTGGGAAAATAGTTCTCGAAGAAAATCTCCTTAAACCTCTCCCACGTTAGATTTCCTATATCGGCCCTAGCCTGGTTTGCCTCCCACCAGAAGTTGGCCTCTCCTTTCATCAAATAGGTTGCAAAGGCAACCTTTTGACCCTCCTCAACATTTGTTATTACAAATTTTCTCGATTTCTTTTACCCAAGTATAGGCTTCTATAGGGTCCGTAGTTCCTTTGAACTCCGGCGGACCTACACTTTTAAAATCCTTAAAAGTAGTGGCTCGTACTACTCCCGGAATCACAGGTACATTAGCCCCCGCTCTATTAAATGCAGTCATTAAAAGATTAACGAACTCCTGCATTGGATTAATTGGACCACCCTCTGGTTGGTTAACATTAGTGCCTTAATTTCGTTGTCTCCTTCTTGGCGGCATTTTGCTGTTAAGAAAATAATACATCATTATTACTTTATTCTTGTTGGTTTGTTATTATTTGTAATAAAATAATAACTCATACTCATTACTCAATATATTCCATAAAAAAGACTTATATTGATTCATAACTTGTAGTATAACACTACATTATTTACATTACTCAGCCTTAGCTGATTACATTACCATCCCGCAATTACTTTCTAAAAATTGGGATTGTACAAAAGACTACCCTTTGTTATACAAAAGAGGGTTTTACGTCACTACTAGATACATAATATTTACATATCTAAGCTACTCTAGCTATTGCTAGGTTACATCTGCCTTAGGGCATTTTCAAAATCTTTGCTGGCCAGACCGGCAATAACATCTCTACTGATAGTATGTCGGGTCTGTCCTGCTTCTATCGAATACCCAGCTACCTACTGCTAGAAATCCACATGAGAACTCTTATGTATATAGGACATCATCTCCAACTTCCGTTGTTTAGTCTTTAGCTCCTGCTTGAGCTCAAAGACTTCACATTTCAGCTCTCGGACCTTATCCTTAGCTAGAATTCTATCATCATGCTCCTCTTCCCACATTCCCTCCATGCTAGTCTTGTCCTCACGGACAGCTTGGAGTTCCTCTTTCAACTCCTTAACCTCTTGGCAGTAATGTACATTTCTATCCAATACTGACATAAACAATGCCTTCATTGATTCTCCCGTAGACAATTCCTCTGTAGGTGGAACCTGATCAAAGGACATCACGTCCACCTCCTCCTCTAGCATGCCATCAATAATAGACATGTAGTCTAAATTGTCTGAGTCTCCAGACTCGATTGTCACCACCTCTGGTTCTACAACTACAGGATTTGGTAGTATCTCTACCCGATTAACCGAATCCTCACTCACTACCTGTATGTCTCTATACATATCATTTTCTCCTGACATCTACAATAAAATAATATAGTTTGATTAGTACATATCAGTAAAATAATAGAAACACATAACATAATATAATGCATTTTTATAGGGTTACTTTCCATCTTTTACTTCTTTATTCTTTCTTAAGGTTATGTCTTAAGGTTCTATTTTCCCCCTTAAGTTTTATAACCTAGGCTTTGATACCAACTTGTAGCGCCCCCAAATTCGGGTATCTTCCAACCCGACAGATGGTGCAATATTGTACAACATTCATACATTCATTCAATTGAAAAGTCTCAAAGAACGAATATAACTTCTATATATTAAAGTAATATTTACAATTCCCAGGTTCTATACCCATTACAAAGGTTCTTTGTCATAATATCAGTTACATTACAACTATAGACCTATACTATTATAAGACAGCTTAACAATCTGCCTTAGTTTTTCCTTTATCCCTTTTTGATCCTTCGGGACGTTCAGTCTTAGCTGCATTCATATGATTCAAGCAAGAGTGAGCATGGTTAGCTCAGCAAGTATAATAATTTAATAACAACATGCTTGACACATACAAATTGTATATCTTCAATAACTGAACAATAGTTATGAAGTACTATTGATAATTCAAAGTAGCACTTCATCTTTTCTTTCAAAATATTTTACAATAACAACAATTTTTAGTAAAACATTCACTCCGGTCAGAGACCTCGAGTATTCATTCTTTATTGAAAAAGGACAACCCGGGACGAATTCTGTAAACCTGATATTACTTACGAGCACTTCTAGGTGATCAGCCTATCGTACTCTATGTTGATCAACACTATATCCATTAAACGTATGTACGTTTAATCATTTGGCAACCTCACGTGCCTGTCATTTTACCGCAAAACATTTGTTTAACATTTCAGTCTTCTTTTGAAAACCATATCAAGTAATTGACAAAAGATAGCAACATTTGATAATACAAGAGTAGATTATCAAGTCTAGCCAAAGGGATTGGCTTTAACCTCAACATACCTCAATTCATGCGAAAAAATACATGAATCTTAAACTTGTTCAGATTGAACTGAAACAAGAGTTAGAATACTTGCCTTTAGCGTCTGCTACCATATATTAACTTTATGTTCAAGTCTTTCAAGTCTCTACAATACATGATCACATAATGCCTTTACATTAGGTCACATATAATCAAATATGTATATGACTATATCATACCCTTTATTTCAATCTAATTGTGTATTAGATTCAGTTAATATTCATTCTGGTTTAACATTACCATTACATTTATATTCGACTAGGTTATCTTAACATTTACATTACATTCCTTAAGGTTTAACAAAATTTAAACAATGTTACATTACCTACCTTAAGTTTGTGTTTACTTTTAATCAATTAGGTTTTCTTTTCATTGTACTTAGAAACCTTCATTACTATCTTTGTTCTGAGGCTGGCGCTGCGGCGTCGGCTCTATACTTACATCTCGCCCTGCGACGCGAGCCGTATTGCATCCCTGACCCAGACTTGGCGCTGCGGCGCCATAACATGTACAACAGTTCGCGCTGCGGCGAACTCTTGCAGTAGGCTCGGTTACTGTTTCGCGCTGCGGCGCGGGTCTTTTTGCCTTGGGTTGGCGCCGCGGCGCCAACTCTGTGCACCAGAAAATAATTTCAGTTTTAAAATTTTGTGAACTTCCGGGATGCATAACTTCTTCGTTATAAGTCCGAATTGGCTCGTTCAAAAGCCTACGGTTCACAAATTACGTAATCTACATGATCATCCAAGAATTTTATCTATTTGACTTCGTTTGCTAAAAATTCACCTATTGGTTCATTTTTAACGAAAACGATAAACGTTCGTGAACGTTCAACGCTCGTTTCTTCGTTCTAAGTCGGAATCCGGTCATTTTCAAGTTCGCAACTCTTAAATGCCAAATATGACTTAACTCCATTGTAAAGCAATGATTCCGTGATCAAACACAAAATTTGACTTCCATTCCGAGAATTTTACGAATTCGACGATTGTCGTCCAATCGTGCAATTTCCGGCAAATCTTCATTCTTACGATTTGTTCAACATTAAAAATGAACTTCATTCATCATGTGAACATCTCAACATACATAATACAACAACTTATTTTCATTGTTGGACATTGACTCCTCATGAGCTTATAACTTATCAAATTATAAACTACTTAAGATTTGATTATTCATGACTTATGACAATTAGAGTTTCTTAATCATCATACTTTACATGTGCTTCACATATAACTCTACTTAGGTATACATGATACATATGATCATATAAATTCTTTTACCTTCATATCAATTTTCTTAATAAACTCCTTATAAGTTCATATTATCTTCACATAAGTTTATAACTTATGTTAGCTTAAATGACTTATTACCAACTTATGTGGCTTAAGTCCATGACATACATATTCTTCTTGCTTCTTATCATTCATGTTTCTTAATCCATCTTTTCTTATCAACCTATCATGGTAGAGATAGAAGATAATTGGAGAAGAATTCTTACTATTGAAGTCTTTGATAAATAGCTTCTTCTTCTTGACTTATGGAAGTAACTTATTGCTAGCTTATTCTCTCTAACACTAGCACTTTGTGAAGTCTAGATTATTTGAACAAGCAACAAATGCTTGTAAGTCTTCTCTATTTATAGAATTTGCAAAGTTAGGGTAGTTTGGTCTTTAAAACAATTCCACCTCCTTAAGCCACCTCCTTACTATTCATTACTTGCTAACCACTCTCTTATCTCATACTTGGCCATTACTCCTAAGCCTTGGTCATTACATTAACTTGACCATCACAATACTTAGTTACCACATTACTTGGTCACCACATTCAACCATAATAATATGGTTTGCCCCATTGGTCAACCAATCCATGGATTCTAGTTTGGGCTTGGATTAATTAAATTATTGGGCTTTGTATTAACAAACCACTAGTTGATTCCTTAATTAATAATTGGGCCTCTCCCTTTAATTCCCTTGGACTTATATTAATTCCCAACAATCTTTCTAAGTCCATTAACATTTCATAATACATATAGTTTATGTATTATTTTCGTATTCTAATTCATATAGAATTTATATAGGATAATTCACCCTTCATACAACCTCGTATAATACTTCGTAGTATACTCATTTCCATTTCTTTGTACAATGCATAAGTATCATACCATTATTACATATTCATTACTATTTCGCCTTCCTTAACGTTTATAAATTAAGTCCACAAGCGAAATATCATTTTTTTCATAACTAGATTTTTATTACATAATCCATCTCTCCTTATTATTCCATCATTACGTATTTCTCGGAAATCCAAAATTATATCCCGAGCAAATACCGATGAATAGTATTTTTTGAAAAATTTCTCGAAAAACTTTTATTTTCGTCTTGGAAATTCAAACACTTTAATTCATCCACGTAGCTCAAATACTACGACATTCTAACATCAATAGGTTATATAAAGACAACCATCTTGATAACACATAGAATAGGATTTTATTATTATTTAAATTAATAAAATCATTTTACAATAAGATCCGAATTTCTCGGTCGTTACATTTTGCTTTTCAATGGTTAGCATGGTCGTTGAGCACACACACACGATATCAGTTATAACAGATTTAGATTTATTGATTATTGGGATATTACTGATCTGCCTTAATATGATGTATTAGCATGTTAATGTGATTTTTCTAAGGCCTAATGAATATGTGTGTTATTCAATTGCTGGAATTATGAACATATAGATAGCTTTTGGTGCATTTGCATGGTGGTTAGTTTTTCGTGTTATTTTGTGTCTTGTTGCTTGAGGACAAGCAATGATTTAAGTTTGGGGGTATTTGATGATTGGATAATATACCCATGAATTGGATATACTTGGGCATAAATTGTTGTATTCTCGAGTCTTTTAGAAGCATTTTTACTGTGTATAGTGGTTATTTTGCAAATTCAGGAGTTGTAGGAGCAATTGGGCAATTTGGAGCTGGAGAATGGCATTTTGGTAATTTTCTGCTGCTCAGCGTCGGGGCGCTATTGATAGAACTAATCCGAGCGCCGGGGCGCTGGGGCCTGATTTTTAATGACCGAGTATGCATGTTGACCAAGGGTTTGACTGCACAATTAGAGGCTATTTGAAGTTGATTTTGGACTAGGATTGTGGTTGGATAAGTGGAGTATATAAAGGCTATTTTGATTGAATTAGGGGGCTATCTACCACAATGGAAGATTAAGCAAGGAAACAATTGAAGATTGAAGATTTTACTTAGAGTTTCTTTGTCTCCATATTTTTAATTTGTGTAATTCCTTAAGGCTGCTTTGCAAAAGATTGTTGGTTTTAAATTTCGTTATGAACTAATTCTTTAATTAAGATTCCAATTGAACCTTTCATGTCTATAAATTAGCTATTCAATTTATTCCAATTATTTATGTCACAGTGAATTGTTTATTTTATCTTGTGCGTATTGATTAATTATTTGGCCAATAGTTACCTTGTTAATCTAAAAGGAATTGAAAGAGGAGATCTAGGATTAGAACTGGGCATGATAACATGTATTCTTAATTATTTGCATGATGAATAATTAGGGTTCTGAATGGAATGAAAATATCTGTTCGCTGCATGTAACGTGTTGGGAATTGGAATTTAATGCGTTTAATTTAATTGTTTTGCATAGGAATATAGCAAGATTAATTGGATTAAATAGAAGTTAATTGATCACTTGAAAAAGGGCTTTTGACACTTAGAATTCCCGTTAACAATTCAGTAGGCATAATAATTGGGATAATTGGATAATTGGTTTATAGTTCATAATTGGGGATATTGGAGCCTTAATCTTTATTTATCTGAAGTCATTCGTTAAAATCTTAGTTTTATTTATTTGATTTATTTTAGAATAATCTCTTTTAATTGCTTACTTTAGTTTTCTTATTTTGAAAAATCACATTTTATGGTTGTTTAAATAAAATTGGATCGATATAGTGCTAGTAGTTGGAATTTATTGATTAGAATTCTCTGTGGGATCGATACTCTATCTTATCACTTTATTACTTGTTGACTGTGTACACTTGCACAAATTCATTGATTGTAAAATCAACCAACACTGGCTGCACAGCTAAAAAGGGTCCATCGTGGGAACCATATCTGGATTCGTTACCTAAATATTAGACCTCATGGCTCTTAGGCTCGCATGATTGATAAATATTTACAAAAACTAGAAAGAAAACTAGATTTAAATAAATCTTAGTCATTCTATCTCAACGGTTCCAGTTTATCAACTTTTGAACCGGTTGAAAGTTAAAAATGACTAGATTTAGATAAATCTAGTCCACAACCTAGAATATTAATGATTTACATTGCATAAGCAGTTAAAACAGATATTTAAAAATAGTATATATATATATATATATATATATATATATATATATATATATATATATATATATAAAGAGAGAAAAAGTCACGGATTGACGATCCGAGTGCAACTAATCGGTGAGATTCCCTTTATATATATATATATATATCAAAACATTAGAAAGCTTCAAAATCTTAAAAATCTTACAGTGGGTTGCCAAGAAGACTTCAGACCGCTTTTGGAGCTTGAAAACTCAGTTTTCATCGGTTAAATTTTGATATGTTGTAGAATAAAGGCTTATAAGTGTTTAGAAAAAACAATATCAAAGTTTGGAGCACTCTAGAAGAGGTTAAGGGTTGAAATGGACAGAGTTTTTTCCCCTTTTCTTCTTTTTTCAAATGAGCTGTTGGGGGGTCTATTTATAGACCAAGATGGCCGCGGGTCTACCTGCGGCTCCTCGGGTTGCCCCGGGCATCGTGGGTCCCGTTATCTCAAAGTACGTGCACTCGGGCCAACGCGTTGCCCGCTCGAACCTTTATAACTTTTAATCCAGGCATCTGATGGAGGCGTGCTATACCTTTTCGGAAAGCATTTGACGAGAGATACATAATGACATAGGATTATACATAATGCAGAATAAATTATCATTAGCCTTTAACAGTGTTAAACTGATACAATATAACAAACATCAAGTTTAACTGCAGCGGAACAAGCAATCCATTAGAAGAGTCAAGTAGAGAATAAAATCTACTATCTTCTATGATTTAAAAGGTTTTTCATCACTTTTATCGCTGAGACTCGGCTCAATAAATAATCCACATCATCAAATCATCCCTGCACTACAGGCCAAGGATATTCTTTAGTATCACGACCACGAATTATCCATGCACTACGGGTCAAAGATAATCATGTTTTCATCAACGGTTCTGATCATGCCATAAAACAATTCAACTTTGCACCCTTGGTCGAAGAGAATCCATAGCCATAATCATACCAAAAACTGTTCATCAATGCATTACGGGCCAATGAGAACTTTTTCCACATCATTTGTAACATTACGGTCATGATTACACCGAATAATCCCTTGTCATAATCATACCAAGTCCATCTATGTATTACAGGCCACAGATGACTTTCAACATAATATAAACATGAGGATGATGACAATGACATAATAATTCAATAAAACAAGTTCAAGAATTAATTTATCCAGGAACCAATAACGTCTAAATTGTCAACATGATACTTCTTTGTAGAATAAAATTCAAGAATGCCCAGAAGAATAATTCCATGAAAAGATACTGGATGAAGCGCAAATATCAAGGATATTCCACAAATTTCATGGAGTATAGAAGCCAAAACTTTAACCAACTGAGTATAATAGAATATATGAAACTGCAAATAGATTTTCGCCGCCATGCGGTAATTCACTTAGACAGATCATTTCCACAATTTAATAAGGAATGAATACAAAGGATCATTCACCATGCATGTGATAATCCACATAGACAGGTTATTCCAATAGAATAATAAAGAATGGAATAACAGAAAAAATCACCATGCATGCGATAGACCGTACAGACAGGTTATTCCAACAGAATAATAAATAATGGAACCAGGTCATGTGTAAAGCACAGACAGGATATTCCGACAGAATAATAAAGAATGGAACCAGGTCATGCGTAAAGCACAGACAGAATATTCCGACAGAAAAATAAATAATGGAACCAGGTCCGGCGTAAACGCACAGACAGGATATTCCGACACATAATAAAGAACGAAATAATAGAAGAATTTTACCATGTATGCGGTACTTCGCATAAACAAGTTATTCCAACATAATAATGAAGAATAGAATAATAGAAGAATTTCACCAAGTATAGGGTAGACCGCGTATACAGGTTATTCCAACAGAATAATAAAGAATGGAATAACAGAAGTTCTCTTCATGAATACAAAAGAAATAATGCCCCTTACAAGTACAACAAATAATATCCCTTACCTTTGAAAGAAGAGTACTCCAACTGGTAGGGCGAGGATATACTCGAAGAAAACTTGCACTATGTTCAAAGCATTCTTAAACTCTAAAGAAATACGCTCAAGAATATAAAAGAAGAACTCTCTCTATAGTTTCTCTCTCTAGAGTTTCAGTGAATTCATAAGAAATAATGAAGGAATGAACTTCTATTTATAGAAAAATGGACTGCATAGTAACTAATTCATAAACGGTCCAGATTGATTTACTTTTAAACAGACGGTCCAGATTGATTTAATAAAATATTCTAATAAAATAAAATCTTTTAAATAAAATATAATATATTCTATTTATAATCTAATAAAACGAATAACTTTATAAAAGTATTATGTTTTATATAAAAAGATTTTACTATGCAAAACACTATACAGGCACTATGCAACACTATGCATAATAAAATATAATATATTCTAATTATTGTCTAATAAAACAAATAACTTTATAAAAGTATTCTGTTTTATATAAAAAGATATTACTATGCAAAATGTGACGCCCCCAAAATTAGGTATACATCACCCATCTTGGGTTGCCAGATACATGGTACAAAATACAAATACAAACTAATTATACAACAGTCGTGTAAAATACGACAAAACATATGTTGTGAGTTTTAATACAAATATTGTCATCTAGACAATATACAAACTCAATGGGGTCCTCATTACATTTATTATCACACTATTTCACAGAATAGTGAGGACTACTAATGCAACATCTAGGACCATCACTCTGTTCCCCCGACTAGTCACTGCTACATTCTCATTTTCTGAAGAGAACAATGAAAGCAAAAGGGTAAGCTCAACTAGGCCAGTAAGAAATATTATGACTAAGATAATGCAGAATAATTTATCGTTAGCCTTCAACGGTGTTAAACTGATAAAATATAATAAACATCAAGTTTAACTGCAGTGGAACAAGCAATCCATTAGAAGAGTCAAGTAGAGAATAAAATCTATTATCTTCTATTATTTAAAAGGTTTTTCATCACTTTTATCGCTGAGACTCAGCTTAATAAATAATCCACATCATCAAATCATCCCTGCACTACAGGCTAAGGATATTCTTTAGTATCACGACCACGAATTATCCATGCACTACGGGTCAAAGATAATCATGTTTTCATCAACGGTTCTGATCATGCCATAAAACAATTCAACTTTGCACCCTTGGTCGAAGAAAATCCATAGCCATAATCATACCAAAAACTGTTCATCAATGCATTACGGGCCAATGAGGACTTTTTTCACATCATTTGTAACATTACGGTCATGATTATACCGAATAATCCCTGGTCATAATCATACCAAGTCCATCTATGCACTACAGGCCACAGATGACTTTCAACATAATATAAACATGAGAGTGATGACAATGACAAAATAATTCAATAAAACAAGTTCAAGAATTAATTTATTCAGGAACCAATAACGTCCAAATTGTTAACATGATATTGCTTTGTGGAGTAAAAATTCAAGAATGCTCAGAAGAATATTTCCATGAAAAGATACTGGATGAAGAGCAAATATCAAGGATATTCTACTAATTTCATGGAGTATAGAAGCTAAAACGTTAACCAAAAGAGTATCATTGAATATATGAAACTGCAAAGGACTTTCACCTGCCATTCGGTAATCCACGTAGATAGCTCATTTCCACAATTTAATAAGAAATGAATACGAAGGGTCATTCACCATTCATGTGGCAATCCACATAGACAGGTTATTCTAACAGAATAATAAAAAATGGAATAACAGAAGAATTCACCATGCATGCGTTAAACCGCACAAACATGTTATTCCAACAGAATAATAAATAACGGAATCAGGTCATGCATAAACGCACAGACATGATATTCCAACAGAATAATAAATAACGGAACCAGGTCATGCGTAAACGCATAGACAGGATATTCTAACAGAATAATAAACAAGCACAGACAGGATGTTCCAACAGAATAATAAAGAAGGAATAACAGAAGAATTTCACCATGTATGCAATACTTTGCATAGACAGGTTATTCCAACATAATAATAAAGAATGAAATAACAGAAGAATTTCACCAAGTATAGGGTAGACCACGTATACAGGTTATTCCAACAGAATAATAAAGAATGGCATAACAGAAGAAATTCACCAAATATAGGGTAGACCGCGTATACAGGTTATTCCAACAGAATAATAAAGAATGGTATAACAGAAGAATTTCACCATGTATGCGGTACTTCGCATAGACAGGTTATTCCAACATAATAATAAAGAATGGAATAACAGAAGTTCTCTTCACGAATAAGAAAGAATGAATACCCCTTACGAGTACAACAAATAATATCCCTTACGAGTACAACAAATAATATCCCTTACCTTAGAAAGAAGAATACTGGATATAGTAGTAGTGAAGTAGCAGAACACTTTTCTTCTTTCTCTTTATAGTTTCTCTCTCTAGAGTTTCAATGAATTCGTAAGAAATAATGAAAGAATGAGCTTCTATTTATAGAAGAATGGACTGCATAGTAATTATTAATTCATGAACGGTCCAGATTGATATACTTTAAACGGACGGTCCAAATTTAAAATAAAATCTTTTAAATAAAATATAATATATTTTATTTATAATCTAATAAAACGAATAACTTTATAAAAGTATTCTGTTTTATATAAAAAGATTTTACTATGCAAAATACTATGCAGGCACTATGCAACACAATGCATAATAAAATATAATATATTCTAATTATTGTCTAATAAAATAAATAACCTTATAAAAGTATTCTGTTTTATATAAAAAGATATTACTATGCATAATTGAATATTATATATTCTATTTATAGTCTAATAAAATGAATAATTTTATAAAAGTATTCTATTTTATATAAAAAGCTTTTCTGTTTTATTACATTAATAATACTAATAAAACAAAACTGAGTGACTTATCACATAAGCATCAATAATCAATATCGTGTACTACTATGCAACCACGCGTAGTACTGTACTTTTACTACCGAGTAGTTCAACAGTATTAACGGTAAAACTTCCGCCGTTATTTTTATAAAATATTTTTGTCGTTTTCTCAATCCGACAATAATTCTATTGCGGGGTCCACCAATGATTGTGCCGTTGTACGAATATTCCCCGACCAATCGAATATTATATAACAACTTGCATACTTTGTAAAATTTATAAATTCTATCCACAACTATAATATTATATCAAATCCACACCATAATATTCAAAAAATTATTTCGAGAAAATTAAATATTTATTCATAAAATATGGGTTCTCACAATCTCCCCTCCTTATGGAATTTCGCCCTCAAAATTTACGTACGTACCTGGTATGCTGAAGAGGTGAGGGTATCTTGACTTCATTTCAGATTCTAACTCTTGAGGTATAACCTTTGAGTGTCGAATATAATCCTTCTTATCCAAGATTTTAACACGTATCTCCTCATACGTTAAATCATCCGCTATCTCGTCCAGTTCTAAATTAATAATGTGGCTCGGGTCGTCCCCATATTTACGTAACGTCGATACATTAAAAATGTTATGAACACGCGACATACTTGGCGGTAAAACAAGTCTATAAGCCACAGTTCCTACTCGATCGAGGATTTCAAATGGGTCAATTAAATCGAGGGTTGAGATTTCCTCTCTTCATCGATTCTTGCTTCTAGAATAATGCCCTCTTGAACCTTCTTCTTCACATTCATCAGCTCTGAGTATATAGCTTGAGTGGCTTTAACTTTATCGATTAAGTCGATTCTACTCGTATATTTGTTATCTTCACGTGGGTTCGTATATTTACACTTGTAACCGCATACGATCTTCTACTCAATGCGTCAGCCACCATGTTCGCTTTTCCTACGATGGTATTGAATGGTACGATCGTAATTTTCAACAGCTCGAGTCAACGTCTTTGGCGTATGTTACGTTCATTTTAGTTGAAGAAATATTTGAGGGTTTAAGAAATGGGTTTTGTACTGGGGTCAATACAAAATTCGATTTCACGCTCTAGGGGTAGGCTAAGAAGTCTTCAAGAATATGTCAGGAAATTTATTAACAATAGAAATATCATTCAAAACTGTGACCCTCATCCAAGACTTGGATAGTACGTCACATTGATACCTATCAACTTGCCATCGTCATTCACGACGTCGCCTACAGAAAGTCTGGCTTCGGTACATTTCACACAAGGAAGTCAACAACGAAAGGATCGGGGCTCTTTACTTATGGCTTGATATGATAATGATTAACTTTAGTGGTTTGGTTGTTTGAATTTGCATAACAGGTTGGTTAGGAATATGAAAGCTAACAACCTTACGAAAAGCATGATGAGTAGTTAACCAATCGATTCCTAAAATCGCATCAAAGGCAAGTATTTTTAAAGAGATAAGATTGACAGGTAACGTGAAAGTGTCAATTTGAATTAAACAAGATTTATAAATAGTGGATGTAACGAAGGTTTCTCCCAACTGAGTTTCAACAGATAAATCAAAATCTAACTTCTCCGGAGTTAAATTCAAACATTGAACACCACTAGGTGAAATAAAAGAGTGAGTAGAACCGGTATCTAACACGGTATAGACTTCACAAGAGTTTATGAATAACTTACCCGTGATAATTTTATTCAGGTTCCTCGTCAAAAAAAATGCTCTCTAGCTCTTAAACTACCAGCTTTGGCTTGTCTGGGACATCCTTTGGCATCACTATCCCAGCTAGACTTGACTTCACCATACGATAAAATCGAGCTAGGTGACCTTCTCTTCCGTAATTAAAACACGCTTTGGATTGCTGCGTACAGTTTGGACGGATGTGTCCCTCCTGTCCGCATTTGAAACATACGACCGGTGGTCGTTCTTCTTCCTTTGAAACGGGTGCTGGTGATGCTATCTTTCCATCATTATTGAACATTCTCTTCTTGAAATTTCCACTTCTATTATCTTAGCCATGATTACCACCGAAATGGTTACCATTCTTGGCATGATAATTTCCCCCACGATGGTTATCATTGTTCCGATGACCATTGCCACCGGTACGATTATTATCGTGTTGTTGGTCGTTGCCTTTTGGTTGTGCTGATTCAATATCGCGCTCCAATAACTGAGCCCAATTCATAATATTTGAATATAAACAAAGTTTGTGAGAAATGAGGTATTGTCATATATTGGGTTTCAAACCTCTTAGAAACATTCGCGTCATTCGCTCCTCATTATCGACCAAATGGGATGCAAACCAGGAGAACTCCGTAAATTTAGCCTCGTATTGCGACACGGTCATATTGTTTTGCTCCAACTTGATGAATTCCACCTCCTTCATGTGACGAATACTTTCGGGAAAGTACTTGTCCTTGAACAACTCTTGGAACTTCTCCCAAGACATCTTGAGTGCGTCAGGCTGGGTACGTTTTACAGATTCTCACCAGTGATCTGCCTCTTCACGCAATATAAAGGTGGCAAAGGGAACCTTTTGCTCCTCGGAGCATCCCAAGACATCAAATGTCTTAGTGATCTGCTTTAACCACGTCTCTGCCTTAAGTGGTTCTGGCTTTCCCAAAAACTCCTGTGGTCCCAACTCCTTGAACTTCGTAGCGGTGACCAGCCGTGGGGTGCCATTGTTTCCACCTGCATTTTGAATAGGAACCGCTCTCGCCTGATGTTGTATGAATTACATAAAGCCTCTGAACATCCCATCGTTCACCATTTCATCGGTGTTATTGTTTACCTGAGGATTATTGTCTTCCTGTTGCACTTTATCCTGATTTTGTATCTGTGGAGACTCAACGATCTCATGCGTTCCATTGATGTTCCCCACATTCTCGGATGTCATTTTCAAATACTGCCACAAAACAAGGGTCAATTAACATATCACATATTATCCCTATACTCTAACCGACCAATTAAATACCAAATAAACTTAGGTAGGTCATACTAGGGAAGGAATTCCCCGTCTCTCCCCTCCTAGTTCTTGTCTCACATCTCAGCCAGGGATCATATCCCTAAGCTTTGATACCAACTGTGACGCCCCTAAAATTAGGTATACATCACCCATCTTGGGTCGCCAGATACATGGTACAAAATACAAATACAAACTAATTATACAACAGTCGTGTAAAATACGACAAAACATATGCTGTGAGTTTTAATACAAATATTGTCATCTAGACAATATACAAACTCAATGGGGTCCTCATTACATTTATTATCACACTATTTCACAGAATAGTGAGGACTACTAATGCACCATCTAGGACCATCAATCTGTTCCCCCGACTAGTCTCAGCTACATTCTCATTTCCTGAAGAAAACAATGAAAGCAAAAGGGTGAGCTCAACTAGCCCAGTAAGAAATAGTATGACTAAGATAATGCAGAATAATTTATCGTTAGCCTTCAACGGTGTTAAATTGATAAAATATAATAAACATCAAGTTTAACTGCAGCAGAACAATCAATCCATTAGAAGAGTCAAGTAGAGAATAAAATCTAATATCTTCTATGATTTAAAAGGTTTTTCATCACTTTTATCACTGAGACTCAGCTTAATAAATAATCCACATCATCAAATCATCCATGCACTACAGGCCAAGGATATTCTTTAGTATCACGACCACAAATTATTCATGCACTACGGGCCAAAGATAATCGTGTTTTCATCAACGATCCTGATCATGCCATAAAACAATTCATCTTTGCACCCTTGGCCGAAGAGAATCCATAGCCATAATCATACAAAAAACTGTCCATCAATGCACTACGGCCTAATGAGGACTTTTTTCACATCATTTGTAACATTACGGTCATGATTATACCGAATAATCCCTGGTCATAATCATACCAAGTCCATCTATGCACTACAAGCCACAGATGACTTTCAACATAATATAAACATGAGAGTGATGACAATGACAAAATAATTCAATAAAACAAGTTCAAGAATTAATTTATCCAGGAACCAATAACGTCCAAATTGTCAATATGATACTGCTTTGTGGAGTTAAAATTCAAGAATGCTCAGAAGAATATTTCAATGAAAAGATACAGGATGAAGCGCAAATATCAAGGATATTCCACTAATTTCATGGAGTATAGAAGCCAAAACTTTAACAAAAAGAGTATCATAGAATATATGAAACTACAATGGACTTTCACCCGCCATTCGGTAATCCACGTAGACAGCTCATTTCCACAATTTCATAAGGAATGAATACGAAGGGTCATTCACCATGCATGTGGCAATCCACATAGACAGGTTATTCCAACAGAATAATAAAAAATAGAATAACAGAAGAATTCACCATGCATGCGTTAAACCGCACAGACATTTTATTCCAACAGAATAATAAATAACGGAACCAGGTCATGCGTAAACGCACAGACAGGATATTCCAACAGAATAATAAATACCAGAACCAGGTCATGCATAAACGCACAGACAGGATATTCCAACAGAATAATAAACAACAGAACCAGGTAATGCGTAAACGCACAGACAGAATGTTCCAATAGAATAATAAAGAATGGAATAACAGAAGAATTTCACCATGTATGCAGTACTTTGCATAGACAGGTTATTCCAACATAATAATAAAGAATGGAATAGCATAACCAAGTATAGGGTAGACCGCGTATACAGGTTATTCCAACAGAATAATAAAGAATGGAATAACAGAAGAATTTCACCAAGTATAGGGTAGACCGCGTATACAGGTTAATCCAACAGAATAATAAAGAATAGAATAACAGAAGAATTTCACCAAGTATAGGGTAGATCGCGTATATAGGTTATTCCAACAGAATAATAAAAAATAGAATAACAGAAGAATTTCACCATGTATGCGGTACTTCGCATAGACAGGTTATTCCAACATAATAATAAAGAATAGAATAACAGAAGAATTTCACCAAGTATAGGGTAGACCGCGTATACAGGTTATTCCAACAGAATAATAAAGAATGGAATAACAGAAGAATTTCACCAAGTATAGGGTAGACCGCGTATACAGGTTATTCCAACAGAATAATAAAGAATGGAATAACAGAAGAATTTCACCATGTATGCAGTACTTCTCATAGACAGGTTATTCTAACATAATAATATTGAATAGAATAACAGAAGTTCTCTTCACGAATAAGAAAGAAAGAATACCCCTTACGAGTACAATAAATAATATCCCTTACAAGTACAACAAATAATATCCCTTACCTTAGAAAGGAAGAGTACTGGATATAGAAGTAGTGAAGTAGTAGAACACTTTTCTTCTTTCTCTCTATAGTTTCTCTCTCTAGAGTTTCAAGGAATTCGTAAGAAATAATGAAGGAATGAGCTTCTATTTATAGAAGAATGGACTGCGTAGTAACTAATTCATGAACGGTCCAGATTGATTTACTTTAAACGGACGGTCCAGATTTAAAATAAAATCTTTTAAATAAAATATAATATATTCTATTTATAATCTAATAAAACGAATAACTTTATAAAAGTATTCTGTTTTATATAAAAAGATTTTACTATGCAAAATACTATGCAGACACTATGCAACACTATGCATAATAAAATATAATATATTCTAATTATTGTCTAATAAAATAAATAACTTTATAAAAGCATTTTGTTTTATATAAAAAGATATTACTATGCAAAATATTATGCATAATAGAATATTATATATTCTATTTATAGTCTAATAAAACGAACAGCTCTTAGAACTTCTCCCAAGACATCTTGAGTGCATCAGGCTGGGTACGTTTTACAGATTTCCACCAGTAATCTGCCTCTTCATGCAACATAAAGGTGGCAAAGGGAACCTTTTGCTCCTCTGAGCATCCCAAGACATCAAATATCTTGGTAATCTGCTTTAACCACGTCTCCGCCTTAAGTGGTTCTGGCTTTCCCAAAAACTCTGGTGGTCCCAACTCCTTGAACTGTTTAGCGGTGACTGACCTTGGGTTGCCATTATTTCCACCTATATTTTGAACAGGAGTCTCTCTTACCTGTTGTTGTATGAATTGCATAAAGTCTCTGAACATTCCATCATTCATCATTTGGTCAGTGTTGTTGTTTGCCTGAGGATTGCCGCCTTCCTGATGCACATTATCCTGATTATTGATATGTGGAGACTCAACGGTCTCCTGTGCTCCATTCACATTCTCAATATTCTCGAATGTCATTTTCAAATACTGCCACAAAACAAGGGTTAATTAACATATTACACATTATCCCTATACTCTGACCGACCAATTAAATACCAAATAAACTTAGGTAGGTCATACTAGCGAAAGAATTTCCCGTCACTCCCCTCCTAGTTTTTGTCTCACATCTCAGCCAGGGATCATATCCCTAAGCTTTGATACCAACTGTGACGCCCCCAAAATTGGTATACATAACACATCTTGGGTCGCCAGATACATGGTACAGAATACAAATACAAACTAATTATACAACAGTCGTATAAAATACGACAAAACATATACTGTGAGTTTTAATACAAATATTATCATCTAGACAATATCCACACTCAATGGAGTCCTCATTACATTTATTATCACACTATTTTACAGAATAGTGAGGACTACTAATGCACCATCTAGGACCATCGTTCTGTTCCCTGACTAGCCCCAGCTACGTTCTCATTTCCTGAAGAGAACAATGAAAGAAAGGGTGAGCTCAACTAGCCCAGTAAGAAATATTATAACTAAGATAATGCAGAATAAATTATCGTTAGCATTTAACAGTGTTAAACTGATACAATATAACAAACATCAAGTTTAACTGCAGCAGAATAAGCAATCCATTAGAAGAGTCAATTAGAGAATAAAATCTACTATCTTCTATGATTTAAAAGGTTTTTCATCACTTTTATCGCTGAGACTCAGCTCAATAAATAATCCACATCATCAAATCATCCCTGCACTACAGGCCAAGGATATTCTTTAGTATCACGACCACGAATTATCCATGTACTACGGGCCAAAGATAATCATGTTTTCATCAACGGTCCTGATCATGCCATAAAACAATTCATCTTTGCACCCTTGGCTGAAGAGAATCCATAGTCATAATCATACCAAAAACTGTCCATCAATGCATTACGGGCTAATGAGGACTTTTTCCACATCATTTGTAACATTACGGTCATGATTACACCGAATAATCCCTGGTCATAATCATACCAAGTCCATCTATGTACTACAGGCCACAGATGACTTTCAACATAATATAAACATGAGGATGATGACAATGACATAATAATTCAATAAAATAAGTTCAAGAACTAATTTATCCAGGAACCAATAACGTCCAAATTGTCAACATGATACTTCTTTGTAGAATAAAATTCAAGAATGCTCAGAAGAATATTTTCATGAAAAGATACTGGATGAAGCGCAAATATCAAGGATATTCCACAAATTTCATGGAGTATAGAAGCCAAAACTTTAACCAACTGAGTATAATAGAATATATGAAACTGTAAATGGATTTTCGCCGCCATGCGGTAATTCACTTAGACAGATCATTTCCACAATTTAATAAGGAATTAATACAAAGGATCATTCACCATGCATGTGATAATCCACATAGACAGGTTATTCCAACAGAATAATAAAGAATGGAACTAGGTCATGCGTAAAGCACAGACAGGATATTCCGACAGAAAAATAAATAATGGAACCAGGTCCGGCGTAAACGCACAGACAGGATATTTCGACACATAATAAAGAACGAAATAATGGAAGAATTTCACCATGTATGCGGTACTTCGCATAAACAGGTTATTCCAACATAATAATGAAGAATAGAATAACAGAAGAATTTCACCAAGTATAGGGTAGACCGCGTATACAGGTTATTCCAACAGAATAATAAAAAATAGAATAACAGAAGTTCTCTTCATGAATACAAAAGAAATAATACCCCTTACAAGTACAACAAATAATATCTCTTACCTTTGAAAGAAGAGTACTCCGACTGGTAGGGCGAGGATATACTCGAAGAAAACTTGCACTATGTTCAAAGCTTTCTTAAACTCTAAAGAAATACGCTCAAGATTATAGAAGAAGAACTCTCTCTATAGTTTTTCTCTCTAGAGTTTCAGTGAATTCGTAAGAAATAATGAAGGAATGAACTTTTATTTATAGAAGAATGGACTGCATAGTAACTAATTCATAAACGGTCCAGATTGATTTACTTTTAAACGGACGGTCCAGATTGATTTAATAAAATATTCTAATAAAATAAAATCTTTTAAATAAATTATAATATATTCTATTTATAATCTAATAAAATGAATAACTTTATAAAAGTATTCTATTTTATATAAAAAAAATTTACTATGCAAAATACTATACAGGCACTATGCAACACTATGCATAATAAAATATAATATATTCTATTTATTATCTAATAAAGCAAATAACTTTATAAAAATATTCTATTTTATATAAATAGATATTAGTATGCAAAATACTATGTATAATAGAATATAATATATTTTATTTATAGTCTAATAAAATGAATAACTTTATAAAAGTATTTTGTTTTATATAAAAAGTTTTTCTGTTTTATTACATTAATAATACTAATAAAACAAAACTGAGTGACTTATCACGTAAACATCAATAATTAATACCGTGTACTACTATGCAACCACGCGTATTACTATACTTTTACTACCGAGTAGTTCAACAGTATTAACGGTAAAACTTCCGCCGTTATTTTCATAAAATATTTTTGTCATTTTCTCATTCCGACAATAATTCCGTTGCGGAGTCCACCAATGATTGTGTCGTTGTACGAATATTCCCTGATAAAACGAATATTCCCCGACCAATCGAATATTATATAACAATTTGCATACTTTGTAAAATTTATAAATACTACCCACAACTATAACATTATATCAAATCCATACCATAATATTCAAAAAAATTATTTCGAGAAAAATAAATACTTATTCATAAAATCTGGGGTCTCACAATCTCCCCTCCTTATGGAATTTTGCCCTTGAAATTTACGTTCGTACCTGGTATGCTGAAGAGGTGAGGGTACCTTGATTTCATTTCAGATTCTAACTCTTGAGGTATAACCTTTGAGTGTCGAATATAATCCTTCTTATCCAAGATTTTAACATGTATCTCCTCATACGTTAAATCATCTGCTATCTCGTCCGGTTCTAAATTAATAATGTGGCTCGGGTCGTCCACATATTTACGTAACGTCGATACGTTAAAAATGTTATGAACACGCGACATACTTGGCGGTAAAACGAGTCTATAAGTAATAGTTCCTACTCGATCGAGGATTTCAAATGGGTTAATTAAATCGAGGGTTGAGATTTCCTCTCTTCATCGATTCTTGTTTCTAGAATAACGCCTTCTTGAACCTTCTTCTTCACATTCATCAGCTCTGAGTATGTAGCTTGCAGGGCTTTAACTTTATCGATTAAAGTCGATTCTACTCGTATATTCGTTATCTTTACGTGGGTTCGTATATTCGCACTTGTAACCGCATACGATCTTTTACTCAACGCGTCAGCTACCATGTTCGCTTTTCCTACGATGATATTGAATGGTACGATCGTAATCTTCAACAGCTCGAGTCAACGTCTTTGGCGCATGTTACGTTTATTTTAGTTGAAGAAATATTTGAGGGTTTAAGAAATGGATTTTGTATTGGGGTCAATACAAAATTCGATTTCACGCTCTAGGGGTAGGCTTGGAAGTCTTCATGAATACGTCAGGAAATTTATTAACAATAGAAATATCATTCAAAACTGTGACTCTCATCCAAGACTTGGATAGCACATGTAATGAAGGTTTCTCCTAACGGAGCTTCAACAGATAAGTCAAAATCTAATTTCTCCGGAGTCAAATTTAAACGTTGAACGCAAGCAAGAGAGATAAAAGAATAGGTATAATCGATATCGAATAAGGTATAGACTTCGTAAGCGTTTATGATTAACTTACCCGTGATAACTTCGTTCGGGTTCCTCAACAAACGCTCTCACTTAAACTACCGGCTTTGATTTGTCTGAGACATCCTTTGGCATCATTATCCCAACTGGACTTAACTTCACTACACGACAAAATAGAGCATATGATAGGTGGTCGTTCTCCTTCCTTAACAACGGGTGCTGGTGCTGACGTCTTTCCATCATTATTAAACCTTCTCTTCTTGAAATTTCTACTCCTATTATCCTGGCCATGATTACTACCGAAGTGGTTGCCATTCTGGGTATGATAATTTCTCCCACAATGGTTATCATTGTTCCGATGGTCGTTGCCACTGGTATGATTATTATCGTGTTGCTAGTCATTACCTTTTGGTTGTGCTGACTCATTATCGCGATCCAATAACTGAGCCATATTCACAACATCTAAATATAAACAAAGTTTATGAGAAATGAGGTATTGACGTATATCGGGTTTCAAACCTCGTAGAAACATTCGCGTCATTCGCTCCTTATTATCGACCAAATGGTATGCAAACCGGGATAACTCCGCAAATTTAGCCTCGTATTGCGACACGGTTATATTGTTTTGCTCCAACTTGATAAACTCCACCTCCTTCATGTGACGAATACTTTCGGGAAAGTACTTATTGTTGAACAGCTCTTGGAACTTCTTCCAAGACATCTTGAGTGCGTTAGGCTGGGTACGTTTTACAGATTCCCACCAGTAATCTGCCTCTTCACTCAACATAAAGGTGGCAAAGAGAACCTTTTGCTCCTTTGAGCATTCCAAGACATCAAATATCTTGGTAATCTGCTTTAACCACGTCTCTGCCTTAAGTGGTTCTGGTTTTCCCAAAAACTCTGGTGGTCCCAGCTCCTTGAACTGCTTAGCAGTGACCGACCGTGGATTGCCATTATTTCCACCTATATTTTGAACAGGAATCTCTCTTACCTGTTATTATATGAATTGCATAAAGCCTCTGAACATTCCATCGTTCATTATTTGGTCAGTGTTATTGTTTACCTGAGGATTGTCGCCTTCTTGATGCACATTATCCTAATTATTGATATGTGGAGACTCAACGGTCTCCTGTACTCCATTGCCATTCTCAATATTCTCGGATGTTATTTTCAAATATCTCCACAAAACAAGGGTTAATTAACATATCACATATTATCCTTATACTCTGACCGACCAATTAAATACTAAATAAACTTTTTAAAGAAACTGTTATATGAATGTGTGTGTGTGTATGGATCAATATGCAATTATTTAAAAGTAGTGCGAGGCCTCGTTCGCACCTATATACAAAGGGTTTGAATTTATAGAAAAATTCAATTTTAAGCAAGATATAGCAATGAAGTTTTGTGGAAAGAGGTTTTTCAAACCCGTTGCTCAATAATAATTGAGGCCTTTGATACTTCCATTTTATTATTAAAATGTTCGACTTGTTTACTTTTATTTTCGAGATGCGAAGCATCTACGAGAAAATAATATACAGCAGGAAATTCAAACACTGTAAATAATGTACAAGATGCTTACAGCTGAAAAATGTCCATCACGGGAACCGAATCCAGATTTAGTAGACTAAATCTGTGATCACATGATTCCTAGGCTCACATGATACTGCAGTATGGAAAGCAGTAAGCAGTTATATATATAAAAGCTGTAAATATATATATACAGACATGATCAGCCACCACGAAGCAACTGCATGGGGGATCAGAAATGTAAATACATAAAAGCGGTAAATATATATATATGGACATGATCAACCACCACGAAGTAAACTCCAGGTGGGACGAAATATAAATAAAGTTGTAAAAGCAATCAACTGCCACGAAGTAAACTCCAGGCAGGACGAAATGTAAATAAAGATGTAAAAGGCCACGGAGTAAACTCCAGGCCTGACAAAAATGTAAATATATATATGTACATATATATATATATATATATATATATATATATCTAAAAGCAGTAAACGCACCAGATGTAAATCCAGGCTCATCGGATATGTCTGATAATAATTATATATATAAGTGTGTATATATATATATATATATATATATAAGCAGGTAAATGCTCCGGATATAAAATCCAGGCTCATCAGATATGTCTGACAATAGTTATATATATATATATATATATATATATATATATATATATATATATATATATATATATATATATGAATATATATATATAAAAAAGTAAATAAACGCTCCAGACATAAGTCTAGGTTCAATCGAGGCATAACTCGATAATGTTAGTTAATATATAAAATATATACATATGTAAGTATATATATATACAGACAGAAATGAAAACCACGGACCAAAGTTCGGGCAAACGCACACAACACGACTCTCAATGTGTATAACAGTGTGTGCTAATAGAAAAAGAAAGGTTTTATAGAATGTGAGAAGGCTTACAGTATGCTACCAATGTAGACTTCTATGACTCTATATGGATAAACACTCAGCTCCCGCCAGATAAAAATGTAGCTATATGTGAGCTAACAGATGTTTATAATGAGGAAACACTCAATATAGGTGTGTACAGAGCAAATTGGACAGGACTTTCTCTCCTTTTTCTCTCTCTCCCTTCGTTCAAAATGGCTGACCCAAGGTCTATATTTATAGACTGATGGCCGCAGGTGTACCTGCAGCAGCCGCAGTTACACCTGTGGCTGGTCGAGGTGTCCCCAGGCTTTGCGGATCCCGTTGTCTTAAAGTACGTGCACTCGTGCACTGTAATGTCTGCTCGAACTTGCAGAACTTCAATCCGAGCATCCGAACAAGGTATATGTGTTCTTCGGACCTCTTGTGTCGAGAGTTACGCAATGACATGGATTAGAAGTTGTACGAAGTCAGGAAGAGGGGACCATGCCCATGGTCTTCAAGCTTCAAATTCTATCCAGTGTGCTGCCACGCGTAATAGTCACTCGGGATTGTAACTCCACGGTTCTTGTGGGACATCATTGTATGTATGTATGTATGTATGAAGCGTTGACACGACGCGTAGGTGCAAGATGACGTTTACCTCTTCACCGGGGTTATCGCCGGTTTGAGTTGAAAGCAGAAGTTGCTCAGGGTTACATCTGAGATTGGACTACTTATTGGTATGCCACGATATCATATTGTGAGAGAAAATGTTGAGGCGGTATGATGACGTTTGACTCCTCACCGGGGTTATCGCTGGTTTGAGCTGAAAGCAGATGTTTCTCAGGGTTACATCTAAGATTGGACTTCTTGTTTGAATGCCTCACTGTCATTTGTGGGTGTGCCTGTCTGCCCGGTGTTAGCTCCGGGTCTGAGGTATGAGTGCCTCGGCAGGAGGTTTGATTAAAGCTGATAGCATGCATTGGAAACAAACACTTCTGGAGTTATCGCCGGAAATGCAAACAGCATTCCTTGGGGTTATCGCCAAGGACGAAACTTGGGGTTATCTCCGAGGTTGGGAATGATCCTTTCAGTGTGTGTTCTGGGGTTGGAAATGATGTTCCTGGTGTGTGTCCTGGATTTTGATCTTGAACTTCCGGTAGTATTCGGAATGGATGTGAGCTGTCTTCCAGGGTTATCTCTGAAAGACGAATCTGCCCTCCTGTAATGTCAGTAACAGGCGTACAGAAAACTTCGAGTGTCTACAGATGCCCCTCTTTATCATATTCATGCAATGCAAGGCATGGATAGGATAAAGAATCCTAGACACTTGAAATGCAAGCAGGATAAACATGATGTTATGTGCAGCAACATGATACAAATGTATGATGCATGATTGAAATGATTGTCGGTTCCCTGATAATTCTGCTGGGATGATAATCAGTGATGGCTTGGACATGTGATCCAAGTCTTCAAGGATGTTGACGTTGGGGCTATCACCAAAGTCTTGAATCCTAGACACTGGCTTATATTCCATAGAGGTACCTCTTGTGTATAAGAGATCTTTGGGGATAAATCTTTGTCTGTTTGAGGATGTGTATAACATATTTCCTCATTCTGTCGGAGTTACTGCCAACAGTCTGTTGTTATCAGGGTTGCCTGACCTTCGTTGATGTGTGTATCACGGGATAGATCTCTTTTGGGTGCATTGTCAAGGTTGCTTGACCTTCATTGATGTGCGTGTCAATGGTTGCATTGCGTTGTAACCCCCGTCGGGGATACGTGGATAAGTTGCTTCAATGGGTTTACTTGCCATCAGCTGAAATGACGTCAAGGCTGCTTGACCTTCATTGATGTGTGTATCAATGGTTGAGAATGCACTGTAACCCCCATCGAGGATATGTGGATGTTTGAAAGATGTACGTTGTGACCCCCGCCGGGGATACTTCATCAGTTTGTAACTTCGGCGTTGTAACCCCTGCCGGGGAGGTTTAGGGTTATGACCCTGCAAATGACGGCATCGGACCTTTGTGGGGTATTGCCGAGCATAATTTGTGAAAGATGAGCTCATTGGTATAGTATACCTTGCATTCAGGTGAATACAATGAGATGACGGGAGTTCAATCCTGACCCGTACAAAACCAGGATTTCAGGCTATTCCGCTCAATCGCGTAGCATTTTTATTCCTGATTTGGCCTTTTTAGCTTGTAAGACCTCCTTTGCAACTCTAACTAGAGTGAGCCAGAGGTGTGGGACCCATGTAGGAGTGCCGCAGGTACACCTGCAGTAGCCACAGGTGGACCTGCGGCCAACCGTGGCTATGTAAATCCCAAAGGTTGCTTTCATAAGTCATTTTCAAGTTGCGCTGCGAAGGAAATCTGAGAGCTCTTCTTCAGATCTGCTGAGTTCGGAAAACTTTTTACATATTCTGCCACCGTACAAGCATTCTTCACTGTCCTGGTAACATATGCATGTATTTTTTTCCAGTTTCTATCCGTTGGAAAATGACTTATCACATTAAATGCATTTAGACACATAGTAGTGAATATGCATGCTGATATGACTTGATAAAAAATATTCAACATAGCAAATGTTAGTATTAAACCATGCTGAACATAATGATGTGAAAAAATTTGACTTTTGACACAGTCAAATTGGCACCTTTTACTGTCATTTCTTATCCTATCTGAGGACAAATGAGTAAAGGTATAAGAGCAAAATAATCCTGGTAATTAGACTACACTTATGGATTTTTTACTATGATGTGTTAATGCATATAGGATGTATATGACTGTGTATAGGTGTGCTACTGAATGGCCACCTAGGCATGCCTATGTGCATGTGGATAGTCCCATTTACAAAGGGGGCTATGGCAAAAAATTTCTAAAATGTAGGAATTGAGTAGTCATGCATTTTTAACTCTACTGTAGATGTATGTTAAAACAATACATGCATGCATGTAATCATAAAATGCATTTTGAAAAGCTCCAGGTAAGAAATTACCACACCCTTTCTGAGGTGATTTGGAGACTTATTGTCCAGATATTATGGATCCGAATCAGCCGAGTAGTTTCCGCAGGACCACTTCTGGTGTACAGAAGTGAGCTTCTGAAGTGCCTCAACGCCGTTCTGTTAGACAGCCTCGTCGTTTGGTGGAGGCGATAATACGTCCTATCCGGGTTGAAGTGCCGAATGTCGAGGGCGAGGAGGAGGACGTACCGATTGAGGTTCCTGCTCCTGTTATACGTGTTCCCCGTAAGGATTTGCCAGGTATTTAAGTGGCAAACCCAGATCTTCTAGGTGACTTGAGTAGGCATCCTTCAGTCTACCTGCACGTAAACGAGGTATGAAGTTATATCTTTAATCTTCCTTATTTCCTATTGATGAGGAGTCAAGGATTCTGATGTTGATCTGCATTTGATGTAGGTTTCCGGCTTTACACAGCCTCGAGGGAGCTGGTTCAGCATCCACTCTATGTATCAGACTTTGCATGATGACTATAGAGCGATTGTACATGGCTAGGGATTCAGGACGTTCTTCTCCATTCTTCCTCGTCGCTGTCCCTGGGGTTACCTCAGGGCATTGTCTGAGCGGTGGTTTCACCAGACTCAGTCACTCCATTTGCTGGACTGTGAGGTGATGATGACGCCGATGGATTGGCGGTTTATCACAGGTATGGAGTTTGGAGGGGATCCAGTGCCTTGCACGGCGAATATTACCCCTACTGCCGTCAGATCCTTGTTGGGAGTTTTGGTGGAGGCGCTCAAGGGCAGGACTGTTCGTACAGGTCCTTTGAGCATAGATGCTATGAGCGGGCTGTTGAGTGAGCCAATACCCGATGATGTGAGAGTCAGGGATCGCATTCTTCGGCGATTGTTCCTAATGATCATTAGGGGCTACTTCATAGAGGATAATTCCTCTACGGTGTCATTCGCTTTGACCAGCGCCACTCGACATATGGACCGTATAGGAGAGTATGATTGGGGTTCCTACACCTTTGCCTACTTCTTCAAGGGAATGCGCATGCGATCGCAGGGCTTGACTGAGGCATGGTTAGGATTCTACCCATTTCTGGTGGTGAGTGTTTCTCTTATCTTTTCCCATGTATAGGTTAAGAGTGTTAACTGACTGTGTGTTGGCAGTTTTGGGCCTATGAGAGGCTTCCATGTTTGCGTCCTATGAGCATGCTAGGTTTAGACACCTATCCACGAGGACGGAGATGGCATCCTTCCATACTGGCGGAGGTCCCTGTTGCTGAGGGTTTCACTCATTGTCGCCTACAGCTGGAGTTGTTGACATCAGATGTCATCACATGGGTTCCCTACTTTGGAGAGCATTTGGGAGTTGGATTTGAGGATGGGTACCCGACTGGGTTCGAGCACGTTATGTCCACCCGTAGGATTCCTCTCTTCACAGATGAAGGATGGGAGCTCTATTTAGGAGAGCGTGCTATTAGGATCACTACAGGAGATATTCGTATGTCGATCTTGCCTCTTGTCAGGCGTTATTGGCATGTTTCGCAGTCACCCGTCATTGACATCCCATTGTTGGGGATTGACGATTTTACATTGTCAGAGGGCCCTTACACTCAGGAGATATTCCAGCATTGGTGGATCCCTCGTACCATTGGAGCTCAGACCCGTGCCACACAGTTTATGGGGGATATGATTCCAGGATCCATGATGATGATGGATTGACTAGCCTGTGTCAGAGATCTGACTCATGTGACACAGATTGACAGATTGACCCGGCAGCTGGACCGAACACATCTTTTCATTCGGCATTTGGGTAGAGATCCTTCAGAGGTAGATACTTTTGATCCTTCCAGCTCTGGCGCTGGTCCCTCAGGTGACCTATATGTCTTTGCCGGTGCAGATCCTCCCTTGTATAGGCCTGACATCCTTGTAGATAGAGATCCAGTGACTCAGGAGGAGTTACATCAGGTGGACAGGATCGATGATGTAGACATCGACACCATTGACTTTTTCTGATGTATTTCTCGTTATCTCTTTTGATAGGCCTCTATTAGCTGCTGGGTAGCTTCGCCCCATTCTCGCTATATCTTTTAATATGCCTCTGTTAGATGTTGGGTAGCTTCGCCCCATTTCCCTGTATTTTAGTTGTACAGAGATGTATTAGATGATGATATACTTAGGAATGTATGTACAGTTTTCATTCCCTATATCATATTGCCATTTATTGTATCATGCATGTTATTATGTTATGCATATGGATGTATGTCAAGAGATATTCAGCATTGACCCCTGGATGGTCTTATGGCACGGCCCGTACAGATGTCTTCTTCGACAGTTAGCCGTATTGATCATACCCCACCATGTTTGGTGGTATCTGGTATGCGCTCATGGTATGATAGTATATCACCATCAGACATGGTGATCGTAGATGATTTGCTGCAGCATACTATGACCCTGTTGATGTTTCAGGTTCCCACAGGATTTGTAGAGGGTATGCTAGAGAATTGGGTACCGGATAGACAGGTATTCCGATTTGGGACCCATGAGTTGACTCCTACTTTGGAGGAGTATGCACGGTTGACGATGCTGCCGCTGGACAAACCTTGCGTGCACATAGCTATCGGAGACATGAGCAGAAAGTTCATGACCCTCACCGAATTGAGGCGTAGAGTGGTACAGGACGAGATTACATCCGGCCACATGATATCCCAGCGTTTTCTGTTTGACAAATTTGGCTCTGAGGATAGTTATGCACGGTATTCCGGGGATTTCACCACATCGGAGGATCATTGGCGTTCAGCCAGAGTGGGTGTATTACTGCTGTGCGTATTATCATATGTCTACATGCCACGATATATGGATGAGCTGGATATCAGCGTCATTATGGCAGTGAGAGCTCTCAGGGAGGGTCATACCATTATACCGATGATCATTGCAGAGACTTTGAGGTCAGCTACATACTGATGCACTTATCCAGCAGGAGTGTTTACAGGTAGCTCGGTCATGCTGTATATGTGGTTTATGTCACACTTGAGACCGATTGGCATGCTCAGACGACAGGGTTTTTGTTTCACCCATGATATAGCCATGTCATACTCCTTTCAGCCTGCGAAGTGTACGAATGATGCATCGTGGTCAGCTTTTCTGGCAGGGATTGGAGATCCATTTGCTATATTGTCATGTTAAGGGCTTAACTCACCCTACAGCTTCATTACTCATGCTCCGGGCATGGATTATCTCCCTCTAGCTGGATTGAGGGGCATGATTACTTACCACCCACTAGTCGTGATGTGTCAGTTTGACCAGTTTCAGGATTTTCATCCTTATGAAGGGGCAGTGAGTCAGCATTTCGCTTCACACTGTTGATCAGCGGAGGACAGATTCAGGTTGTATGCCTGTTGGGATCAGCAAGAGTTGGCTGATTTTGCTGTTAGTCATGCAGGTTGTTCTGCAGAGTATTCCGCATGGATGGAGACAGAGACTGCATTGGCTGCGGTAGTATCCACAGTGCAGGGGACTGATTCTGACGATGAGGAGCCTATAGAGGAGGCTGACATTTCCATCGATGACATGACTGCTGGGCTACCAGCATTTGTGATGGATTCTCCCACCCCGAGTGCCACTGTTATCCAGTATTCGGCACAGCATTTGGAGCAGAGCTTACATCTGATGACCTATGATAGAGATCAGGCTAGGGCCGTGATGTTGACAGCTCTTGATTAGAGAGATACCGCTCTGTTAGACAGGGATGAGGCTATATCAACCAGGGATGCATTGATCGTGGAGTGGGATGCCGCCTTATCTGCTAGGGATGTGGCCATTGTAGATAGTACTTCAGTGAGATCCCAGATGACTGTCAGTCTTGTCGACATGAGTGCTTACATTGATGAGCATTATGCCACCATGCAGTTAGCCTCTGATCTGCTAGCTCGTGTAGATACCCTTGGGCAGGAGCTTGCAGCATTACCTCCTTCTTCACAGAGGGATGCCATGTTAGATCTGATAGTCCGCATACACACAGACCTGTAGATAGCTTTGTATTTTCCAGCACAGACTAGCTTAGCCATTTTGTCATGTACAGCACATATGTATATATAAAATAGTATTATGTATGGCAGGAAAATATATTTTGATTCACTTCCCTTTTAGTTATGTCGTGATACTTGCTTGATATTTGCCTGTTTCTTCAGGGCCTTGTGATCTTGATGCATTCTGAACTTATCCTTGATAGGTGGACATTGAGACGTCGCAAGATCTCTCAGAACGGATCGTTGATTTCTGTATATCCCTACCATCTTTGGTGTCTTGGGACTGGTATCTGTATGGAAAAGTGGAAAGGAAGGTGGTTATTCCTCTCTAAGATTGACCGCACCACATATGGTCGCCAGTACTTCTATTTGTGAGAAGCCTAGTTAATTCCATCTCTTATGGGTTGGTATTGCTCTTTGAGGCACGATCGCAGCTTAGATGGTCACCGAATCTTCTATTTGTGAGAAGAGGTTGGGTAATTTCATCCCTTTGATCTAAAATCGATGAACTGTGGTGAATTGAAAGTTGATCCCAATACCGTGTGACAAGTATTTTTGTTCTGGTAGGGGTTAGACTGAACCATAAATGGCTGCCTACGTACTCCTATTGAAGAGGAGATCAAGTCTGCGTAGTTCGAACCTAGTGTAAGAGGTTCAACGCTGAATGTGAAAGGCAGATAGGTGTAGAAATGTTTTTTGTAGAGAAAGGCCAAAAATGTTTTTGTTATTTTTTTTTATTGCGACCGGACCATATAGAATATAGTTACCTACGTACCCCCGGGTATCAGGGAGATCAGGTCGACGTAGTTCGCCCCTCAGGACGAATTGCAGCCAAAGAGAAGTGTGAATCCCATGTGCAGGCTATACTGCGGGGAGAAGAAAGTTTAATCCTATAATGGGGATGTGACAACCCGAGAATTTTGAATTTTTTAAAATTTTTATTATTTGATTTAAGGTTCAAAATTAGAACCTAGATAGAAAATAAGTGTATGCGTTTGATATTTTTAAGATGGAATTTTGAGGATTTCAAAATTCTGTGAAGGATTTAAGTGAATTATTCAGGATTAAGTAATATGTGAATATGTTCTGTGTATATGTGTACAATATGTGGTTATGGGTCAAGGGTTGACCAGATAATTGATATCTGTAACAAACCCTAAGTACATATTAAGAACGTCAACGTTTGGTTAGAAAATCCTAGCGTTTAACAAGAAACCCTAGAAACCGGTTCTGAAAACTCTAATTTCAGTTCTGAGAATTTGAAACCCTAATTCGGTGTACAAACTCCTAAATTGGGAACTTAATGGCGTATGTGTAAATAATTATAAGATTAATTAGGGTTAATCTTAACAAATTGGTTAGAAAATCTTAATTTCAAAATCTGAAACCCTAATTTATAATTAGGGAAAACTTAATTGTTGATTTAATAGTTTTAATGTTAATTAGGATATATTAATCTTAATTTTCAAGTTATAGTAATTAGAAGACTTTAATCTAATTACAAAATCTAATTTATATTTTAGAAAAATTATTTTTCTATTAGAAACCATAATTCGTGGGTTATATACCCTAATGACCATTTTGACCCTAATTGCTTAATTAGCGATTGTAATTAGAAAATATTAATCCTAATTAGTAATATTTAAGTTATGATTAAGAAAATTTTATATAATTAGAAAATTCTAATTATAAGTTAGAAATATTAATTTTCTATTTTTTTTAAAAACCTAAATTGGAATTTTAGAAAATTAAATGTGTAAACTCTAAGGGTTCCAAACCCTAAACCCTAAGAATGTTCCAAACCCTAAATCCACCCAAACCCTAAACCCTAAGGGTTTGCAATAAATGGAAACTCTAGAAATTAATTAGAAATGACTAAAATGCCCTTGGTTGTATTATTTAGTGTTGCTTGCAAATCTTGGCGAAATGGGAGTTGGTGGCTAACTCTACCAGCCCCATGTGACTTAAATTCACAGCATTTAGCCTTACTTGATCAGCCACTACATTGTATGCATAATATATATAGATTTAGAGAGAGAAAAGTACACTAAATTGGCTCATTTATTAATAAACACCCAACCAAGTCTCTCTCTCTCTAGAACCACGAAATATAATAGTAAATCAGTCTCCAATCAAGTCCCTACTACTTCCATAACAAATCAGGAACCCCAGATCCAAGATCAAAGCTCAAAGTGGTAAGAACCCTAAATTTTTGAAATCCTATGATCTGATATTAGTTGTTGTAATTGATTGTTTAAAGTAGTGTTAGAGGGTGTTAATAAGTGATCTGGGTTGTTAGATCAAGGATCTATAACATCTAGATGCACAATTTTGAAGTTTTGAAAAATCTGGAAAAAGGTTAAAAGGTCGCCTGACAAGCTAATGTCAGGGCTCATAGATCGTTGTCTGTTAATTATTTGTTATATTTTAAGTTATGAATCTGTTCTATGACATGTATTCTGTGATCTGAAACTGAAAACATGACTAGATCATGATCATACTGAGAGATACGAGCGGTCAAAACTCGTTGACCGTTCACAAAAATTGCTTTCTGGGCAGCCCAGAAATTCCAGTAGCCTCTGACAAGTTTTCGCAGGGTCTTGATCTTGCTACGTGTTGGTGTTTTGGCCAAGTTGTTGTTTGATTTGTGTAGTCTGTTATGTAAACTACATATCCTAATCCTTAGAACAAGCATATCACGAGCAGAAACTTATATAATCACGGTCAAAGTACCGTTGACCTACACACGGGAAAGAGATTCTGGGTAACCCAGAATCTTCAAGACCCGTTTCCTGACCCTTAGTTTGACCAGGTTTGATCTGTCATGTGTAATGTTTTTATGATGATCTGTTGTTATATACATGAAGCCTGACATATCTACTACAATATTCAACCATTACCTTACCCAAGCAAAACCCAGAACTCAAGTTATAAGGATCGGGAGAGGGGACCATCGTCTGATCTTCATTTTCTGGAAAACCCAGAAATGAAGAACAGCGATGTCAGACTTTTCTGAAGCTTAGATCTTGCAATTTAGTCATGTTATGGCTATGGTAATTGTTCATTATTGTAGTATTACACGCATACTATAATCATAATCGATTATCAAGTCTAGAAATCAATCAGAACCCGGATTGATTAACGGTAAAACCTAGTACCTTTAATACTGACATGAGTTTCTGCGCAGACACCAAGAACACCTATAGCGACGGTTCTGTCGCTATAGGGCCCTTTAGCGACAGTTTATTATTATTATTTTCTGAAAATTATTTAAAAATTGATAAAAATGGTTTTTAATTATTAAAAATACAAAATAAATTCTGAAAAATTATTTTAAAGTCTGAAAAATAGTTTTTAATTATTTTAAGTATATTTCATAAATATTTAATATTTTTGGAATATAAATGGTATTTAATTTATTTAATTACAAAATTAAATAAATTATTTAAAAATGATTTTAATTCATGAAAAATTATATTATGGTATTAGAAAATATTTTAAGTGACTTTTAATATTTTGTGATGAAATTGATTAATAAATTATTATTAATGGTAATTAGTTAATTAATGAATATATAAAATAAATTATGGGAAAATATAATAAATGATTTAAAAATCATATGAAAATAATTTAAGTGTTATAAAAATATTTTAAGTTATAAAATATAACTTTTGATATTTTGTCATGAAAATATTAATATTTTTATATTAAAAGCAATTATCGGATAATGGATTTAAGTGTTTAAAAATCATATAAATATGATTTTATGGTATTAAAAATACTTTGATGTATTATAAATATATTATAATATTATGGCATGTATTTCATTAATATTTGAAAATAAATAAATATTAATGATAAAAGAATTATGTGGTATTTAATTTATTTAAATACGTTTTAATGATTAAAAATTCACGATAAATAGTAATAATTATTTAAAAATTATTACGAGCTTACGAAAAATATTTCGACTGTTATTAAAATTATCAGAGTTAATTGTTAAGTGTTTAGGCAGAGTTTAATTAAACTTAGACTCGATAAAAGTCCGACTAGATCGTCGAGACGTTAGAATTTTGTCGGAATCAAGATAGACTGTAATAGTTTGACTTGATACCGAGTCTTATGTGTGTTATAGACTGATAGGATTATGTGTTATGTGTTTAGGTTATTCTATGTATATCTATATATATAATAGTATTATATTGTGATGATATTATTCTAATATTGGAGATCTATATTACTAATATTAGGTCTTCGGATAAGGCGATATAAATTGCGTAGCGGTAATCAACGGTTCAGGCAAGTTTGTTTTTACTTAACTCTATTAAGAGTGTTTCATTCGGGTATGCTTATGGTTAATCATTGATGATTGCCATATATAATTTGTACTCTGTACATTTGTTCATGTATAATATTTGTTCAGTCATAAACTTGTTCCTGCTAGTTCACAAGTATATTGTTGAATTATAGCCAGCTTATTATTCAAACTCTTCAATCATGATATATCGTTATATTGTTGAATTTAAACTTGTTGGGCAATCCTTATGCTCACCCTTGCTATATCATGATAAAACATTGCAGATTAAGGCAAATGCGTCGGATACAAGGAAAAGGTTAAAGACAGTTCCAGCGTTAGGATATGTGTGCAGCTAAATTGTATAGTGTTGTATTTTAATGTGTTAGTTAAGTTATGAAATGTGTATTAAGTTAAGGTTACTCGACCTTGGGGAATAGTGAGTATATTTATTGTATAAACAATTTATGTTTATATCTTCCGCAAATAGTAATAGTTGTATAGAATGATCGAACCGGATCTGAGGTGATTTAGGACCTGGATTCGGGGCCCTCACAGTTGGTATCAGAGCTGTTGGTTATGAAGCTTAAGTAGGAATACCTGAGACTAATAACCGCAGTGATTAGGATAATTACTAACTCACATAGAGTTAGTTGGTCGGTAAGATTCAAAGACGAATCTCAGCGGGTTATAAGATACAGGGTTCCCTAACTCTGATAATAAAGTGAATAGTAGTGATGAATAGATAAAGTCTAAAAGACTGAAAGTGCAGTGATAGGAGATCGTAAAATAAAATGATCAAGATATAGAAATGAATCGTAATATATACGATACGATCACCCCGTGATCTGATAAGATGATAGCAGGGAGAAGAATCAATCTAATGATTGAACAGTTTACAGCAAGATGTTGTGTGTAAGATGTACTATGAAAACTCATGAGAGAGTTATGGATTATGAATACGGATTAAATGAAATTCGTATTGAGAAGGGTGTTAAGATTATGTGGGGATTTCAATTGAGGACTAATGTCAGCAGCTAAGTTGTATGATTCTTTGTATGGGCGGGGAATTTGTACTTGGTTTAGAATCACTTAGCTTCCTGATCGATATAGTGGTTAGGTTGACCAATTCTTTGTATGGACGGGGAATTGTGCGCTTAGCTTCCTATATTGATTAGTGGCCGAGTTTGGTTTGACGACCACTTAGTTTCTGATACTGATAATCATTGAAATGTTTGTGTCGCGCTAGTTGCTATATGCATGTTGAGAGGGTGATTCATTTCTCGTGTGTATAAAAGATAGATAGGTCATAGGTAGAGGATATAAGGTTAAGTACGAGTTCTTAAAACTCATACTTATGTGACATACTTGATTCATAGTTATATGAAATGTTTATGAACCCCTCAGCGAATGGACGCCAAAGGTTTGACTAGGACAAGTTCTTAAACTCATATGATTGTGGAAATTTATGGACTCATAAGTGTGGTTTGACGAACTGGGTATAGTGGTGTGTAATGGAGTATTAAAGGCTATAGGAACAGATAGATTGTTAAGCAAATGATTGTTAGTGAAGAATTAAGTTTTTTAGTTTTTTTCAAAACTCCTAGCTATGCTAGATTTCGAAATTTTGACATCAAGCTAAATACGCACTGCGTGCTTTTAAAAAAAAATTTATTTTAATTATCACTCATGTACCAGGTAAACTGGTGCAGAGATGATATAAATTTGATGGAGTTATCAATGCAGAATTACTTAGTGTTGGATGTGATCTAAAGATCGTCAGCCCACTATGGAATGATGTAGTATGACAAAGTCATATAATAACGGCATCCTCAAACAGACTGTTAATACAGTACGGTATCATGGCGTCATTCTCAAAAAAAAATATTTTCAATAAAAACTCTAAGTGTTCATTGAAAGAAATTTTCCCGAACCAAATTGTTTTGTGCGGAATCCTATAAGACTGAGGTAGAATTTTGTGCCTATGGCAGTGATGAGAAACAGATAAAATCAGTACTTAATAAGTACATGACATACTGGATTAATTACCCACTATGTCCGTAAGTTATGACGGTTTGCGGATGAATTTCCTAAAACCTTTGCGAAAATGACAGACAATAGTCTGTAAAACCCCTCAGCAAAATTTGAAAATTTTTAATTCTTGTGAGAAATGTATTGGGTAGTATATGAGAATGTATGGTGTATGGTGTATGGAGTAAGGTGTAAGGTGTAAGGTAAATTTCGGGGACGAAATTTTTAGAAAAAGGGGTGAATGTGACAACCCGAGAAATTTGAATTTTTTAAAATTTTTATTATTTGATTTAAGGTTCAAAATTAGAACCTAGATAGAAAATAAGTGTATGCGTTTGATATTTTTAAAATGGAATTTTGAGGATTTCAAAATTCTGTGAAGGATTTAAGTGAATTATTCAGGATTAAGTAATATGTGAATATGTTCTGTGTATATGTGTACAATATGTGGTTAAGGGTCAAGGGTTGACCAGATAATTGATATCTGTGACAAACCCTAAGTATATATTAAGAACGTCAACGTTTGGTTAGAAAACCCTAGCGTTTAACAAGAAACCCTAGAAACTGGTTCTGAAAACTCTAATTTCAGTTCTGGGAATTCGAAACCCTAATTCGGTGTACAAACTCCTAAATTGGGAACTTAATGGCGTATGTGTAAATAATTATAAGATTAATTAGGGTTAATCTTAACAAATTGGTTAGAAAATCTTAATTTCAAAATTTGAAACCCTAATTTATAATTAGGGAAAACTTAATTGTTGATTTAATAGTTTTAATGTTAATTAGGATATATTAATCTTAATTTTCAAGTTATAGTAATTAGAAGACTTTAATCTAATTACAAAATCTAATTTATATTTTAGAAAAATTATTTTTCTATTAGAAACCATAATTCGTGGGTTATATACCCTAATGACCATTTTGACCCTAATTGCTTAATTAGCGATTGTAATTAGAAAATATTAATCCTAATTAGTAATATTTAAGTTATGATTAAGAAAATTTTATATAATTAGAAAATTCTAATTATAAGTTAGAAATATTAATTTTCTATTTTTTTTAAAAACCTAAATTGGAATTTTAGAAAATTAAATGTGTAAACTCTAAGGGTTCCAAACCCTAAACCCTAAGAATGTTCCAAACCCTAAATCCACCCAAACCCTAAACCCTAAGGGTTTGCAATAAATGGAAATTCTAGAAATTAATTAGAAATGACTAAAATGCCCTTGGTTGTATTATTTAGTGTTGCTTGCAAATCTTGGCGAAATGGGAGTTGGTGGCTAACTCTACCAGCCCCATGTGACTTAAATTCACAGCATTTAGCCTTACTTGATCAGCCACTACATTGTATGCATAATATATATAGATTTAGAGAGAGAAAAGTACACTAAATTGGCTCATTTATTAATAAACACCCAACCAAGTCTCTCTCTCTCTAGAACCACGAAATATAATAGTAAATCAGTCTCCAATCAAGTCCCTACTACTTCCATAACAAATCAGGAACCCCAGATCCAAGATCAAAGCTCAAAGTGGTAAGAACCCTAAATTTTTGAAATCCTATGATCTGATATTAGTTGTTGTAATTGATTGTTTAAAGTAGTGTTAGAGGGTGTTAATAAGTGATCTGGGTTGTTAGATCAAGGATCTATAACATCTAGATGCACAATTTTGAAGTTTTGAAAAATCTGGAAAAAGGTTAAAAGGTCGCCTGACAAGCTAATGTCAGGGCTCATAGATCGTTGTCTGTTAATTATTTGTTATATTTTAAGTTATGAATCTGTTCTATGACATGTATTCTGTGATCTGAAACTGAAAACATGACTAGATCATGATCATACTGAGAGATACGAGCGGTCAAAACTCGTTGACCGTTCACAAAAATTGCTTTCTGGGCAGCCCAGAAATTCCAGTAGCCTCTGACAAGTTTTCGCAGGGTCTTGATCTTGCTACGTGTTGGTGTTTTGGCCAAGTTGTTGTTTGATTTGTGTAGTCTGTTATGTAAACTACATATCCTAATCCTTAGAACAAGCATATCACGAGCAGAAACTTATATAATCACGGTCAAAGTACCGTTGACCTACACACGGGAAAGAGATTCTGGGTAACCCAGAATCTTCAAGACCCGTTTCCTGACCCTTAGTTTGACCAGGTTTGATCTGTCATGTGTAATGTTTTTATGATGATCTGTTGTTATATACATGAAGCCTGACATATCTACTACAATATTCAACCATTACCTTACCCAAGCAAAACCCAGAACTCAAGTTATAAGGATCGGGATAGGGGACCATCGTCTGATCTTCATTTTCTGGAAAACCCAGAAATGAAGAACAGCGATGTCAGACTTTTCTGAAGCTTAGATCTTGCAATTTAGTCATGTTATGGCTATGGTAATTGTTCATTATTGTAGTATTACACGCATACTATAATCATAATCGATTATCAAGTCTAGAAATCAATCAGAACCCGGATTGATTAACGGTAAAACCTAGTACCTTTAATACTGACATGAGTTTCTGGGCAGACACCAAGAACACCTATAGCGACGGTTCTGTCGCTATAGGGCCCTTTAGCGACAGTTTATTATTTTAAAGTCTGAAAAATAATTTTTAATTATTTTAAGTATATTTCATAAATATTTAATATTTTTAGAATATAAATGGTATTTAATTTATTTAATTACAAAATTAAATAAATTATTTAAAAATGGTTTTAATTCATGAAAAATCATGAAAAAATTATATTATGGTATTAGAAAATATTTTAAGTGACTTTTAATATTTTGTGATGAAATTCATTAATAAATTATTATTAATGGTAATTAGTTTATTTAATGAATATATTAAATAAATTATGGGAAAATAGAATAAATGATTTAAAAATCATATGAAAATGATTTAAGTGTTATAAAAATATTTTAAGTTATAAAATATAACTTTTGATATTTTGTCATGAAAATATTAATATTTTTATATTAAAAGCAATTATCAGATAATGGATTTAAGTGTTTAAAAATCATATAAATATGATTTTATGGTATTAAAAATACTTTGATGTATTATAAATATATTATAATATTATGGCATGTATTTCATTAATATTTGTAAATAAATAAATATTAATGATAAAAGAATTATGTGGTATTTAATTTATTTAAATACGTTTTAATGATTAAAAATTCACGATAAATAGTAATAATTATTTAAAAAAAATTACGAGCTTACGAAAAATATTTTGACTATTATTAAAATTATCAGAGTTAATTATTAAGTGTTTAGGCAGAGTTTAATTAAACTTAGACTCGATAAAAGTCCGACTAGATCGTCGAGACGTTAGAATTTTGTCAGAATCAAGATAGACTGTAATAATTTGACTTGATACCGAGTCTTATGTGTGTTATAGACTGATAGGATTATGTGTTATGTGTTTAGGTTATTCTATGTATATCTATATATATATAATAGTATTATATTGTGATGATATTATTCTAATATTGGAGATCTATATTACTAATATTAGGTCTTCGGATAAAGCGATATAAATTACGTAGCGGTAATCAACGTTTCAGGCAAGTTTATTTTTACTTAACTCTATTAAGAGTGTTTCATTCGGATATACTTATGGTTAATCATTGCTGAATGCCATGTATAATTTGTACTCTATACATATTGCATGTATAAGTCAGGTATGAAAGACTGATCACCTTCATTACCAGTTGGTTTCAGATATATTTGTTCATGTATAATATTTGTTCAGTCATAAACTTTTTCCTGCTAGTTCACAAGTATATTGTTGAATTATAGCCAGCTTATTATTCAAACTCTTCAATCATGATAGATCGTTATATTGTTGAATTTAAACTTGCTGGACAATCCTTATGCTCACCCTTGCTATATCATGATAAAACATTGCAGATTAAGGCGAATGCGTCGGATACAAGGAAAAGGTTAAAGACAGTTCTAGCGTTAGGATATGTGTGCAGCTAAATTGTATAGTGTTGTATTTTAATGTGTTAGTTAAGTTATGAAATGAGTATTAAGTTAAGGTTACTCGACCTTGGGGAATAGTGAGTATATTTATTGTATAAATAATTTATGTTTATATCTTCTGCAAATAGTAATAGTTGTATAGAATGATCGAACCGGATCCGAGGTGATTTAGGACCTGGATTCGGGGCCCTCATAGGGGATAAACTGCAGGTGTGGAAAAAGTTTGATCCCGTCTTCAGGATATACTGCAAGCGTAGAAAAGTTTAATCCCGTCTTTAGGATAAACTGCAGGTTTGAAAGGTTTAATCCCGTCTTCAAGATAACCGAAATTGTGTGAAATGTTTGAACTAAGGTGAAACCAGGCTACTGATTTGAGGTGTATGTTTCCCTGAGGGGCAGAAAAGTATGTAAAAAAGAGAGGGTTTAAAATCGGAATGACTGGTGATTGGATGATCAATACCAGGATGTTTGCTTGATGGTAACTTCAGACATAGTACCATTTCACGGTGTCCGAGTTGATAAGTTGTGGAAATTCATCGCCATCAATTTCCTGCAATCTGAGAGCACCTCCTGTCAATACCTCCTTGACAACAAATGGGCCTTCCCAGTTAGGAGTGAATTTTCCCTTAGACTGATCTTAGTTGTCAATGATCTTCTTCAAAACCAAGTCATGTTATTTGAACTGCCGTAGCTGGACTTTTCTGTTGTAGGATCGTGCGATCCTTTGATGATATAACTGACCATGGAAGATAGCCCTGATTCGCCTTTCGTCTATTAGAGACAATTGGTGATACATGTCTTGTACCCATTGGTCTTTATCCAACTGAGCATCCATCAATACTCTGAGGGATCCATTTCCACCTCTATGGTGAGACTGCTTCCATCCCATAGGCTAATGAGTAGGGGGTTGCCCCAGTGGAAGTATGCATAGAAGTTCTGTAGGCTAATAAAGTCAAAGGCAAGAGGTCAGGACATCCTTTGTGATTGGCAAACATTTTCTGCATGATCTTTTTGATGTTTTTATTAGCCACTTCAATAGCACCATTCATCTTTGGACGGTAGATGACGGAGTTAAGGTGCTTGATGTGGAATTTTCTGCATAACCCCTCCATCATTTTGTTGTTGAGGTTCTTAGCATTATCTGACACAATGACCTCTGGTTGTCCATATCAACAGATGACATTGTTTCTGATGAAAGCAATGATAACTTCTTTAGTAACCCTGGGGAAGGAGGCTACTTCTACCCATTTGGTGAAGTATTCAATCATGGTGAATATGAATCGATGTCCATTACTGGCTTTGGGCTCGATGGGCCCGATCACGTCCATTCCCCACATTGAGAAGGGCCATGGCGAACTCATATTGTGGAGTTCCCTTGGAGGGGCGTAGATGGAATTTCCATGAATCTGGCATTGATAGCACCTTTTGACGTGATCTTTACAGTCAGCTTTGAGTGTAAGCCAATAATGCCCTGTTCTGAGAATCTTCTTGAAAAGTAGGGGTCCACTCATGTGAGGGCCACATACTCCACCATGGATCTCATCCATGAGCCTCTGAGCTTGGTCTTTATCTAGACATCTGAGGAGACCTAATCCTGCATCTCTTTTGTAGAGTGCATCTTCGCTCAGGTAGAATTTTATAGCAAGTCGATGAATCCGCCTCTTCTCAGTTAGGCTTGCCTCAGTGGGTGTAGATCCATCTCGTAGATTCTCCTTGATGTGTTGATACCAAGGGTTGTGGATGGGAGGTAGTTCATCCGATACTTCTCCAACATAGTTCCCATAGACTGGGGCTTTTTGCAGAGCAAACGTGATATTTGGCATGTTTTCCTTATCAAGTATATGAATCAATGAGACCAACGTTGCTAATGCATCCGTAAAATCATTCTTATTGCGAGGAATGTGTAGAAAGGAGATTTCTTCGAACTCTAAAGCCATCTGTAAAACTTGCCGATGGTAAGGCAGCAAATGTAATTCTTTGGTTTGATAGATTCTCGTGGATTGTTTGATTACCAATTCGGAATCCCCAAAGACAGTTAACCGCCTGATGCCCATTGAATGGGCAAGTTTTAGCCCCATGATACAGCCTTCATACTCAGCTATGTTGTTGGTGCTGACAAACTGCAATTTGACGGCGACGGGATATTGCTCCCCCGTACAGGATATTAGAACTGCTCCAGCTCCAGAACCTTCTGTGTTAACAACTCCATCAAAATACATTTTCCACGTACGGCATGTATCGTACTGATGTTGTTGCTGAACTGTCATTACCCCTTCATCGGGGAAGTATGTTTCCAATGGTTTGTAGTCCCCTGTAGGTGCGGCGGCTAGTTGATCCGTAATTCCTTGACCTTTGATAGACTTTTACATCATATAGACGATGTCAAATTGCTGGAGGATCAACTGCCATCTGGACAGTCGACAATTCAGTATGGGCTTATTGAACACATATTTGAGAGGATCCACGCGGGATATGAGATGGGTTGTGTGACCATAGAGGTAATGATGTAACCTCATGGAAGCCCATGCTAAAGCACAACAAGTTTTCTCAATCAGAGTGTACTTGTGTTCACTAATGTTGAATCTTTTGCTGAAGTAATAGATAGCTCGTTCTTGGCCTCTATCGTCTTTTTGCCCCAGCATACAGTCCATGGCATTGTCATTTATGGACAGGTACATGAATAGGGGCACATCATCCCTGGGTGGTACCAAAATAGGAGCGTTAACCAGCTGCTCTTTAATGATAAGGAAGGCTTTTTGACACTCATCATTCCATTTCATGGAGGAGTTCTTCCTTAATAACTTGAAGATTGGCTCATAGGATGCTGTGTGTTGAGAAATGAACCTGCTAATGAAGTTGATTCTTCCCAAAAATTCCCGTATTTCCTTCTTTGTCTGAGGAATGGGCATTTCCTTGATGGCCTCAATTTTGGTAGGATCCAGTTCAATCCCTTTTGTGGCAGACTAAGAAACCTAGCAACTTGCCTGATTTGACGCCAAAGGCGCACTTGGCTGGATTCAACTTCAAGTTATACTTACGCAACCTATTGAAAAGCTTTCTGAGATGGTCTAAATGGTCTTCCTTCTTCCAGGACTTGACAATGATGTCATCCACATAGATCTCTATCTCCTTGTGCATTAAATCGTGGAAAAAAGCCATCATAGCTCGCTGATAGGTTGCCCCAACATTGATGAGGTCGAATGACAACCGTCTGTAGCAAAAAGTCCCCCAAGGCATGATGAAAACAGTTTTCTCACGGTCCTCCTTAGTGACTATAATTTGATGGTACCCCGCAAAGCAATCAGCAAAGGAGTACATGCCGTATTGAGCAGTGTTGTCAATAAGAATGTGGATAAAGGGCAGGGGAAAGCTATCTTTAAGGCAAGCTTTGTTCAAATCCCGGTAATCCACGCAGACTCGCACCTTTCCTCCTGGTTTAGGCACGGGAACAATGTTGGATATCCACTCCGGATATGTAGACACCATGATAATGCCAGCTTGAAATTGTTTCACAATTTCTTCTTCGACTTTTAAACTCCACTCAGGTTTCAATCGCCTGAGCTTTTGCCTAACTGGCTTGAATCCTTCTTTAATGGGAAGGCAATGAAGAACAATGTCAGTGGACAAACCCACCATGTCTTCATGAGACTATGCAAACACATCCTGAAATTGGGTTAATAGTGCAACCATGTTATTCCGCTGATTTGTGGAAAGGTCTGAACCAATTTGGATTAGCTTAGGATTTTCTAAGGTTCCAATATTGAGAAATGGTTTGGTCAAGGTTGGGTTTAGGTTTATCTGCGACCCATTCCTTAATCTCTTGAGGTGTCTCAATGTCCTCTTATATATCCATCAAGTCTGAGTCCAACTTTGCATCAAAGTTACAGCCCTTGTGGAGAGAAGGCACCTCATTAGTAAGTACATGCACATCTAAATTCAGAGTCCTGAAACAAAATATGCTTTCACTTAATATATGCAACTGTTTGATCATACAAAAGTGTTAGCATGTACTTGATAAAATAACTGCTAGTGCTGTAAAGAAAAGCAAGCAATTAAAGTTATCCACAGGGCAGAGGGATTTTCTGCCCATTTTAAACTTGTCGACCAATGCATGGAGTGTTGCTCCAATTGTCGAGGGCAAAGTCCTGATGGACTGCAATGATGGAAGGATCGCCATTGTCCTCATCCTCCCAAATGATAACCATGACATCTGGGCAATCATCGTCTAGGGTATATCTGTTTGTATGTTCATCGTGAACAATGATGCGTATGCCTGACATCATCAAGGCAATGTCATGTTTATGTTTCCGTTACTTTTCTTCCACTTCGGGATCAGGAATCAGCACCTCTTTTGCTTTGATTGGCACTAGTTTAGGAAACAACATGGCCACAACATGGGCTGGAACCTTTACTGGAGATTGTATCAACTCATGAGATAAAGGTTGAGAAAATCGCCGTGAGGCGGAAGCATGAGGAACCTGCTTGTGCTTATGAGGATTCCAGTGACTGGAATTGGTAGCATAGCCTAGTCCGGCTGTCCCAATTTGACTGGACACTTGAATAGGGTGCTTAATACCCTGTTGATCTTTACCAAGCCCTTGTCCAGGCTGATGACCCAATAACATCATTTCTTGAGTGGCCGACATAACCTCGACAGAAATCTTGGGTACAGGAAGTGGCACTCCAATAGAATGGTATTGTGTGCTACTTACTTCCAGAGTATGAAAACTGGCCAACTCAACTTCTGAATTGAAGCTGATGATTGGTAGAGGAGTTCTTTGTTCAGGACATTCTGGCTTAGCGTTGACAGTGACTAGACTGTTATTGACAATATATTTGAGTTGTTGATGGAGCGTGGAGGGAACAGCTCCAGCCATGTGTATCCATGGTCTCCCCAATAGTAGGTTGTATCCCAAATCTATCTTGAGGACGTGGAAGGATACATTGAATGTATTTGGACCAATCTCAATTGGTAATTCAATCTTTTCGACGGAATTTCGTCGGGATCCATCAAAAGCTTTGATGATCGTATGGCTGCTTTGGATCCGTTTGAGATTGACATTCATCTTTACTAAGGTAGCATAAGGACAGATATTTAGAGATGAGCCTCCATCTATCAAAACTCCAGCTAGCATGTACCCGGAAGATAAAACTGCAATGTGTAATGGCTTGCAATGACCGGTTCCTTCGGGCGGTATGTCGTCATCAGTGAAGGATATCACATTGTTGTTGAAAATGTGATCAACCAGATGTTAAAATTTTTCCACATCCACTGATTTTGGCAAGTAGGCTTCTTCCAAAACCTTCAATAAGATCTTCCGATGATCTTCGGAAGAGAAAACCAAGTCCAGTATTGATATCTGGTATGGAGCTTCTCGCAAGCTTAAAACCACCTTGGCTTCATTGTGGCCCATAGTGCGGAGGAATTTTTTAATCTTCTCCATGGGAATCTTCCCCTTTACTGACAGTATCATCATCCACTTCGGATATAACTGCTACTGATCCCTTCCATTTGGTAGGACATGCATTCCCACTCTTGAGTTGCACAGTGTAATCATCTGCTATTTGCAGGACACCGCTATCAATAAGATTCTGAATGAGACGGCGGAGTGCCCAGCATTCTTCTGTGCTGTGACCGCGAGAATGTGAATGATATTAACACACTTCATCAGAATTGAACCGTCCTGAATGGGGATTGATTGGAGGCAGAAAGAAGGTAATTCTTCCTTCATTGATCAGCATTTGCAGTATCTCCTCCATAGATTGGCCCAGATAGGTAAATTCCCTCTGATTGGCAAAATCCCAACGGGCTTTAGCATTTGCTCTCTTCGCAACCTTATCCTCCATAGCTTCGCTTTCTAAAGGTGGTGATGGAGCATTCATAACAAAAGGAAGGAGATAAGCATGCTCCTGTCTGATTAATTGGCGTGTGACTTGATGTTGATGGGTCACCAGTTCTGCTAGTTACTCAATTTGTTTGCAAAGAGCTTTCATCTTTTGTTCCACGGTAAATTGGAACTTCGCATAATCTCATTTGTCAACACCGTCTTTAAGGGTTTGGGATGATTCACCATTAGAATTGGAACTCTGTCCAGTGTTCCAACTAATCATGTTGACCTCTTCTTCTTTATGTTGAGGAAGAGGGTTGTCTTGCACATGAGGTTGATCTGGTTTGGTGACCATGATCTCACCGTTGTCTATTAAATCTTAGATCTTGTGTTTCAAGGCCCAATAATCTTGAGTATCATGTCCAGGTGCCCCGGCATGATAAGCACACTTCCGAGTAGCATTAAAACCCCTCCCATTAGGGTTGGTTGGTGGAAGAAGATGTGTAATTTTCTTCTGAGTAGTCAGAAGAGCAAGAATATTCTCGAGCGAGTCCCCTAAGGGTGTGAACGTCCGAGGGCGCTTTGCATCTCCTCCTTTAGACAATGGAGGGTTTACAGATTGTGCTTGAAAAGGGGAGTAGTTTCTCCTCTGTATAGGCATACTTTGATTGCCTTTTTGACCTTATAGTATCAAGGAAACATCCTCCTCTCTTTTTTTATGGACCCTCCGGGGGTTGTTTCCATAAGATCCGGACTGGATGTGCTCAGCAACAGCTTTAAGAGCGGCTAGGTCTTGAATTTTACCAGACTTCAATCCCATCTCAGCCATCTCCCCGTGTTTGGTCATTTCAGAGAATGGTTTGCCAATACCAGCTAAGACTCTCTAATAGAAAGGAGCTTCTTGTACATCTATGAATGTCATGACCATTTCTGATTCCGTCATGGAAGGAATAACTTGAACAGCAAGGCGCCTCCACCTTTGAGCATACTCTCTGAACGACTCATTAAACTGTTTCTTGACCTTGGTAATTTGGTACTGGTCAGGAGCCATTTGAGATTGAAAACTGTATTGAGTGAGGAAAGCGTGAGCTAGCTCTTCCCAGCTATGGATCTTTAAGTTGTCTAATCTATTATACCATGAACGGGCTTCTCCAGTTAGACTTTTCTGAAACAGCTGCATTCTGAGCTTTTCATTTTCCGCTTAAGATCCAAGTTCTCCAATGAACACCTTTAAATGTGTATAAGGATCCCCTAATCCGTCATACTTTTCAAAATCAGAGGTTTTAAATTTCTCTGGATAATGAACACCCGGGAAGATACAAAGGTCAGCATATGAAACACTTCCATGTGTTCCAATCCCTTTGAGAACACGGATAGTTTCCTCCATTTGGAGTACTTTCTTCCTGATATCATCGGTGTCTGGATCTCCTTTGAGATGGGTGCTTTTAGGGTCTTTGCTGGTCGTATCCAACGGAGGTTCTGGATTTATTTTATCCAGACCTTGTGTTCCTCCTTGTGTAGAGGATTTAGTATATGGAGGCATCTTTGTACCCTGAGTGGACTGATGCAATTCTTTAAGTAAGACATCCAAATTTGTGATTTGCTGACTTAATCCGTTAAATTCTTCACGAGAAACAGGATTAGACTGGTCAGACGAAGACATGATTGGTTGTAGGCTCGTGGCCTTTTTGGATTTTGAGCGGGTAACAGGCCTAATGATTTCCCTATAAAAGACTTATGTAGTTTAGTCTTAGGGTAATATAAATGTTATCATAATGTGTCCGTTTTAGGAATGTTGTCCTGCAAAACCGGGTGTTAATTGATAACATATATGCACAATCAACCTTCATATTTTCCATTACATAAAGATGGACAAGGAATAAAATTACAAGTAAACGCTTTTACAAGTAATTGAAAATGGAAGGCATAAAGAGACTTTCCTCCGCGTTTGGTTTATCAGAGGTTGACCTATCTTAGGGTTACTCTCGCGACTTTTTGGCATGAAGGTTCCCATATCATCGCAATCTACTTGACGGGAAATTAATCCGGTCTTTCAACTGGAGCGAAATTGGGTGGTGCCTTTCATGAGCCCCGTTGGAATTATTCTTCCTACGAGTCCAATAATCAAACACCGACAGGATAGCCTCCTGGTGGAGGAACCACACAACATACATTCACATACAACGTGTCTCACCGTTTATAAAAATGATGACATGTGCGAAGCACTTATATCATAAATAGATATAGTATAGTGCAGTAAGTAAAAATATAGTATAGTGCAGTAAGTAAAAAAATGCATTCGTACACATTCATCATAAATGTAAATGCAACATTCACACACAAGCATATAACAGTTTTGAAAAGCTTGTAATAGCGGCTTACGCCCTCTTACTGGAGTCCCTAGTAGAGTCGCCACCTGTCGACGTCGGGATTTTTTAATGTCCCTTTTCGTTACTTGTTCTTTGGTGTTCTCATGTTAATGTGAGATTTGTTTGAAAAAACAAGTGAAAAAGGTCCGACATGTATAATGTCGACGATTGACTTTAAGAGTCGCCAGTTGGTGTATTTAACTGGTTTCACCAACGCAACCAAAAAGGTTTGCACATTGACCCAGTGATGTGACACTGCTAAACGGGTCTGTAAAACCGAGATTCATTTAGGTTCGGAGGCTTGATTATGCGGAGGGAAGGTGTTAGGCACCCCCTGACATCCGTGTTGCCACGGTGATCGCCACTTTTCAAAGAAACTGTTATATGAATGTGTGTGTGTGTGTGTGGATCAATGTTCAATTATTTGAAAGTAGTGCGAGGCCTCGTTCGTACCTATATACAAAGAGTTTGAATTTATAGAAAAATTCAATTTTAAGCAAGATATAGCAATGAAGTTTTGTGGAAAAGGGTTTTTCAAACCCGTTGCTCAATAGTAATTGAGGCCTTTGATACTTCCATTTTATTATTAAAATGTTCGGCTTGTTTACTTTTATTTTCAAGATGCGAAGCATCTACAAGAAAATAATATACAGCAGTGCCAAACTCCTCATGGGCATGACAGCCATCTAAGGAAATTCAGACACTGTAAATAATGTACAAGTTGCTTACAGCTGAAAAATGTCCATCACGGGGACTGAATCTAGATTCTGTAGACTGAATCTGTGATCACATGATTCCTAGGCTCACATGATACTGCAGTTTGTATGGAAAGCAGTAAGCAGTTATATATATAAAAGCTGTAAATATATATATACTGACATGATCAGCCACCACGAAGCAACTCCATGAGGGATCGGAAATGTAAATATATAAAAGCGGTAATATATATATATATATATATATATATATATATATATATATATATATGGACATGATCAACCACCACGAAGTAAACTCCAGGTGGGACGAAATGTAAATAAAACTGTAAAAGCAATCAACTGCAACGAAGTAAACTCCAGGCAGGACGAAATGTAAATAAAGCTGTAAAAGGTCACGGAGTAAACTCCAGGCCTGACAGAAATGTAAATATATATATATATATATATGTACATCCGATGAGCCTAGATTTACATCCGGTGCGTTTACTGTTTATATATATATATATATATATATATATATATATATATATATATATATATAAGTAGGTAAATGCTCCGGATATAAAATCCAGGCTCACCAGATATAAAAGCAAATAAACGCTCCAAACATAAGTCTAGGCTCAATCGAGGCATAACTCGAAAATGTTAGTCAATATATAAAATATATACATATGTAAGTATATATATATACAGACAGAAATGAAAACCACGGACCGAAGTCCGGGAAAACGCACACAACACGACTCTCAATGTGTATAACAGTGTGTCCTAATAGGAAAAGAAAGGCTTTATAGAATGTAAGAAGGCTTACAGTGGGCTGCCAATGTAGACTTCTATAACTCTATATAGATAAACACTCAGCTCCCGCGCGGATAAAAATGTAGCTATATGTGAGCTAACAGATGTTTATAATGAGGAAACACTCAATATAGGTGTGTACAGAGCAAATTGGATAGGGCTTTCTCGCCTTTTTCTCTCTCTCCCTCCTTTCAAAATGGCTGACCCAAGGTCTATATTTATAGACTGATGGCCACAGGTGTACCTGCGGCTGGTCGAGGTGTTCTCGGGCTTTACTGGTCCTGTCGTCTCGAAGTACGTGCACTCGTGCACTGTAATGTTCGCTCGAACTTGCAGAACTTCAATCCAAGCATCCGAACGAGGTATATGTGACCTTCTTCGGACCGCTTGTGTCGAGAGTTACGCAATGACATGGATTAGAGGTTGTACGAAGTCAGGAAGAGGGGACCATGCCCATGGTCTTCAAGCTTCAAATTCTATCCAGTGTGCTACCACGCGTAATAGTCACTCGGGATTGTAACTCCTCGGTTCTTGTGGGACATCGTTGTATGTATGTATGTATGAAGCGTTGAGACGACGTGTAGGTGCAAGATGACGTTTAGCTCTTCACCGGGGTTATCGTCGGTTTGAGTTGAAAGCAGACGTTGCTCAGGGTTACATATGAGATTGGACTACTTATTGGCATGTCGCGATATCATCTTGTGAGAGAAAACATTGAGGCGGTAAGATGACGTTTGACTCCTCACCGGGGTTATCTCCGGTTTGAGCTAAAAGCGGACGTTACTCAGGGTTACATCTGAGATTGGACTGCTTGTTTAAATGCCTCACTGTCATTTGTGGGTGTGCCTGTCTGCTCGGTGTTAGCTCCGGGTCTGAGGTATGAGTGCCTCGGCAGGAGGTTTGATTGAAGCTGATAGCATGCATTGGAAACAAGCACTTCCGGAGTTATCGCCGGAAATGCGAACAGCATTCCTTGGGGTTATTGTCAAGGACGAAACTCGGGGTTATCTCCGAGGTTGGGAATGATCCTTCCGGTGTGTGTTCCGGGGTTGGAAATAATGTTCCCGATGTGTGTTACGGGTTTTGAGCTTAAACTTCCGGTAGTATCCGAAATGGATGTGAACTGTCTTCTAGGGTTATCTCCGAAAGACGAATCTACCCTCCTGTAATGTCAGTAACAGGCGTGCAGAAAATTTCGAGTGTCTACAGTACTTAATTGCTTAAAATTTTCACCTCAAAATCAATCTCCGGTAGAAATTAAACGAAATTCCCGATTTGGTCACGATTGATTTTTATACAATTTTATCATAGTCTAACTTGGTTGGCGGATGTGACAACCTGAATTTTCATAAATTATTATTTAATTTAATAATTAAAATTCTTATTATGAAGTGTATATATTTTGAATTATGTGATTTGGTGTGAAGAGAATTATATATTCATATGTTGGAGAATGTGAGATTTAATAGTTAATTAAACTATTAAAGAAATTAAATAATATTAGTTAATTTAATTAAGTTAAAATTATGTTATGAGATAATATAATTTTAATTATTATGCCTTATGGGAGATGAAAATTATTATGAGTTAAGTTTAATAAATAGTGTGAATAATTCACTTAATTAAAATAGTGAATAATACAAGTATAATTAATTTAATAAAGTGAGAAAGTAATATATTGCATGAAAATGTAAATGTTAGTATAATGCGAGTAAAATATTTATTAAGTACAATAAATATTTTAGTTGAAAACTTTATGAAATAAAATGAATATTTATGGTATTAAATAAATATTTGATGAAAATTATTATGGAATAGTTTATTTAAGTGTGATAAAATAGATGGGATTTATACGTATTTTATTACGCGAGTATAATTGTGATATTATAATTTAATTAAATAATTAAATTAAAGGAGTAATAATTTGTTAAATAATGTTATAATTATAATGGTTGAATAGAAATTATAATTTTACTAATAACGTTAATTTTATTTCTTAAAGAATTAAAGGTACATAATATAGTTTATATTTCTAGTTTATGTGTTCTTGAGTTTCTTTTAAAATTGGAGTTTTGGTTAATGAATTTGTGGGCTACGATGTTATATATGTTGTTAGATATTTATAATTTGATAATGGTCATCTAGAAACAAATTTTCTGAAATCAAATTCATATATTTATACTAAAGAAGAAGAATTTGAGTTTTGATTGTAATGTGTGTTTTGGTGTACTTTAGGACTAAAGTTGATGATGAATTCGTGATGGAAACTTTAAATTGATGGATAATTGTTGTTCTCCTCTATAAAACAAAAACAACGCAACTTGAACGGATCAAATTGGTTAAGAGAAACGATTTCGTGATGAATGAATACACTTAGCATGTTGAAAATAGAAAAAATTAGTATAAACAAATTAGAATTAGTATAAACCAAGTCCCATATTAACTAAATTGAGAACTTTACGCTTTGCTAAACTTATAAATAGAAGGGCTTGATCCTTTGTTTCATTCACCAATAATAAGGCCTCCAATTTTGAGAAAGGCTTTGTTGTGGGAGGACTTTTTATAAAGACCTCCTTAGTTAAATTTTGGCATGGAAGTGCGTATTCAGTTTGTGAAACTCGTATTTTCGGGTATGTTTCTTATTTAATTTTTGGTAATGTTATTATTTTAAATATTGTATCTAGTTTGTTAGTTAAAGTTTAAATTTTGGAAGTTTAGTTAGTTTTGTTAGTAAACTAGTTAGTTTACTATGTTTATTTTGGCTTAAAATTTATTATGTAAATGAGTTTTAATAATTGTAATTAGATCTATGGAGTCGAGACCTTAGACGAGTCTGATTATGTTAAATAAGACTTATTTGTAAAGAAAGTTGGGTTGGAACGAGTCGAGTCGAGGCGAGGCGAGTTTTGGATGTCAAAACGAGAAGTCCGAAAAACTAGTGGACTGCTGATTCAAAAACGAAAATTCGGGATTAGCTAGATTATTTAGAAAATTATGGGCTTTTGGTATGTTATAGTACACTGAATAAGCTTTCCATAGACTCCGGAACAGTCTAATTCCAACTTCGGAGCAAAGAGTTATGACCATTCAAAGTAGTCGCGTTAAAATTGTCTAACCAACTCAGGGCAGTCACCTTGAACTAATTTTATGGAATTCTGTGTTTAGAATTTGGGAAAGGTCAAAGAATAAAAGTTGTAGTCCTGGAAGTTAGCTTCGCGTGGGCTCAAGAATCGATCAAAAATATTTTGAAACGGAAAAGTTATGACTATTTTAGCGAGAGAGGGTAAAGCTAGGAAAAAATGAAAAAGAGTTTTGAACGCCCCTTTTTGAACACTGTTTTGGACTATCTATCTTATCCGAAATGGGTGTCCAATAACTTTTAAAAATAGGTTAATATGATGTTTATAGCATATCCAAAGTTGGATGTCATCGGACTTATGAGATATAGAGTAAAGTTTACATTACAACTACTATTTGTTGCTATGTGATTAATAGTTGATGTGTATGATTATATAATTGTGTAGGGCACGTGAAGTGCAGATAACTGTAAGCTGTTAAACTGTTATTGGTAAACAACGATCAAGGCAAGTCTTTCAGTTCCTATTTGCTATGTGAATTTGATGATGAACTGTTTGAAATCTTTATTGCAAATAGCATGGTGTGTTATATTAATGTTGAAAGTATGAAATGTTAACGTCAATTTATGACTACGTAGATTGAGTAATGAATGTTAATTGAGTAAGGAACTCAATCCTTATACTTGTTATATGAACTATAACATGTATGTTATGTTAGTCCAATGTTTATGAGATGTATATCGAGCATGTTATTATGTGCTATGTGATGCATGAAAACTGTTATATTTTGCTGGGCTGTCGAGCTCAACCTTGCAAATAACTACTTTTGCAGGTTAAAGATTTAAGGTAAAATTATGTGCTACTTGAAAGATATGAATCAGATGTGATACTTAAAGATTTATATACTTTGGTTGAGTTATTAATATTTGAACCATGTTTAAGGTTCCGAATAATGTATTAATGTTGAATTGTAATATCGTTTTGCGATGTAAAACCTTGTAGTATTAAAATGATTCTGAGACAGTTAGATGTAAATGTTGAAAGTTTTGGAAACGAGAATAGTTTGTAATAGAAAATTTTAATTATTCCGCAAATTTCAATGGTTGTATTATCGTTTAATGATGTAAAATTTGAGGTTGAATGTATCGTTAACGACCGAAGTCGAGAATTAAATTGTATGAATTTTGGGGTCGTTATAGCGGATGATAACTTTAGAAGTGTAAATATACGAATGTTTGGCCGATGATGATTTTATAAGTGTAAATATGTATATCCTCTTATGGAATCTTTGGATATCGTGTAAAAAGAATATTAGTTAGTTTTTTAATGAAATCAAACTATATACAAATACAGTCAAATTGTATAAAATACATTTGGTGACAATTTATAGTTGGTCATTAAATTCTAAATAAAGTATTCAAGTAATGGCAAAAGATTGAGTTTGACAATAAATTTGTCATAAATTATGTGGCACCAATTTATTATTTATTCTACCAAATATTTTAAACAACAAAAGTGTACCAAGATGGTAGAAGTTCAAAAATTTACTGTGGCTATAAATTAGGAAAAAAAAATACTTCAAAATACTTAATAATGTACTTCCCAATCTTAAAACAATATTTTGGTCAATTTTCTCCCACAATTCATTCCCGCTCTGTCCCACCCAATTTTTATCTTAGAGCGGTAAGCATCCCAAATGTCACTCAAGCCTCTCTTCTATAATCACGTTATCTTGCAGATACAACAACAGAACGTGAGAAATCGCTGGAGTACGCAGAAGAGTTGATGGCGAGAGGATTTAAAGCCGACAAAGAACGCGATTATGCTGAAGGCACCGGCTGCTATAGTCGTGCCCTAGAAATCGGGTTTATTAGCAGGGTTTCTCGTGAAGATTCACAAGCTAAGCATTTCTCTTCCACTCTTTACGCGTTCTCTATTTGGGTCTTGCCCTTTTCAAAACAATATCTCTGATTACATTTTCTTTTAACAAGGTTTTTTTTTTATATTTTTCCAAGAATTTGTGATCTAGTTCTATTGATCCGAGTGTTTGATTATTTGGGTATTTATTGGTTTTTCACCATCATACTTATAAAAAATATATTCATGAGATAACAAGCTCACTCACTTGGAATGTGCCACACGAATGTTTAATTTTTGATAGGAAATTAGGATTCCCTAATAAGGTTTTTTATTTTATAATGTTTCCCCTTAAGCGCTTTAAAGTCTGCAATGTGTTATGCTTGAAAGTTTTTGTTAATATTGCCTAATCTTTTATTTATTGATTTTAGATCTTCAATGCTGGCATTTAAGTGTTCACCTCTTTTTTTTTCTTTCCTTGATTTTTTTCCTTTTCAACCTAATTCTCATTGATTGATTCGATAGGTTCAATTTCTATATATTCAATCAAGCTGAAATGATGTGGGCAGAACCTTATTATCTTTGATCATTGAATTTAACTGCTTATTTCTTTTATTGGTTTTCGATCTTCAATGCAGATTTTAATTGTTTGTGTGTATGTGTGTGTGTGTACACGTACACACACACACACCCATACATTTCCCTTTTCAACTTCGTTGGCTTTGGTTGGCTCAATCTATGTTATTCATTCAATTTTAGTTGACCAATGATTCTTTGCCTGACATGCTATTTGTGAACTCCAGGAGCCGTTATGTTTTTGTTTGAATGCAATTTCGGTAGCATATTGCACACAGGAGATTGCAGACTTGATCAAGAGTGTTTGCAAAGCTTATCTGAGAAGTATTTAGATAAGAGAACTAGGGAACCTAGATGTCGGATTGATTATGTCTTCTTAGACTGCACATTTGGGAGATTTCCTTCAAAGATGCCAAGTAAACACTCTGCAATTAGGTAGGCAGGTACTTCTACTCAGGCTCATCTAGCTTATGTTCTTTCTAGTCTCTACTCTGGTATGATGTGTTGCAGTATTCATATGTTTGAACTCTACCTACTCATGCGTTGTCCTGTTTACATGTTATAGTCGAGTGTCTGATTATTTGGGTATTTATTGGTTCCAAGACCTTATCACTTGCTTGCTCAGCATTCACGATGATGAAAACAACAAACAAGTCATGTCTGAAAATGAGATTGTACATAGTGTCATGCTTTAGCATGGTCGCAGGACACGGCACTTCCTCTGTTTTAATTACTTTCATTTTGCAACTTCTGGATAATAATAATAATAATACCGTATATCAAGCAGTTCTTCAAGGTGTACGTATGTAAAATAAAAACACACACACACACACACACTCATGTTGTCCTTATATACAAAATGAAATATTCACAAAAAAAGAATTAAGAAGGGAATTGTTCTTCACAAGTTCTTTTTTATAATATTTCTACAATATTTTCCATCACATAAAGATGAGACATACATCACTTCCACCGTCATGTAAAAGTAGACCTTGTGAAAATAGTTCTATTCTTAAGAACAAGAATTGTGCTTTGATTTTCAAATCTATGAGATTATTTATATATTTGGCCTAGTTTTTGCCAATTTAAGTGAAGAAAAATTTGATGCTCATGACAAGTTCGCATCATGAGTAGTGCAATTGGGCTACGATATCGTTTTCCATAGAAAATGTCTATAGTGATTGGCAAATGACGTGTCCATTTCATTTTTGGGCAATTATCTCTCATATGTAGGACTCCCTCCGTCCCAAATTAATTGCTCAGTTTTGACTTTTTAAAGTCAAATTGACCATTTTTAAAACTAATCTTTTTACTATTTTTGCTAAAATATAGGTGAAGAGATTATAACCAAAAGAAAATATATACAATTTATTACTAACCCTAATTTTTATAATTTTAGAAATATATTTATATACGCTTAATTACTAATTTTAAAAATAGTCAATTTGACTTGAAAAAGTCAAAACTGAGCAATTAATTTGGGGCGGAGGGAGTAATACTCTATAATACTTTCTTGGCACGGTAGCTCATACACGATATGATGCATCAAACAATTATACTCCCGTTTGATATTTGGCTTTTTCCTTGCACGTATTAAGATTTGTCGAACACGTATATCTTCCTTCTTTATAATTTTGCACTAAAATTATTTTTATCACATTACAAAACTATATTGCTTAGATGTGTCTTAGGAAAATCTTCATATTCATTTTAAAAAAAACCAGAAGTTTAAATGAGACAATTGTTTCCAAAAACAGAGAGTGATACATAGGGAAGGGAACTATTTATTAAACTCTAGTTAAGTTTGGTTATTCTGTATACAAGTATTAATTACTCCCCAAACCCTACTGCTAGTGTATGGATGGACCCACAAATTATATACAAAATAGAAGTGAACTAATAAACCCAAAACTGTGTTGCAGCATCCCATGCATTCTATCCTAGCCATGTGAAAAAGCTCAGAACAACACATAAATGGCGGTGAGTTCATTGCATTGGAATGATCATATAATTCATATACTAGTGATTCATTGAAAATATTATACTGTTCATCTCATTACTTTCCCCCCTTTTTTGTAATAATGTGACACTACTCATATGTTTACAATTTTATTATATGAGTTTGAATACACATTGAAACTGATGTTGTAGTGTTTTAGTTGGGTCTTATCTCGTTGTCTTGAATATGGAGTTTTGGTTTCAGGCATTTGATGTTGCGCCTTTGTTTGAGCATCCAGAGGTAGACCCAAAACTAGTAGCTTCAATCATTCTGGGTGGTGGTGTTAGGACTTGTCTCTTTCCTCTCACTAGCAGAAGAGCTAAACCTGCTGTAAGCGATACCCATATGTTTTCCCTACAATACTGATAATTGTAAATTGTGTTGTTTGACTTGGGATGAATGTGGTTTTAATTGATAATTATATTTGAGTTGTTTGACTTAGGATTAATGTGCTTTCCTCATAATTGAACTTATTCTACATTTAAACTCTTAACCTTAAAATAAGGATGATGAAATTGTAACAATTTCTTTCCAATTATATGGTGTTACTGTGTGGTATGCATGTTCCAATTGGATGGTGTTACCAACTAATTGATGTACCAATGAGTAATTGCATTAACAGTGACATAAGAAAGATTTTCATCCTAATAATTTGTTGAGTGATGTACCCATGAGTAATTACACATTGAATTTTAGCTATATAATTATTTGTTGAGTGATGGTAATTATTTGAATGTCTCACTCACTTTCCATACTAGAAATGAAATTATCCTTGCATTCTAGTTGTTTTCAATAATTTCCTAGCATTCATTTCTTAATATCATATTCTGTTATTTAATTTATTAATGGTGAGAGTGAGGTTTCTTAGAATCTGGTTGCACCACAATTTTTTCTTGAGTTTGTTGATTGGTTTATCGGATTGACATACCCAGGTTGTGGGATGATACATTATTTTTCTTAGGCTCTGAGTTTGCATATCTGGAAATCCTAAGAAGCGGTTGTTTACCTTTGAAATATTTGATGGCACTTGGGTAGTATGATTGTGATGTGGCTTTGCTGGTTTTACTTTTTGTTGTTGGTTGTCTCCTAAGTAGAGCTCCTTTTTTTTTCTCTCGTGAAGTTGTGATGGAAGATGCCATCACAAGAGATTTGGTAAACAATTCCCGTGGCTACCTATGATTGTTAGCTTGCTGATAATATTACTATCATTATTCTGAGGAGTTTGGTGTTTTAGTGGACTATTGGCCCAGATTGTGACATTCAAATAACAATGCATTACCTTTGGAAATGACGTTATCTTTGGGAATGGCTTTGTCGAGGTAAGATGAATTTTGTGACTAGGAGTCGTTACACTGTAATCGATATTTTTGCATTACTAGTGGAAGTGACTTATAGTAATACGCCATTTTGAGATTCTTGAAAAATAGTCTAATTCTATCAAAATGCATATTAAGAACTACTTCACTAATCACATAATTTGTTCTATTTCAAAAGCTTTTATTTTTCATTGACAATTTTGGTTAAACTTACTGACACCCAAAGTTGAAATTATATGAGAAATAGGTTCTGGCTGCAAAATATGGTGAAACAGGAAAGAAGTGGTTCCAACAAATAATTAATGTTGTACGATAATTTATGTGGGTATTTGAGGTATGCACTAGAATATTTCCTTAGCATTTTAAGAGGTTGTAAAAAAAACTAATTACGTTATAAAATGATTTAATTGTAGGATGCCAATAACAAGAATGTTGAGCACATATTGATTCTGTCTGGTGACCATCTGTACTGAATGAACTATATGGATTTTGTTCAGGTAAAAATATAGATAGAATATTGTCTCCTACTTTATTACATGTTTTGGTGAAGCTAAGAAGTTTAAATAATCATTAAAAAATTTCTTATAGAAGTATATCAACACAAATGCTAATATTATGGTTTCGTGTATACCATGGATGATAGGTATGTCAACATCTTTAATTTAAAATGATATGGTTATATATCCACAGAGTTATGGTATTTCTTCCACCTTGTGCACTCATGTTTTGAATGCTGTGAAAGCGAGTAGCAGTTATACTTGTGTGTTGTACTGAACTGTTCTTTCCCTAGTTAAGTAGTGATTTGGTATTTTATGTGCAGTTTGTTGAAGGCAAACTTTGTAAACGTCACAATAAATTATTTAGACAGTTAATTGTAAAGATGATGAATGATCATGTACCGAATGATTTTATTTAATTAATAATATTTGAGTTTTTTGTACTTTTGTCATAATTTGTTATGGGGTCATTGAACCATCGCTTATTTTGTTTGTAAAATAATTTCGACATTTGTTACATAACAAAAAAAAGGAAACATTTATTCGTTGCAAATCATAACAACTTTCGTTGCACAAATAAAGCAAATGAAAACGTGTTGTTGCTAATTGACGATAACTTTCGTTCTAAAAAAATAATCAGCGTCGAACATTATCGTTGCTAATTGATCATAATTATCCAGAACAAGACCAAAGACAACGAATAATTTCGTTGCCAATTAATATATGATCGGTTTATTGTGCACATTTAGCAACGAACATCGTTGCAAAAAACTATACAATCAGCAACGAAAACCAGTTAAGCCAACAATTTTTATACTATTTAGCAACGACAAATATTTTTGGCAAATGTGTATCAAACGCAACAAATTTTATTTTCGTTACTAGAAAAAAGATTCTTTTTGTTGCCAATTAGGCGGATTTTGCGACGAAAGTTGTTTTTCAGTAACAATTTCTTAATAAATTTGCTACAAAATATTTCGTTGCTAAATGATTTATATGATTTTACACGAAAACAAACTTTCGTTGCAAAATATCTCACTTTTTGCAACGAAAAAAAATATTCGTTGTTAGACAATTAACAACATTCATTGCGCAACGAATGGTGCAACGACCGAAAAATCGGTGCAAATGACTTTTAGCAACGAAATTTCGCACATTTAGCAACGAAAACCGTTTGTTGAAAAATCACCATTTTTTTGTAGTGAACTGAGCAATGTGCAATCAATCCGGAAGCAGTCCAGTTTGTGGGTAGTTATATCCATCCACCGAATCCTAATCAGAATAGCAATAATCCGGGCACGAGGAACCATCCAATTTTCTCGTGGAGTAACAATTAGAATCATCAGCAAACTCCACGACCTATATACCCTCCCAGGTTTTAGAATCAGCAACAGTCAGTTCCGCAACCCGAAAGGAAAACAGATTTGGAGGAGCTGCTCATGAAATACATAGCTAGTAATGAGGCGGCAATGAAAACTCAAGCCGTTGCAATAAAGAATTTGGAAAACCAAATGGGACAACTTGCAAGTGCTATAGACCTCAAGGAGCTCTTCCGAGTGGTACCGAGAAAAATCCTAGAAGTGGCCATGAACAGTGTAATGCCATCACACTTCGGAGAGGAAAGGAGTTGATTACAGATTTTGATGGGAAAGAAATTGTTAAGGATGGTAAAAAGGATTGAGGGAGATTTGGAACAAAATTTTGAGAAAAAGGTTGTGCAAACTTCAGTTATACCTCATGTGCCATTTTCGTCACAGTTACAAAGTCAGAAATTGAAGAACCAATTTGCTAAGTTCATGAAAATCTTTACGAAGTTGCACATTAACATTCTGTTCGCCGAAGCGCTAGAGCAAATGCCACGTTATGCGAAGTTCATGAAAGATATACTATCCAAGAAACGCAAGCTTGGTGAATTCAAAACCGTGGCGCTAACGGAAGAGTGTAGTGCAGTTCTTCAGCAAAAGCTTCCCCTAAAGTTGGAAGATCTGGGAGCTTTACTATTCCTTGTACAATTGGTAATTAAGATGTAAGAAGAGCACTCTGTGATTTAGGAGCAAGCATAAACCTCATGCCATTGTCCATATACAAGAAGCTGGGTTTAAAGGAAGTAAAACCAACAAATATCAGCTTGCAGATAGATCGATAACGTATCTGTTGGGAATAGTAGAGGATGTACTGTATATTGGGAAGACCAATCCTTGCAACCGGACGAACACTAATCGATGTGCCTAATGGAGAATTAACTATGAGAGTGTTTGATCAGGAGATAAAAATTAAAATGTTCAAGGAAATCCCAATCCCAAATGATTTGGGTGAGTGTTTGTATTGATGCATTCACAGAGTCGGTTCATAAAGATTCTCAAAAAGACAATGGCTTAAAAACCCTCATTGGTAAGAAATCCAAAAACTTGTTGGACAAAATCTAATTAAGTACAGCACGCAAGTATAAGTGGTCAACAAGTAATAAAATGATAAGTTAAGTATCGTTCTCACAGAGAAAATAATTGAAATTTATCCTAACAACTATCACTTTTATATTATCTCAATTTTATTAAACAAATAATCAAGTTTGTGAAGTTTATGAAAATTCCTAATTAAATAACTAATCTAAATACCACAAGATTTGAATCAGGTTTTGAAGAATTAAGACTACAATTTCACCTAATGCTTCACTTAGATCGACACACTTCCTGTTAAGTCAAATTAACTACTTCAGATTGTTAATCGAGAACACGAAGGTAAAATATGACCATTTCTCAATGCACCATATCCATATCACATTAAATTCACATATGATAGAATTAATATGAACACCCTAATTAACTAATCCACTATATCTTTATGTGAATTACAATTATAAAGGGTTTAAGCACAAGTTCTCAATAGACTACATGCGGTGCATAGGTATATTTCTATCCTAGCCACGAATCATGAATTCCATCGCCATGCAAAAATCACAAATACATGCTATTATGACCAGATCTAAATTTATACTTCATCTCCTGAATTCATATAAATTATCATGGTAATTGTTGATCATACAATTAATATTTAAGCATAAATCATAATAGACAATCCCTGAATAAATAAATAAATATAACTCAATACGGAAACATGTCAACCCTAGCTACACATTATAGCCTTAAATTAGTTCATCATCAATGAATTAAAACTCAAAATCTCCAAGTAATATAGCATTCTGAATACAAGAGTAAAGATGAAAAAAGAGAATAAAAATCTGTAAGGTAATCCTTTGCTCTTCTACACTTTTACCTTGAATCCTTTGTGCTAGCCTCCTTACTTCAATTCTCCAAAAGTATGATCAAATCTAGGGTTTGATAATGAATGTAATAATCTCTTCTCTTCCCTTCAATTAGTCTTTTGTAGCCTCTTAATAGCGTCCCAAATCAATTGCTGAATCAACTCTAGAATCATTCTCAGACATGGAAATTGTTGTGCTGCTCACGATCACTCTGCCTCGACAGGGATTTTGCTTTCAATAAATCTGCCCCGACGGGTGTTCTAGGTAATCAGCTGCAAAACTGCCCTATAACCGTTTTTCATGTTTCCATCATCAAAACCAGTTCCTGTAACACGCAAAAAAACGAATAAACTGATCCTAAACATACTCAAAGTAGCATCGAATCAAGATTAAAAGGTAACCAATTCGTAGCTATAAAACCCACTCATTAGATACTTTTTGTTAAGTTTATTTTGTGGTGTGAACTTCTTGAAACTCTTCAGTTGTTTAATCTAACTTAATTTTGTGTAAAGTTTATTTTTTGAAATTCAGAGATGAATTCTACTATATAGTATTAGGGTATCATGAAAAATTTTAGTAAGAAATTGGTGATTGTAGCCTTGGGTTCGAAATTTTACATTTACGAGTCTTGTAAGCGCTATATGATGATGCTCGAATTAGCGCTATATAATGATGCTCTTAATTCGAGGATTGATCTGTCGGTCTGCATTTCTTATTATCAAATCAATTACTGATTTTCTTTTAATGAAATTCCAATAATCTTGTGAATAAGGATAAAAGAGAATTTTTTTAGTGATTGAATTATACATGATGAATGCTGTAGCGACCCAAATTTTTTGGATAAATAAAGTAAGAATTTAATAAAATAAATTCCTTATTTTATTGTGTTCTGTTATACTGCATTTATTAATTATGTGCAGTGTAATATGTGTGTATGTGTTGTGGGGTATATATTTAAATATATTTACCACATGTTATTAAATTGTTAAAAGTAATTTCTAATGGGAAGGATATAATTTTCGATGAATAAAAATAATTTATGGAAATAAATTATAACAGATTTATTTATTAAATAAATTATTTTTATTTAATAAATAACTTCTATTTTTATGGAAAGGATTTATGGATATTTTATATGGATATTTGAAGAATATTATGTACATTTAATATACATAATTGGGAATGTAGGTAAAATATGTGGCTGAGTTGATGTTTTATTTTTTTAAGCATTCTGATGACTCATATTTCTCTAAGTATGAGGTGTAAACTCATTAAGCTAATAGAGGACACCTGTTCATACTCTAATGTATAAGAAAGCTGAGTAATATAACTCATTCTATCCCCTGCTCATCCTCTGCATTCCTCTTCCGTTCCAAAAAGAAAGTTATTCTCTGCCTTAGTTTTTTTTTTACTCCCAAGCCACTAAGATAAGAGTTCATCAACTCTTGCTAAAAATTTCATCAAACTTGCTAAGGATTAAAGTTGGAAACTGAGATTGGAGAAGAATCTAAGCAAAGTATTGTCAAAGGAGGAAGGATTGTATTTGACTAAAAACAAGCTTGGAGCAAGAATTGAAGCAAGAATTCAATTAACACATCAAATAAGAGGTAAGTTATATTTACTTGTCTAAATTCATAAAATTTAAGTAAGTAATGGTTGATTAATGTGTAAATTGGTTGTGGGAGGGTGATTGTAATGGGGAATCATGAAGGATTTCGGAGTATAAGGTGGATTATGTATGGAGATGGGTGTGTTTAGATTCTTGAATTTCATGAAATTAAGGTTTCAAAGCATACACACCATGTATTTGTTAAAATGCCTAAGTGAAGATATGCATCCTACAAAATATCTTAACTATTATCCTTGTAAATGTTCCTGAATAATGTCTGGACCTAATATTATTTATATAATATTTAGGTCTTGTTCATCAATAATATTTAAGAGTTTATATGATAAGAAAGCTTCAAAACTTCAGAAGTGTGGTGGTCTAATTATTGCCAAGAGTGATATAACGCATGTGGGAGTGCTTTATTGGATGATTCTCCGATTGATGAGATGATTCTATGAATCATGCATATTTGTTAATTCCTAAAAGTGTTTGGACTAGTAATATACTTCACAAAGCTGCAGTTGGTATCAATTATGTTTCTGTTGGGTGTAATTCGTTCAGTGGCTACACAGTTGGGTATTGTTGTGATTAATAATTGTCTTCCATATAATATGCACGGAGATGTTGGTAAATTATTATTGATATGATAATTCCTTCCTTAGAATAAGAAGGATTATGTTTTGCATATAATGATAATTAAAGAGTTTGGGCGTATTAGATTAGAACGAAAAACAACTTTGAAAGCAAGAAGAAATGAAAGTGAATCAAATAAAAATTCTTTAAAACCAATCAATGATGGAAATCCTACCTTGTAGCAAGGACTTGAGGTAGGATCAAGTATCAAGTCAATTGGACTTGTGTAGCAAAAGTTACGCTAACCGTTATAAGACTTGAAGAAACAAAATCCGAAAAAGTTAGTGGACTGCTGACCCTAAAAGAAAAATTCAGGGATAGCTAGATTGTTCAGAAAATTATGGGCTTTAGGGAAAGTATAGTACACTGAATAAGCTTTCCATACACTCCGGAATGAACTAATTTCGACTTCGGAGCAACAAGTTATGACCGTTCAAAGTAGTGGCGTTAAATCTGTCTAACAAATTCGGAGCAGTCCCTTGCACGAATTTCTGGAATTTTGTGTTAAGAATTTGAAAATGGTCAAAAAATAAAAGTTGTAGCCCCGGAAGTTAGCTTTGCGTGGGCTCAAGATTCGCTCAAAAATGTTTTGAAATGAATTAGTTATAACTGTTTTAGCGAGAGAGGGTAAAGCTGAAACGAAATTGAAAAATGTTATGAATGTCCACTTTTGGCGCAATGTTTGGACTGCCTATTGAACCCAGAATGGGTGTTTGATATTTTTTAAAAATAGTCTCTTATAATACGAAAAACATAATGAAATTTGAGAATTTTCTGATAAGCGAGCAAGGCTTGAGAAAATCACGAAGTGGGCTGCTCGTTAAGCATGTTGTAGGCAGCAGGCAACACTGCAGGCAGCAGCAGCAGGCGTGTGCACGCTGCCGGCTGCGCTGCACTGCAGTGCTTATTGTGGCTATTGAAGGGTTGTCTTGACATATGAGAATGTAGTGGAAAATGTATACATTTGTGTGAAATAATGTAAGCTCGGTGTGTATTGGCATGGAATTATACAAAAGTGATTAAAGAGTATGACTACTAGAGACCCATTAGTCATAACAACTCTATGAATAACAGGTTTTGGGGTTTAGCCAATTGTTTCTAAAGGGTCTCTTTTACTTGAATTGTTGTTTTCTTGTGACCTATTAGGAGTTCTAACTCAGGGATCATATTGTTTATACATTTTAAAGTTGGAATCCTTGATGATATGGACTGAACCTTTGGTAATGCTCATTTTGGATTGCAAAGTATGGAGTGTGTTGTCCTTAAACCTAAGTGTCTACATGGTTTCTCTTTTTGTAAATTTGAACTAGACAAGAAATAAGGAATTCTAGATGACTACTTAAATAAAAGGTAGATTGGAAAGTCACGTTTATGCTCTCAATGAATAAAAGTGGACTGATGGCGGTTATCATGTAAAAGAAAAAAAAAAAAAAATATATATATATATATATATATATATATATATATATATATATATATATATATGCAGCCTTCCTAGCAATGTTCCATGTTGTTCATTTCTTTTATAAGCCTAAATATTTCTATATTGATATGAGTTGGTTGATCAGCCTACATATAAAAAAAATGCCAGAATAACACCTTGTGATCAACATGTGATACTTGGGAAATAATGCCAATTGCAAACTTACTGAAGAACTACTGACATTATTTAACAAAGATAAGATAACATAAAATCAATACATTATGTGTTATTTAGGATGCTAATTCGGGAAATATTACGAAGAGTGGCTAACCTCCTTGAATTATGCTTTTTGCTTTACATCAAGTATTTTTGATGTGATATACATATATTGAACTATAAATGTAATAAGTTAGCATATGTGGTGATGAAGTTGGATATGGAACTGCGTTATTCAAATAACACAGTTGGATGTCTATAAAGATAATATAAGAAATAATAAGTTAAGGTAAGGTTTTAAAGCAAGATTAACAGTTAGAGTGGGACTTTAATTGATATTGTGCATTGTTGATCTCATATACGGTGTAGGTCGTGCACGGAACGCGAAAGGTTAGCATATTGGTAAACCCGAGTACAGGCAAGTCTTCCAGTTCCTATTTGTTATATGAACTTGACATGATTACATGGATTACATGTTATACTTGTGAAATGATGAAGGTCAACTGATTTTTCAAAACTCAGTCTTGACTTGATATTTGATATGCATGAGATACAAATGTTACTTAAATTGTAATAATCTTGAGATATGATTTAAGCATGAAAACTGTTAGATTTGTTAGGCTGTTGTGCTTAGTTTTGCAAACATTTTTGTAGATTTGTTATGCGATGAGATCTCTTGCTGACTAGATCAGAATAAAGACTAGGAGCATGTTCAGGAAAACGGTTTTCTTTATTTAGAAACTGTATTACACTATGTTGACAGTTTGCGAAGTTATAAGTGAGAGATTTGTAAATATTGGATTATTTAATCAATAAAGAAAGTTCGTTTTGAGAAAAGAATGTGTAGTGACGATTACTAGTTATTGAAAGTTAATATAGTGATTATACTATATATATATATATATATATATATATATATATATATATATATATATAGAAGGATATGTTTGAAGAGATGAGTTGTATATATTCATATCTTACTCTAATAAAATAAATATGATTTTGAAATAAGGGAATCGTAAATGTTGCGATTCAAGGAACGAATGAAAGACAGAAAGAAAAGTTTTAAATTATCTGCATTTTTAGCTATTATTTTATTAAATTATGATGTAAAGCTGAAACAAGATAACATTTAACGCACAAAGTCGGGATTAAGATTAGTCCTGATTTTGGATTAAGATGGTCCCAATTTTGGGGGACGTCACAAATGCTTCAAAAACCTCCACACACGCTCAACCGCAAGCTTTCTAGAACAATTAGGAAGCATCTACCGGCTTCAAACTTGTGACTTGGTGTTTGTAATGAACTTTATAGAATCAATTCATCCGTGTAATTATTTCTGATTACACAATACTCAATTAAATATTTTTATATAAAGAGGAAAGTTTACCAAATTCAACCTTTATGCGAAGAAACTGCATAAATCTTATTAAACTTCTATTTAATATCTAAGATAGATGGATTCAATGAAACCGAAAGTTTTATTACTGGATCACGATCTCTACATCAATAGTCCTTTGGGTATTGATTGAGGTCACTATATCTGCAAATTTAGCTAGGATTAAGACAATTAGATGACAAATGCTTTGATGCATAATAACAAGAGAAACATTACTGCTAGGATTTTTAAAGAATTGGTCCTTGTTAATGGATATGTGAATTTCATTATCTAGGTGAGAGAAGCAGCTTTAAAGACTGCATTAAGTGAAGTTTATCCTGAAGTGCATGCACTTATTGACAAGGAAAAGCAACGTCAAATCCAACGCTTAGAGCTTATTGCCTCAGGAAACTTCAATTCCCGAGAAGTGATGGAAGCAGTTGGTTCTTGCCTTACAAACAAGTATTCTGAAGGACTACCAGGCAAAATCTTTTCATTTCTGGAAAGGAGCATTTGACTTCTGTTTTTGTTTTGATTTGTCAGAACCAATTGTATGTTAATTTTTTTTTGCTTGTCGATCTTATAATATATCTCAGGTACTATGGAGGCAATGAGTTCATTGATGCAGGGATGGAGCTGGGCTTAGACTGCAGGGGGCCATGGCCCCCCAAAGATTTTAAAAAATTTTAAGTACTAAGGCCCACCCACTTGAATTGTGAGATTAAATTTGTGCTTTGTGGGCCTTGTGGCAATCCATTTCATTTCTGCCCCTTAGAATAATCCATTTCATTTCATTATCTCCAATTCTCCACTACACACTAACAAACAAAGTCTTGTTTTGCTTTTGCCTAACATTCGCCATTCCATTTCCGCCGCCAGCCCATCCGCCATTTCGTCCCTGCCTCCTTGGTTTCTAGCTTGAAGATGAAAGTAGTCAAGTAGAGATTCTTTACTTTATTCATTCTCTATTTCAAGTCTTCATCTACTTTTTATAGGTATTACTTTCTCTCTTTTTTCTCTAATTTGTTTGTGTATATCGGTATATATATTATGCATGTGTAGAAATAAATTGGAGTTTAAAATTGTTGATACGACGAGTTATCAATTTAGTCTATGTTTTTTATGTGTTATAATTTGTCATTGCGTATTTGCGTTGTTAGATTTGTTTTTATTGAGATTTATATGCACTCTCAAGTCCCAAATAATGTTAGGAATTAGGATTGGTGGAGATAATGGACTGATTCGTAAATACAGTGGGATTGTGGACCTGTGGTTAGAAGAAATAATGCTAATTAGGATTGGTGGGAATTATTTTCTGGAGTTGGGACTTGGGAAGCTCAATGGCATAGCCTTACATCTTGAATGGTCCCAATTTTGGGGGACGTCACAAATGCTTCAAAAACCTCCACACACGCTCAACCGCAAGCTTTCTAGAACAATTAGGAAGCATCTACCGGCTTCAAACTTGTGACTTGGTGTTTGTAATGAACTTTATAGAATCAATTCATCCGTGTAATTATTTCTGATTACACAATACTCAATTGAATATTTTTATATAAAGAGGAAAGTTTACCAAATTCAACCTTTATGCGAAGAAACTGCATAAATCTTATTAAACTTCTATTTAATATCTAAGATAGATGGATTCAATGAAACCGAAAGTTTTATTACTGGATCACGATCTCTACATCAATAGTCCTTTGGGTATTGATTGAGGTCACTATATCTGCAAATTTAGCTAGGATTAAGACAATTAGATGACAAATGCTTTGATGCATAATAACAAGAGAAACATTACTGCTAGGATTTTTAAAGAATTGGTCCTTGTTAATGGATATGTGAATTTCATTATCTAGGTGAGAGAAGCAGCTTTAAAGACTGCATTAAGTGAAGTTTATCCTGAAGTGCATGCACTTATTGACAAGGAAAAGCAACGTCAAATCCAACGCTTAGAGCTTATTGCCTCAGGAAACTTCAATTCCGAGAAGTGATGGAAGCAGTTGGTTCTTGCCTTACAAACAAGTATTCTGAAGGACTACCAGGCAAAATCTTTTCATTTCTGGAAAGGAGCATTTGACTTCTGTTTTTGTTTTGATTTGTCAGAACCAATTGTATGTTAATTTTTTTTTGCTTGTCGATCTTATAATATATCTCAGGTACTATGGAGGCAATGAGTTCATTGATGCAGGGATGGAGCTGGGCTTAGACTGCAGGGGGCCATGGCCCCCCAAAGATTTTAAAAAATTTTAAGTACTAAGGCCCACCCACTTGAATTGTGAGATTAAATTTGTGCTTTGTGGGCCTTGTGGCAATCCATTTCATTTCTGCCCCTTAGAATAATCCATTTCATTTCATTATCTCCAATTCTCCACTACACACTAACAAACAAAGTCTTGTTTTGCTTTTGCCTAACATTCGCCATTCCATTTCCGCCGCCAGCCCATCCGCCATTTCGTCCCTGCCTCCTTGGTTTCTAGCTTGAAGATGAAAGTAGTCAAGTAGAGATTCTTTACTTTATTCATTCTCTATTTCAAGTCTTCATCTACTTTTTATAGGTATTACTTTCTCTCTTTTTTCTCTAATTTGTTTGTGTATATCGGTATATATATTATGCATGTGTAGAAATAAATTGGAGTTTAAAATTGTTGATACGACGAGTTATCAATTTAGTCTATGTTTTTTATGTGTTATAATTTGTCATTGCGTATTTGCGTTGTTAGATTTGTTTTTATTGAGATTTATATGCACTCTCAAGTCCCAAATAATGTTAGGAATTAGGATTGGTGGAGATAATGGACTGATTCGTAAATACAGTGGGATTGTGGACCTGTGGTTAGAAGAAATAATGCTAATTAGGATTGGTGGGAATTATTTTCTGGAGTTGGGACTTGGGAAGCTCAATGGCATAGCCTTACATCTTGAATGGTCCCAATTTTGGGGGACGTCACAAATGCTTCAAAAACCTCCACACACGCTCAACCGCAAGCTTTCTAGAACAATTAGGAAGCATCTACCGGCTTCAAACTTGTGACTTGGTGTTTGTAATGAACTTTATAGAATCAATTCATCCGTGTAATTATTTCTGATTACACAATACTCAATTGAATATTTTTATATAAAGAGGAAAGTTTACCAAATTCAACCTTTATGCGAAGAAACTGCATAAATCTTATTAAACTTCTATTTAATATCTAAGATAGATGGATTCAATGAAACCGAAAGTTTTATTACTGGATCACGATCTCTACATCAATAGTCCTTTGGGTATTGATTGAGGTCACTATATCTGCAAATTTAGCTAGGATTAAGACAATTAGATGACAAATGCTTTGATGCATAATAACAAGAGAAACATTACTGCTAGGATTTTTAAAGAATTGGTCCTTGTTAATGGATATGTGAATTTCATTATCTAGGTGAGAGAGAAGCAGCTTTAAAGACTGCATTAAGTGAAGTTTATCCTGAAGTGCATGCACTTATTGACAAGGAAAAGCAACGTCAAATCCAACGCTTAGAGCTTATTGCCTCAGGAAACTTCAATTCCCGAGAAGTGATGGAAGCAGTTGGTTCTTGCCTTACAAACAAGTATTCTGAAGGACTACCAGGCAAAATCTTTTCATTTCTGGAAAGGAGCATTTGACTTCTGTTTTTGTTTTGATTTGTCAGAACCAATTGTATGTTAATTTTTTTTTGCTTGTCGATCTTATAATATATCTCAGGTACTATGGAGGCAATGAGTTCATTGATGCAGGGATGGAGCTGGGCTTAGACTGCAGGGGGCCATGGCCCCCCAAAGATTTTAAAAAAATTTAAGTACTAAGGCCCACCCACTTAAATTGTGAGATTAAATTTGTGCTTTGTGGGCCTTGTGGCAATCCATTTCATTTCTGCCCCTTAGAATAATCCATTTCATTTCATTATCTCCAATTCTCCACTACACACTAACAAACAAAGTCTTGTTTTGCTTTTGCCTAACATTCGCCATTCCATTTCCGCCGCCAGCCCATCCGCCATTTCGTCCCTGCCTCCTTGGTTTCTAGCTTGAAGATGAGAGTAGTCAAGAGATTCTTTACTTTATTCATTCTCTATTTCAAGTCTTCATCTACTTTTTATAGGTATTACTTTCTCTCTTTTTTCTCTAATTTGTTTGTGTATATCGGTATATATATTATGCATGTGCAGAAATAAATTGGAGTTTAAAATTGTTGATACGACGAGTTATCAATTTAGTCTATGTTTTTTATGTGTTATAATTTGTCATTGCGTATTTGCGTTGTTAGATTTGTTTTTATTGAGATTTATATGCACTCTCAAGTCCCAAATAATGTTAGGAATTAGGATTGGTGGAGATAATGGACTGATTCGTAAATACAGTGGGATTGTGGACCTGTGGTTAGAAGAAATAATGCTAATTAGGATTGGTGGGAATTATTTTCTGGAGTTGGGACTTGGGAAGCTCAATGGCAAGGCTGGAAGTTTGATTTTGCCCCCCCAAGATCAAATCCTGCTCCGTCCCTGCATTGATGATTTATAAATTCTTTGTCAAGAAAGGGATTTGGCAGCATTTCACTTAGATGGGGAGAAGTGGGGTGTGAATGTTCAGCTATATTCTGGTTCTCCAACAACTTTCGAAGTTACTGCCATTCTTAATTCACATGACCCCGCCTAATGGTTAGTTATATTTTGGGACTGCTATTTCAATTTGAGTACAACCTTGGAGTGCATGCATCCATATGAAGTATACTTTATGTGTTCTCTTCTCTTGCGTGATACATCACATAGCCCGAATATTACTAATTTTTACTAAGCATGAAACAGATGTCTATACATCATTATCTAAGAAACACGGATAGATACAGACATGAGTCACATGACACAATACTGATGTCTATACATCATTATGCAATATAATTGGATACAGATTTTCAGGGATTACATTATCTAACTAGTAACTGTATATAGTTATCTGTTAACATATTAATCATTTATACATTTGTAAATAAGTATTTTACTTTTTGTTTTATGTGACGTTCATTTTATTTTATTTTACAAGTATACTTTGCGTACATAAAAAAAGGTTATCATTAAAAGTCTGTTGGACATATTTTAACTAGTATTTAAGATGTACTTCCATCGTTCCAGAATTAGTTTATTTTTGTAAAACACGGCGACTTTTAAGGAAAATTTTATTTTTCCAAACATATTCTTAAAATTTGCTAGAAATGTAGTAGAGGTTGCATGATAGTATTCAATTTACTTAGAATATAAGTAATAGCATTGTAGGAACTTCATGTTACTTTTTAGTCTAAAACTAGAAATGTATTTCTAATAAACAATTCTTTTTTCAAAATTATGAATATGTCAGAAAGTGTCAGACAAAGTATGTGAGATCCTGAATAATAGTTATTTTATACGAGATGTCACATCTTTTGAAGTATCTGTGCTTCCTAGGTAAGAATTTAAGTCAATGTAAGACTAAAGAAAATTTCATACGAGAGTATCTAATGAATGTCAAATGAGAACTTGATGCGCTTTCAGACTGAAAGTAGAATAATTATTGAATGCTAACTAATTGTTTATGTTATCTGTATATACTAAATTTAAGACAATGAAAGCAGAAGGAAAACGAAACTGTATACTTGAATTCTTGAACAAACCTTTGGCAACTCTAGTGTTAAGAGTCCCTTGAAGAGTGGATTTGCTGTGTTTTTAATTACATAGTTCCTGGGACTGATGATGCAAATATTTGAAGTTTTTAATCGTAGGATTGAAAGGCCTCTGTTTGAGTTGCATACTGCAATCCAGCATTTTTTTATTATAATATAAATTGCGAGTGCAGTAAATATAATTTTTGAGTATCTAATTTTTGGAATCTAAATTGATAGTGTGTGCAGTAAATATATAAAGTCCATCAGTACTTTAGGCCAACCAAGTCATATCTAATTGTCAATCAATCATTCATGGTAAATGGTAATGGAAGTTACCTACTTGTTCCATGGATTAACAAGTAAATCTGAAACACAATTTCAGGCAATTAGGTCCTTGTAAGAATACCCTCAAATGTGACCCCTGGTCTGAAAGCCAAAATCAATCCCCACTTGGAATCATCCTGTCCTGCCTTCTGCACTTTCAACTTCTCTTCCATCACGTACTCCATCACATACACAATAGTATTACTGCTGGCATTACCAAATCTGCTAGAGGTCGCCTGCTCGTGTTCAGTTTCTCAGGCAACAAGTCCAACTTTTTCTCCAACCGGTTCAAAATAGCAGGTCCTCCTGGATGAACTGCCCAAAACATCTTGTTATAGTCCTTGTCATTGAATCATCTTGGCAGGGTGGTCCTTATAACCACACAATTGGGGGACTTGCAGTCTGCCTAAAGTATGCTCGGTCTCCTGAGTTCAAGGCTTACCAGAACAGGTATTGCTTCACATACTCTTCATAATTGGAACAAGGCACAGCTTTTATCAGAATTTTAACTTAGCATAGTTACTTTATCTTGTAGGTAGTTTCTAATTGTAGAAGTCTTGCTTCTAAAATGATTGCACAAGGGCACGAATTGGTTTCTGATGGTTCTTGTGAATCTTTGGCCATTTGTAAGTTTCTGCTTAGAATCTTTGTTGTTGATACAAACATTTTTGATGAGTAGCTGCATGTCTTCATTATTATCTGACAAGCAAGTCGAAGGAACTATTTAACAAATGTGTAGGATCTAATTTAAAGTTATCTAAGATTTGATATAGTAAATTAGGTTGATAATATCTTCCAATCTTGATACGAGTTATACTGAATCTTTTATTTCAGAATGTCAATGGTGCTCAACTGTATAAAATTCTGGACATCGCATCCATCACCCTCAATAAAAAAAGAGTGTTATTTTGTGGCTGATCCTGTTAAAGGGTAGAAATTTGAAGATTGTTGAGAGAAATGGAGAGGAAAGCACTGCTGTCTTCTGACGGATTCATTATGTAATTTATGTGCTTCAGATATTGCATTATTCCCTGTGCATTGAGATTTATTTGTAGATTATGTGTAGTAGTTTGTCTTACCTTGATATGAATAACAAGTGGAGTGTGAAAGTAGCGATGAGATGAGAGACAGTTTGCCTCCGGCTCTGGATCTGTCCCTAACTACTGGTGACGAAGATGAATTTTGAAATTACAGAAGTGCTGGTCCTTCAAAAAGGGATGATGGTCCTTCAAATTGGTACGGAAAGAATGATTTGCATAGAGGAAGAGAATAGGTAAACCGGGTATTGTATTCAATAGGTGTGTAAATTAGACAAAAAGAATATTTTTGGTTTAGGTATAAGGTGGGGACTATTGCGGAAATATCAAATTGGCCTGTGTAAATATCATTTCCCTTATTATTTGATTTGATTTAATATAGTAGTTAATATTATAAGTATTTAAAAAGTATTATCAAAAATAAATTGGTAATAGGAGTAGTATATAATGGCTAATAATTATTTCATTAATAATATTTTGGCAAAAAAACACATTTTGGCCATTGTGGTTATAGTGATTTAACGAATTAGCCACTGTGCTTTTAAAATATTCAATTAGCCCATTGAACTTTTTAAATTTTGTTAATCGGGTCATTCCGTCCAATTTCATGGACGGACGTTAAATTCAATTGTATATTTACATACGGGCAGCCAGAAAAAAAAGAAAAAAACAAAATATTTAATGACTGGGCAATGATTTGGCAACTAAATAAATTTTCCTATTATTTCTCTTTCCCAAGTTCTTCTTTATTTATTTAAAAGAAATTAATATAAATTTATACATTTATAATAATTATTTTTATTTTAAAAATTAATTCTAAATAATACAAATAATATATCAAAATTTTTGTATCAATGAGATCTATTACAATATTTATAAATAATATATCAAAATCTTTTTTTTTCTTTACCTAAATATTTATAATAAGTATAATATTAATAAACATTAATGTTATAATATTTATAATATGTATGTTTTATTTTAAAAATAAAAATAAAAATACTTTTATGTTTTCAAATATTTATAAAAATTTTAAAAATAAAAATATTTTTATGTTTTTTTTTCTTTCTTTTTCTTTACCTAAATATTTATAATATGTATAATATTAAATTAATATTATAATATTTATAATATGTATGTTTTATTTAAAAAATAAAAATACTTTTATGTTTTCAAATAATTATAATTTTTTAAAAATAAAAATATTTTTATATTTTTTATTCTTTTTCTTTACCTAAATATTTATAATATGTGTGTTTTATTTTCAAAATAAAAATAAAAATACTTTTATGTTTTAAAATATTTATAAAATGGAAGACCAGCATCTGTTTTAAAATACTTTTATTTTCTTTCTTATTCTTTATCTAAATATTTATAATATGTAAAATATTAATTTTATTAATATTATAATATTCATCACAGACCAACATATGTTCATCATCACAGTTCGTTCAACATCAGCTATGGAAGACCAGCATCTGTTTAGTCAACACAGACTGTGCCACCTAGCAGATCTTCATTAATAACTCCAGTTTCAATTAAGAACTCCACCTAGCATAGATCTGTTCCTCCGACTGAGCCATAGATCTGTTCCTCGAAATATTTCTGCGGAGGAGGTATTAGTGTTTGGGTGAGGCGGGAATCGACTTCCGAAGAAGCCATTTCGCCGAAATTTGGAGTAGATGTAGATCTGGACTGGATGAAACTCAATTGAGTGTGGAATTTGGGTGATTTTTGAGCTTCTATTTGGCGGTGGTGGAGACTGGTGGTGGGTGACGGTCGGAGTGGCGGATTGTGGAAAGAGAAAGCAGTTGTTTGCGGTGGTGATCGCCAGTGAACTGAGTGGAGAAGAGTGAGAGTCGAGAGGATAGAAATGGAAGAAGCTTAGATCGCGTTTGGGATTTTTTCTTCTTCTTTTTGATTCTACAAGTCGGGTGGTGGATTTGAAGGAGAAAGAAAATGGAAAATAAGAAAATTATTAAAAATGAATTAAAATATTTATTTTAATTTTATTATTATTTTATTTATTTTTTGCCACATAATCATTGCCCAGTCATTAAATATTTTATTTTTTATTTTTTGGCTGCCACGTATGTAAATATATAATTGAATTTAATGTCCGTCCATAAAATTGGACGGAATGACCCGATTAATAAATTTTAAAAAGTTCAATGGGCTAATTGAATATTTTAAAAGCACAGTGACTAATTCATGAAATCACTATAAACACAGTGGCCAAAATGTGCTTTTTGTCATAATATTTTCTTTCCCACCATTGAATTGGCCGCAATTGTTTATTTACTGCATCAATTTTAGACAAATAAGTAAATTGGCGCCAATTATTTAATTTATTGCATCAATTTTTTGCTTGACAAAAAATAAACAGTGAATGACATTTTCTTGGCTAATTATTAAGGTGTAACAGAAATTTTTCTTTCACAGTTCCCTAACTAGTATTTCATGTGAAGGAATTAATTCCTTTACAAATTTTTCTTCACAATATCCCCATTGAAAAAAGGAGGGGGTGGCCTTCTAACAATGATCAAGTTGAAAATAGCATCGGGAATCCAACAATAGAACCTTTAGGAGGTAAATTAGGACCCATTCATCCAAATGGACTGTTGAAGAAAACCCATTTTGCAGTTCCTTTTAGTACAGTATTCACAAAAGTTTCTACACAATTGAAATATAGCATAACACAAGCAAACATACAGAATGAAATAGCATTTCTATCCTCAATATAATACATTAATCACTTCTAATTAATGTGCTATAATTATAAATTGAAAAAATATAAAATTTTAAGCATATTCTATCAAAGTAACCAATCCAACTCAAAAAAATGGCATTCCTACCCTTTTTGTTTTTCACATTATAATATATATATTATAATAGCTCCAGCAGCATAGCTCAAGCAAAACTGGTACTAAAAAACAATACTAAATAGCAAAAATGATACTAAAAAACAATACTAAACGCATATTAACATTTACAAATACCAACTTTCTATTTCATAAAATTTTGATTAGGGCAATATATGGAACCAAACGCTCAAGTGTAACAGACATATTCCCTATGGAAATACATTGTGTTGCATCTTCACTTAGCTGGATTTTTTCTCCTATTGTTGGCCCTATTATTCTCCAAATCAATATGTCGGCCAGTAAAAAATTTAGTATCGGCATCCGTCTTAACATAGTTGTTGCTACAATATCGTGAAATCGCAAGAAATCGGAGGCTTTCGGCAAACATTTGAGTAATGAGTAAACATGCCTATGCAACTTCTTTCAAATCACGACTATGCTTGACTTTATCATTATCTTCTAGATTTTTAATACATAAGTTGGTAACTGCGATATCAAGCATGATTCGATTGACCTTTATTTCGTTTCTTCTCTTGCCTGCAACACCACATATCCCTGTACTCGTTGTGTAACTTTCATCAATCTCCCTATTGTGAAAACATTCTGACTTAAAATGTTTGAAAGCCCGCCAAATATTTTCTTCATCCTTCCTATAGGCTTTGAAGTATATATCTTGAGCTCCAAATAACAGATGGACTGTAATATCCAGTAAAAAATAAATAAATAAATATTGAATAATTAATATTATTTTGTTTTAAAATATTTTAATTGGACTTTATCTTTTATTTGGGTCAAACTAGTCACTTATCTTGGGCTAATAAGTTAATAAGTGTTGGATAAATTAATTTAGTAAAAGTTGGGCCTTAAAAACTAATTGGATTTAATTTATATGTGAGTAATAATAAATCTTATTAAAAAATAAAATAAATAAGATATATTAACTACTAAATAAATAAGTACTAAACCTAATCATATGAACACACGAATTGAAACAGAAAAAAAAAAAGGGGCGCAGCAACTGACTATTTCGGAAGGGAGAAAAAGAAAAAGAATTGTATCAGGTTTGCTTTTTTTTTTTCTTTTTCTTTTACTGCTTTTGGTTATAAAATGTTCTTGGCGATTTGATTTATAGAGATGAATAGTGATGGCAGTCAAGTTTTGGCGCTTTATAAATTCTTTTACTGCTTCTGACAGTTTATATATATATATGATATACATATAGAGTTGGTTACATGCATTATTATATATATATAATATATATATTTACCTAACTAGTTGCTGCAAACAATTGGTACGTATTATTATTATTACATATATATATATTTAAGGATTGGATTTATCCATCAACTGCAGCATTGAGTTTTGGCCAGGAAATTATATATACGGAATTTACATATTTATTGAAGTTATATATAGTATTTTGAATTAATTAATTTCGACATTAGTATAATAGGTTTTTAATAATAACATTAATTGTATTATAATTATTAATGATTGAATTGTAATCAAAAATTTTATTAACCAATTATTAAGGTTGAACGGAGAGAGTCTAAACGAGTTTGTTTTTACTAAACTTTGGGTATTACATTGGCTTAATCCAGGTACGGATCCGTACTTTTTCAGCGAGACTCTTT